>SSNP01000109.1:1517625-1608440 GCA_006937955.1 Pachypanchax playfairii
GTTGGATGGCATTAATTTGGCCTCCAACAAGAAGGTAAAGAACCTGGGTGTTATCTTTGACCAGGACATGTCCTTTAGTTCTCCTATAAAGCATGTTACCAGGACGGCCTACTTCCACCTGCGTAATGTTGCTAAAATTAGGAGCATTTTGAATCAAAGGGATGCAGAAACTTTAGTTCACGCATTTATTACTTCTAGACTTGATTACTGTAATTCATTATTATCAGGGTGTTCTAATAGTGCTGTTAAAGGCCTCCAGCTGATCCAAAATGCTGCTGCCAGAGTTCTGATGAGAGTTAGAAGGAGAGACCATATTTCTCCTGTTTTAGCATCACTTCATTGGCTCCCTGTAAGGTCTAGAATAAAGTTTAAAGTTTTACTTTTGACGTATAAGGCCTTGAACGACCAAGCTCCAGCTTATATTAAAGATCTTATTGTTCCATATGCAGAGCACTTTGCTCTCAGACTGCAGGTCTGCTTGTAGTTCCTAGAATTTCTAAAAGTAGAATGGGAGGAAGAGCTTTTAATTATCAGGCTCCTCTCCTGTGGAACCAGCTTCCACTTTTTATCCGTGAGGCAGACACCTTGTGTAGTTTTAAGAATAGACTTAAAACTTTCCTTTTTACACAATCCTATAGTCAGGGTTAGCTTGGGTTCTCCTGAGCTTTCCCTTTAGTTATGCTGCTATAGGTTTAGACTGCCGGAGGACATACTGACCACATTTTTTCACTCTGCTGTCTTTCTTTACTCTGGCTGCCTCTGAGGAGGGTGTATCTCACATAAACAAGGGATGAAATATTCCCACTAGAACCATCAAATTGTTATTGCTTTGATTGTTACTGCTGCCATTAATTGTTTCTCTGTTTATCTTTCCATAGACATGACGACTGGCCTAAATACATCTGTGTTTGTCTGTGTCTCTTTCCTGTCAGCTCAGACCCCAGTCGGCTAAGGCAGAAGGCCGCCCATCCTGAGCCGGGTTCTGCTAGAGGTTTCTTCCTGTTAAAAGGGAGTCGTTCCTTTCCACTGTCGCCAATTGTGCTTGCTCAGGATGGGGGATTGTGCTGAAATAACAATTCAGCCCAATCGGCTGGTTCCTTAGATAGAAAATGTTTTATTATTAATTGGTTGATTTTTCTGTGAAGTGCCTTGAAATGACTTTGTCATGAACTGGCGCTTTATAAATAAATAAGCTTAAACGAGTTCACACAGGTGCCATTAATACAGGTAACGAGTGGAGGACCGAGGAGCCTCTTAAAGAAGTTACAGGTCTGTGAAAGCCAGAAATCTTACTTGTTTGTAGGTGACCAAATACTTATTTTCCACCATAATTTGCAAATAAATTCTTTAAAAATCAGACAATGTGATTTTCTGGATTTTTTTTCCTCATTTTGTCTCTCATAGTTGAGGTATACCTATGATGAAAATTACAGGCCTCTCTGATCTTTTTAAGTGGGAGAACTTACACAATTGGTGGCTGACTAAATACTTCTTTGCCCCACTGTATATATAAATATATGTTCTAGAAAAAATTGTTTCAGCTCAGCTTCACGCTCATCTCACCCTCAATAGCTTCTACGAGCCTTTCCAGTCTGGTTTTTCCTCCTTGGTCACAGTGCAGAATCTGCCCTTATAAAAATCACCAATGACCTCTTCACCACTGCTGACTCTGGACTACTTTCCATCATTATCCTCCTTGACCTGAGTTTGGCCTTCGATACCATCTCTCACATCATCCTCCCTAATAGACTGTCTTCTCTTGGCATCTCTCATACCCCTCTTGACTGGTTCCGTTCATATCTCTCTGGCTGTACTCATTTTATTAAACTTAAATCCTACACTTCCGGTTCCTCCACTGTTCAAATACAGAAGTAAACACTTGTGCTCTGGGTGGAAAACGCTAGTTCCGTGTTTTCAGGATGACGCACAACAAAGGTGATATGTAACTGGTCCGCCATAAAATTTAACGCGGAAATGTTTAGGTGCGGCTCCTGTGTCAGACCCTTCTGCATTTGAACATAATGCCGGAGGATCTGATTGGTCAGGCTAAAATTAATCCTATCCAAAATCAACAGCTTTAATCCTTCTGTCGACAATTCCTTAGTCTTCCCCTCCCCTCTGGTAAAGAGTCTGGGTGTCATCCTCAACCCCTTACCCCCGGCTCTGGAACTCACTCCCCCCTGACCTCCGTAACATCGATTCGCTCCCTCTCTTCAAATCCAGACTCAAAACTCACCTGTTTCGTCTAACTTTTTCATAATGACACTGTTTTCGCTCCACTCTGTCTGTTTATGCTGTTTTGTCTTTTGTGTCTATCAATTTCTGTAAAGTGTCCTTGAGTGTCTAGAAAGGCACTGTTAAATAAAATGTATTATTATTATTATATACAGTACAGACAAAAAGTTTGGACACACCTTCTCATTCAAAGAGTTGTTTTTATTTTCATGACTATGAAAATTGTAGATTCACACTGAAGGCATCAAAACTATGAATTAACACATGTGGAATTATATACTTAACAAAAAAGTGTGAAACAACTGAAAATATGTCATATTCTAGGTTCTTCAGAGTAGTCACCTTTTGCTTTGATTACTGCTGTGCACACTCTTGGCATTCTCTTGATGAGCTTTAAGAGTCAGTCACCTGAAATGGTATTCACTTCACAGGTGTGCCCTGTCAGGTTTAATTAGTGGGATTTCTTGCCTTATAAAGGGGGTTGGGTTCATCAGTTGTGTTGTGCGGAAGTCAGGTGGACACACAGCTGAAAGTCCTACTAAATAGACTGTTAGAATTTGTATTATGGCAAGAAAAAAGCAGCTAAGTAAAGAAAAACGAGTGGCCATCATTACTTTAAGAAATGAAGGTCAGTCAGTCTGAAAAATTGGTGCAGTCACAAAAACCATCAAGCGCTACAAAGAAACTGGCTCACTTGAGGACCGCCCCAGGAAAGGAAGATCAAGAGTCACCTCTGCTGCAGAGGATAAGTTCATCCGAGTCACCAGCCTCAGAAATCGCAGGTTAACGGCAGCTCAGATTGGCGACCAGGTCAATCCCACACAGAGTTGTAGCAGCAGACACATCTCTAGAACAACTGTGAAGAGGAGACTGTGTGAATCAAGACCTTCGTGGTAGAATAGCTGCTAGGAAACCACTGCGAAGGGCAAGCAACAAGCAGAAGAGACTTGTTTGCTGTGTGAGGGCTATTTGACCAAGAAGGAGAGTGATGGGGTGCTGCACCAGATGACCTTGCCTCCACAGTCACTGGACCTGAACCCAATCAAGATGGTTTGGGGTGAGCTGGACTGCAGAGTGAAGGCAAAAGGGCCAACAAGTACTAAGCATGTCTAAGAACTCCTTGGGTGTCATCCTTGATAGCTCATTATCCTTCCAAGCTCACATCAATAATGTCACTTGGTCTGCTTATTTTCATTTACGTAACATCAATCATCTTCGCCCATCTCTTATTGTTCATTCCACCTCCATCCTTGTCAGCAGTCTATTTCCTCCTGTCTTGATCACTGTAACTCTCTTCTCTCTGGTCTTCCACAAAAAACCCTTAATAAATTTAAGCTGGTCAAGAATTCAACTGCTCGTATTATTTCAGGAACATCTCTCTCTCACTATATAAAAAGTCTATTTTCTTTAAAGTTTTAATTAAGTAACAGACTGATCAGTGTTAAATAAGAAAAAACAGTTTTGGTGTTTGATTAAAATTTTCATTGATGAGTCAGTAAATGCAGTTGTGTTGTGAAAATGCGTGTTCATTTTAATTATGGTACGCACATGATTCAATAATCATTCACTGTTGCCGCTAATATTCGTGTCTATGGTTTCAGTCATGTACACAAACCAGTGAGTACCACTGTCTCTTTAAGAATAAGTTCGTTCTGAACAACGTGAGGTATCGCGGGAGTTGCATTTCCGAAAACCGGGAACAGGCTACGTACGTTCATCCTAACTCCACTGCAAACTTGTGTAAGTTATCAGGTCAGTAAATTTACTGCTCGCCAACAATCCTTATAGAACAAACAACTAACAAATTAATATATTTTACTCAGCATTACAAGTCCGCGTGTGAATAGTTCGTTACGTAAATTCATTCATTCCTGAGTGTGACGCTAATGCATAGCTAGCATTGTGTCACTATAGAAGCTAGTCAATTATCCAGTCCCATACAACATTTGTTAATACCAGTAGCTGACTCGTTTAGTTGTGATAACGTATGTATTGACACTGCTTTATCGGTGTATGTGTAGATAATTTGTGACAATCTGTCCTCGGGTTCATCTTTAAATAACTTGCTAATTCTAAATGTTAACAGTGACACATGGTACTGCCATAGCTGTTAGATCACGCCGCGGAATTTAAACTGACCTCTTGTGCACACATAGTTACGTACACAACGTTTTGGTTTTTCATAATGTTACTTTCAAAAGCTGGAAACTCAAATTTTGCTTGTGTTACTGCTAACATGTGACTCGTTCAGCGTTGAAGTTTTAAAATTTGGAGACGTGACGGAAGTCCAGCTTTCTGAGATAAAGAACCGGTGCTGTACTGAAAAAACACCCCCTGTGGGTAAAGCATTAAAGCACTTGTTTTAATGTTTTAATTTTAAAGTCAAAAGACAAAGACATACTGATTTCTGTTTTTCAAAATACTTATATTTCACAGTAGTAGCACTTTGCTGTACTTTTGAGTTGAAAGCCCGAAAATGCGCTTAACATTTAGAAACAGAACAGTATAATTTATTGCTATCATTCCCATTAACTGTATTCACTGACATACTTTTATAGTGGAGGATTTTTCCGGGTGTGTGTCTGCGTGCGCGCGTGCGTCCATGTCCTAACAACCATCCTGGCATAATAAGCACAATCCTGTTTCAAAATGAAATAATTTTGTTCTAATAGAAGTAACAAACATGCGTTTGTTACCTGTTGGCTCGAGTTCGTTTTATTATTGTATAAAAGTGCTTTTCAGGACAGAGGTCGTTTTCACAAGTCTCAGTTGAGAAAAAACAACAAATGTTCAGTCAGTTGCTCTCTGACAGCTGCTGAACTCTATCAGCTCCTGGTTAATGTTCCAGCTGTTGTGAAGCCTGTTTGTATTCAACTGCTTTTGGTCTTGTTTTGATAAAGTAGCGCACACTTTTTGTGTAGTCGCAATTTTCCAAATATTCATTAGTCTAAAGGATTATTTTTGTTAAGTGTCTAAGAACAACAAAATGTGATTTAAGCTCGTTTTATTTTCAGTAAACATTTCCAATCATTAAAATATTATTTTTAACTATTATTTTTTTTGTACGTTGCTTTATTTTTTCATTTTCTAATAACTTACTTATTTACCATTAACATTTTCTACCAAGTTAACAGGTTTAAAGCTGACATCACACACTGTGTGGCTGTGCTGCCTAGATCTTTTATTTTTAGGGCCGGTTCACATAGCGTCTGAACCAGCAGGATGAACTCGTCTCACTGTGCACCGGCCACAGTGCTGCGAATCACGCATGCGCCGTACTTCATCATAATACTTTTCACAATCAAAGAAAAGTTCTACGGTCATAATCCCATAGTTGTAATTACAGCTTAAGGCTGATTTATTTTCAAACATGAAAAAATGTTTCTTTATGAAAATAGAACAAACTAGCTTAGCAGTTACTTAGCCCACCTGATGTGCCACTAATATATTATTTAAGTGCTCATATTCCAAAATACTTTACGTAAAGCGTGGCAAGAAGGTAAATAGCAATTTCTTCTCGGTTTTCTTTTTCTGCCATAACTTTTTTAAAGTGGGGGGGGAGAAGAGAGGAGGCAGCTCGTCATGAGTGGCAGTCTGTGACTGAAGCACACAGCGCGAGCGCCACCTACGCGTTTGGTAGAAATGTTCCATTCTCAACGTAATCAATTACGTCAGCTGGAACTTCGGCGCTCTGGTTTTCATCTGGTGCGCATTTTATATTTTGACAGTGTGTGCGGACCTGCGGACCACTTATGTGCACCCCTGAACATAACATATGTTATCTACAGCTCAGCTACACACCGTCTCTACAGAGTAACACTCGCGACACACCATAATTATAAACCAAGTCACTTACTGATCCAACAGCTGCAAGGCAACATCTGTGTCTGCTCTCAGCCCGATCTCTTCTCTCCACCGAGGAAAAGCGACGCCGATACAAATTCGCGTTTGCCTTCTCCTTCGGTCACTTTCCTTCTTAGCCAATAGTCCCTCTGCCGAACGTCCAGGAATTTTTTTTTTTTTCGTGGTAGGATCCACTTCCCGATAAGTGTCTCTCGGCCGTTTATTTGGATTCTCCGCCATGTCGACCTTCCCGTTCTGCCGGCTGCTACGAGACACTGCGTTCTATTTCTTATTATTTTTCTTGTTGTGATGTAAAAGACGTAATTTACTGTGCGCCAGCGCGGGAATGTCGCCGGTTGACATGCAAAGTAAAAATGAGATATATTGAAAAATACCGTGAGATGTTTGAGGAGCCGATCGGCTTAATCTGCATTGTGTCATCTCCTCTGATAGTGGCTTGGCTGAAACGGACATCCACGGACATGTAAAAGTTACGCACTACAGCTTTAATGTTAACAATTTTAACCTCCAGTATACACTCACCGGCCACTTTATTAGGTACACCTGTCCAACTGCTCGTTAGCACTTAATTTCTAATCAGCCAATCACATGGCAGCAACTCAATGCATTTAGGCATGTACACATGGTCAAGACAATCTCCTGCAGTTCAAACCGAGTGTCAGTATGGGGAAGAAAGGTGATTTGAGTGACTTTGAACGTGGCATGGTTGTTGGTGCCAGAATGGCTGGTCTGAGTATTTCAGAAACTGCTGATCTACTGGGATTTTCACGCACAACCATCTCTAGGGTTTACAGAGAATGGTCCGAAAAAGAAAAATATCCAGTGAGCGGCAGTTCTGTGGGCGGAAATGCCTTGTTGATGCCAGAGGTCAGAGGAGAATGGCCAGACTGGTTCGAGCTGATAGAAAGGCAACAGTGACTCAAATAACCACTCGTTACAACCAAGGTAGGCAGAAGAGCATCTCTGAACGCACAGTACGTCGAACTTTGAGGCAGATGGGCTACAGCAGCAGAAGACCACGCCGGGTGCCACTCCTTTCAGCTAAGAACAGGAAACTGAGGCTACAATTTGCACAAGCTCATCGAAATTGGACAATAGAAGATTGGAAAAACGTTGCCTGGTCTGATGAGTCTCGATTTCTGCTGCGACATTCGGATGGTAGGGTCAGAATTTGGCGTCAACAACATGAAAGCATGGATCCATCCTGCCTTGTATCAACGGTTCAGGCTGGTGGGGGGGTGTAATGGTGTGGGGAATATTTTCTTGGCACTCTTTGGGCCCCTTGGTACCAATTGAGCATTGTTACAACGCCACAGCCTACCTGAGTATTGTTGCTGACCATGTCCATCCCTTTATGACCCAATGTACCCAACTTCTGATGGCTACTTTCAGCAGGATAATGCGCCATGTCACAAAGCTGGAATCATCTCGGACTGGTTTCTTGAACATGACAATGAGTTCACTGTACTCAAATGGCCTCCACAGTCACCAGATCTCAATCCAATAGAGCATCTTTGGCATGTGGTGAAACGGGAGATTCGCATCATGGATGTGCAGCCGACAAATCTGCACCAACTGTGTGATGCCATCATGTCAATATGGACCAAACTCTCTGAGGAATGCTTCAGCACCTTGTTGAATCTATGCCACGAAGAATTGAGGCAGTTCTGAAGGCAAAAGGGGGTCCAACCCGTTACTAGCATGGTGTACCTAATAAAGTGGCCGGTGAGTGTATACTCGCATATAAGTTGGTTTTTTGAGGAGTAAATTTCAGGTCTGAAGAGGGGTTCTGACTTATACCCGAGTTATCGGGAAGAAGTAGGTTTTTTTTTCCAGAGGAAAATGTCGACAGCTTGGGGACTGGAGCAAGTACTCGGACGAGTGAACGATGTTTCTTATCAGGATGGATTATCAAAGACACATTACATCTTTTTATTAATAAACATGACAAACGATTGCCGAAAGTACTGATTATCATTATTTTCTGCTCTCATTTTAACAAACACCTTTTATCACTGGGACTTCCTGACACAAACTGATTCTGACACCGACTTATACGCGGGTCAATGCTAAATTCCTCAATTTTTCTGCTGAGAAAGAGGGCTGACTTGTACATGTATATACGGTAGTTTACAATTTTTAGTTTTTAAATACTACATTTTGTTGTACTAATGTCATCCGGGAATCCGATGCTGACAACAAACCTCCAGTCCGCCACTGAAGATGCTCCGTGCTCAAAACAAGCCTGTTCACTAGCTGTAATCGGATCGGTGAACATCTGGATCATACCAACAGCCCAGTATCGAAACAGTTCGTATGTGTGCTTGTTCTGTTACACCCCTCTGCTCATGTATTTACTTCAATGTGTTTGTGCAGTTCCGCTGTGCATCACACAATACAGCGTCCATGCGGAAACTCACCTGGAAACTTACTTCCGCTGCAATTAATATCACACAAAAATAAATGTATGGAAAAAAAATCAACCGAAACGGTACACAAGTGGACCGAACCGAACGGTTCAACATATTCCCGTGAACCGTTAAACACCCCTAGTGCTCATAATATGACAAAGTGGGCGATCGACCTACCTGATAGAATTTACCTTTTGCCGAGCACCGCCCCCTTGGTTACTGTTGCTACGTCCGACAAACAAATGGTCAAACACGACCAGCGCAAGAGATTGCCATGATGGGAAGAGGTAGATTTTATTGGAAGAAGTCAGTGAGCTTTCAGCAGGATCGTGTTTAAATATCACAAAAATGGTAAATTTGCATTTGTGTGGGTTGCACTCATCCTGGTTGAACATCCATAACAAACATGAGTAACTGAGCTTTCAATAACTGCTTGTTTAATAAAAAATGCGCTCGTGTGGGACTTTTTATTAGACAGTGACCTCCGTGATATCCTTCAGATCGAGGCAGAAGTGATTACATTATGCAGTGGCGGGATATATTCAACATAAAAAGATACGCAATGAAGGAGATACGACTGCTATCAAGGCTAACACTTAAACCAGGTGATCTCAAGCAAAATCTCAGAGGTGGGTTTTCCGTTCATTAAATGCTTCATAAAAGATAATAGCAATATTATTTAAAAGTACGGCTGGGCACAGTGTGCTGCAGTCTGGTCTTGTCTTGCTTTGTGGCAGCTCCAAACCACACAGTGATGGAAGAGCACAGGACAGACTCGATGACAGCTGTGTAGAACTGCAGCAGCAGTTTCCTCAAGAGCTGCAGGAAGCACAGTCACTGTTGCACAGTCGCACAGCTCTTGAGGATGGAGTTGATGTTTTCCTCCCACTTCAGATCCTGGGAGATGATGGTGCCCAGCAATCTGAGGCTCTGTACAACAGTGCTACTGAGAACTGGGAAAGGGGTTAGGGCAGGAGAGAGTCTCCTGAAGTCATCTCTACATTCTTAAGAGTGTTCAGCTCCAGGTTGTTCTGACTGCACCAGGACACCAACCAATCCACTTGCTGTCAGTATGCTGACTCATCACTGTTCTGTATGGGACCAATAACGGTGGCATTGTCAGCAAACATCAGAAGCTTCACAGAGGGGTCTGTTGAGGTGCAGCCATTAGTGTAGAGCGAGAAAAGAAGTGGAGGGAGGACACATCCCTGAGCCTCACCGGTGCTGATTGCTCAAGTGTCTGAAGTTTACTGACCCAGTCTCACCTTCTGGCTTCTGTCAGTAAGGAAGCTGAGGATCCATTGGCAGAGGGCGGGTGGGAGAGTGAGTTGGGACAGTTTTAAGTAGAGGGACTGGGGATGATGGTGCTGAAGGCCAAACTGAAAGTTCCTGGTTTTCTGTATGCAAAGTAGTTGGGTCACTTCTCCCTCATTGAATTGCAGAGGAACACTGGGGGTGGTGGAGGAGGGGGGCTGAGCTGAATGCTGAGTCTGAGTCATCAGAGTTGTTTGGTGGACAATGGGAGGCAGAGGGCGTTGGAGTGAGTGAAGGGACAGATGTGAAGTGTCCCTTTCAAACCTGCAGTAGAAGTTGTTGAGGTAGTCAACCAGGCCTCAGCAGTGGGGGCAGAGCATCTCCTATAATTGGTCATCTCCTGCAGGCCTCGCCACACTGTTGATGGCTTGTTGGCTAAAACTGGTTCTTCAGATTCTCAGAGTAAAGCCTTTTAGCCACTCTGATCTCTCTTGAAAGAGTGTTCGTGGCCTGCCTGTACAGGGCTCTGTCCCTACTTCTGTAGGCATCCTCCTTGACTTGACGACGAGTTCTGAGTTTTGGAGTAAACAGAATGACCTGGTCGGCACACATACAGAAGCTGATGTAGGATGTGATGGTGTCTGCAAGTTCATTTAATTTTGGGGGCTGCAGCTTCAAAGGCATTCCAATCAGTGGTGTTAAAGCAGTTTTGGAGTGGTTGTTTGCTCTCCTCTGTAGAGGGCAACAGAAGATCAAACACTCATGGCTTCATGTTGATTTTGGTTATTTGTCCAAACTTTGTCAATAAATATTAGTGGTGACACTTTGGGATGATTTTTAGAATGGTCTTACCCCTTTATCAGAAGACTTTGTTTTGAATGATAAAGATGTTCTTCAGGAATAAAATGACTCTCAGTGTTTTTCACTAGTCTCTCTTTTTACTTTTCAGTGTCTCTGCAATGTCTCCCAGAAAAAACACCTCCAAAAGAAAGTCTTCAGCTGTTGTAAAAGATCTTAAAGAATCCAAGAAAGTGAAAGGTAAAACATTTAACTAGTTGTTACTGCAATAAAAACAAATCCCCTCAAGCCTTGTGCTGTTTGTCTTTTACGTTTAAGTATCAGAACTTGTCTTTATTCTCATTCAACAAACAGATGAAACTGTTTTTATTTCTGTTTGCATCAGTTTCACACAGGAGTCATTGCAAAGAGCCAGGTCAGGTTCTAGTTCTGGGCCAGGGGGATGTTGGCCAGCTGGGCCTGGGCGAGGACATCATTGAGAGGAAGAAGCCAGCCCTCCTCTCCCTACCCGAAAAAATAGTGCAGGTGGTAGCAGGAGGTATGCACACAGTGTGTCTCAGTGAAACCGGCCACGTAAGTCACCATCTGCCTTAGTTCTTTTTATAGAAAAATCATTTAGAGAGAGACAAGTGATGTATTCAAACAGATTTTTGTTGTTATCAGGTCTACACTTTTGGTTGTAACGATGAGGGTGCTCTTGGGCGGGACACGTCAGAGGAGGGGTCTGAGATGGTTCCAGGAAAGGTGGGTCTGGATGAGAAGGTGGTCCAGGTGTCTGCAGGAGACAGTCACACAGCTGCACTCACAGAAGATGGATGCGTGTATATCTGGGGCTCCTTCAGGGTTGGTTTTCAGTTCCTCTCATCTTTTTGAACATGTTTGTATGTTTAAAAGGTTTTGACTGGACATTTAAGTGATATATTTGATAACGCACACATTGAGAAGACCAAAACTGCTCTGTTGCCATGTTAAACATGATATTGTTGAATAAAAGAGCTGAGATTGATTGGTTTTCAACATGTTGTGTTGTTTGTGTTAAAGTATAATGTCTTTGAGTGTTTCCCTGCAAGAACGTATACAGACACTGAAATGTTCAGATTTAAAAAACCAATATGTGTCTGAACAGACAGAAATAAGCTTCTCTGTTCAATGAGGTGTGTAATAAAAATATACAGCTCTGTATGTCTCTTCACCGTCTACAGTCTTTTGTGTTTATATTTAAGGAGAGATACAGAAGAACTTCCCTCTTTTATCTTAATAGCTGTATTTTGTAATATTTTCTGCTGGTGTTCTTTTAGTGTTTGTGTCTTAATGAGCTCCACTGGATTCTGTTAAAGCCACTTATATGTGCTCACCTTCAGTGTGTTGGATTTTCCAGGACAACAATGGTGTTATTGGTCTACTGGATGCCATGAAAACTTGTCCAGTTCCAGTTCAAATCCCCCTTGCGGAGCCTGCAGTAAAAATAGCCTCGGGTATGGAATGGTCCGATTCACTGACGCTTGTTTTCTCTGTTCACTTCTTAAACTAACCTCAGTGTTGCTGCTTGAACAGGCAACGATCACCTGGTGCTGCTAACGCTGGACGGAAACCTGTACACATCAGGTTGTGCAGAACAGGGCCAGCTGGGACGAGTTCCAGAGCAGTTTTCAAACAGAGGTGGCAGGAAAGGTCTTGGTAGGTAACGGGACGTCAGACATTCACCAAAACTGTGTGTTGGGACAGATTTTGGATTTTTGTACTTACCCAAGTTCCCAATTTTGATTTCTCTCAAAGTACTATGATTAACAGAATTCAAAATATTTGCCTAATTTCTGATCAAATAAAAATTTGAACATTGCGGCTGTTTAAACATTTTTTCCTCAAGATCTCAGTTTAAAATAAAATGTCATTGGTTTTCAGCAAAGCCCAAAATCTAAAAGACATGATTTACTGTTAAACGTGTTAGATCGATGATTAATTCATGTTATTGTAATAATATGCATGTCGGCTTGGTAATCATAACCAGCTGTAAAATCTTTAATTGTCAGAGATACACACAAATGAAAAATATCACAAAGTAACATATATAAGTAAAACCCCAATAATTACAAAGCAGTGATGGAGCTGCAGACGTTCTTCTGCAGGAGATCACTTCTTTTAAAGAGGCCATTTCATACAAATTTCAGGACTTTGTGGTTATTTCTTAAGTATTAACCAGTAATATGAATTATTTTATATCTAAAAAACGTCAGGAAACACTTATTAACAGACCTTTCAATCTGTCTGTGTTAAAATTTGTGTGGTTCTGGCTCCTTCCGTCAGGCTGCTTCGACTGCTTCGTCAGCAGCTCGTTCATATTCATTATTCGAATTTGCTGGACTCTGATTGGCTAACAAACTAGCCTCCGAGAGCAAAGAATACTGTTTCTTGCCCCGCTGCGCATGGCAACATCAGACGTCATGTCTTTCTGTTTGTTACGTTATGCTAAAGCTTTTTAGAGAGCCGCATGCTAGGCGTGGTTTCAACTGCGGGAGCTGCCGACAACTAACAAACAAAGAAGTTGTGACGAAACAGATACAGGCCATTCAGAGAAACCTCAGAATAACTTTTTTAATGGAAGGGCCTCTTTAAAGCAGAAGCACATTTTTTTAGGAGTTGTGATTTTTTTTTTATTCCATAAAAAGCATAGTTTGACCTGGTTCTGTAATGTAATGTAGGAAAAACAGCATTTAATTATTTTTTCCTCAAAGCCCGTACCACAGAGCCGCATGAAATTTTTAACTCAGTGCCGCTATGTGGTACCCAATAGTGTTCTCCATCCACAGAACTACTACTACATGAACTACTTGGTGCCTGACCCACCCAGCCTGTTCAATGGCCACGTCTGGCCCATGTATCTAAAACCCTGTCAATCAACCAAGTGTGTGTGCATTTTATTTTTTGTCACTTTAAATGTTCGTGTTTTTAAAGTCTAATCACAAACAATTAAAATAAATAAACATATAAATTGTACAAATGTAACTTACCTATGAAGTCTCCATCGTACAATGAGAGCAGACGCTTGCAGGATCACTGAAACAGGGGGGCGGGACTTAAATGTGCAAAACTTTTTTTTTTCGACTCAGTGGTGCCCTCTGAGAAAAAACTCTGGATTGCTGACTTCAGCACCTTTCAACGTTTGGGATAGGCAAATGTATGATTAAATGTTACCATTAGTGTTGTATAGTATTTATTTGTCCTGAAATATAACTTAAATTCTCAAGTTATTCTTCGACCAAGAAGTAAGACGCTCAGTTTCAAATCCTGCCGTGCTCCCAGTTAGTGCTGTCAATTTCATGATGTAGCCTCGAGTTACTTGAATAAAACGGTGATTAAATTTCTGGGTGTTTCTCAATGTCAAGGAACCTTGCCTACCAAGGCACTGCCTTGGTAGAGAAGGCATCTTGCTTAAGAGGGCACTGGAACAGACTTCACTCACGTGACCACGGCTACTTGCTCACGCGCACTGTTTAATTCCCGCCCATCGTCCATGGAGCTAGAAATGTTATTAAAAATAAAATAAATGTGCAAGCCAGTTAATTCCTTCTTCTTGCAACTACAAAGCAACTAACCAATCGTATAACTGCTTTGGATTAAAAAAAAAAATTCATATAAGCCCGATAGCAACAATCAGTTAACTTGGATTTAAACAGGAAATTTGCCTTTGAAGTAGCTGTTGTCGGCTCCTCAACCACCATTTTTTTGATAACACCACAATGTATTCTAGGAAATTTGTGAGCGAGGGAAGGCATCAAGGCACGTCCCATGTATCCTTGGTATGTTAGCTAAACAGCGGGCCAACCGAGTACAGATGCCTCGATAGCACTTGAACACTGGAGCGTGCCTTGGCGGGTCCCGATGATGTATCTCCTAGGCAACCGGGGCAGGACCAATGCATCAAGGCAAGGTTCCTTGACATTGAAAAACACCCCCTGTAACTCTCAGCCAAATGCGCATTTTCACTAAGACCCTTGCAGCTCGCACCTGTGAAAAAGGGGGTGTGTGTGTGTTTAATCTGCAGGGGCGGCGCGGACACGCCAGGCACTTCCTGGTTTAACATTGTTACCTCACTATGTTACAGTCAGTCGTTTTCCAGGAGAGAGTGGAGCAGCTGCTCAGAGCACAGTATTCAGGAGGAATACTGAGAAATACGTGAATTAAGCCAAAAACCACTCTGGGTTTTTTTAATAAGGAAATATCATCACAACATGGTTACAAGCTCCAAAAACTTGATTTTGCATGATATAGACCCCCTCTTATCATCTTTTGAGCTATTTTAAAGCATCTCAGTGGTCTTTAAATTATGGTGTTTTTACCCCAAATCACAAAACGTGCCATTTTCTAGGATGTAGTTTTTGCATAGCGGCAGTTGCTCATTAGCAATTAACCTCTGTGCTGTGGGCAGAATCGTTTGCACTAAAGATCCCACCACCCCGATGCTGAGAGCTTGTGGTCCGCCTGGTGGCTTTTCTACGTCACAAACCCAGTTTTTTTTAGACCGCATTTTAGCATCTGCCACAGCTTCACAGTGAGTTAAATGCAGAAATACTCAGAAATGCAATTTTGAGCTTAATTTTCTTAAGATATGTCCTCTAGCATCAGAAAAATGGACGAAGAAAATGTTAACAACACGAAAAACAGGGTTTTTATCAGAGTGGATCTTTAAGTCACCTCTTGTGTGTCTTCTAACTAGGGCTGGGTTTGATAATTGATTCATAAAGCACTAAATCGATTTAAAAAAAAAAAAGAAAAATTGATAAACATGATGTATCAGCGTCGGAATTAAACTGGACTCCAAACAGTCCACCTCCTTATATTGTTCCTTCTCTTTGATTTCTTGCTTGTATGTTCTCTCAATCTAAGTCGCTTTGGATAAAAACGTCTGCTAAATGACAGTAGTAGTAGTAGTAGTAAAATATACATTTCCTTTTGTTACAGTTATGCCACATGCCCCTGCTTCTGGATATTTTTAATGAAAACATGAATATTAAATGTATATAAAATACGCACTGTTGAAAGGCTGCTTCAGCATTTCATAAAAATTGCCATCTACGAATGTCTGATATTCAAGAAATACTAATGTGACAGAAATATCTGAAAAAAGAATCGATATTGAATCGAATCGAAATTAATCGAAATCGAATCAATTTTTGCTCTTGTGAATCGAATCGAATCGATTCAGGAAATTAGGAGTGATACCCAGCCCTACTTCTAACTTCATTTCAAAATTCTAACTCAAGTGTGTGTTCATGGTCCAGGCAAAGGAAATCAGATTTCTGAGTTTCCGATTGACTGATCACAGAAGAAGTTGGTCGTGCTGATTACTCTGGAAAGGTTTCCAAAAACATTTTCTTATGTTATATTTTCTTCTGAACTGATTTCAGAGCGACTGCTGATACCACAGATGGTGAAACTCAAAGGGAAGATTCACTTCATCGATGCATTCTGTGGGGCGTATTTTACCTTCGCCGTATCAAAAGAAGGATATGTGTTTGGATTTGGCCTGTCAAACTACCACCAGCTGGGTGAGTGTGACTTCTTCCTCTTTAGTTCCAGTAATAAATGCGAACAAGAGTTAAACTGTTCAGATCTTTATGTTCAGGGTTAGCAGGTATTCAAGCTGTTTGCTTCGATCTCCTCAGGCACTAAAAACACCAAGATGTGTTTTGTCCCGGTAAAACTGACATGTTTCAAGAACTCTACGACTGCCTGGGTGGACTTTTCAGGAGGACAGCATCACACACTCTGCCTTGATGCAGAAGGTATGGAGTCCACATGTCCAGATCAGACCAGAGCTGCAACACAATAGAAAAACCAGATCGTCCAGAATAATGAAGTGATGGACGTGATATAATTCACATTTTCTTTGCTCCTCTCTATTTGATCATCACAATGCTCACAGCACTTGCCATGTGCGTTTAAGCATCTTCATCATCCAAACAATGAGAATCAATCAGATTGAACAACTATGTCATAAAATATAAAAACTTGTGACTTACCGTGTCCCAAACAACTCTTTACAATGATGAAAATTTTGCAGTGTCTTATACAGCCATAAGAGTACATGGACAACCATTTAACAACTGCAGTTTCACGTCTGAGTCCGGGGCTAACGAGACTTTCAATGCTGTTTGGGTTTTAGGGCAAGTTTATAGCCTTGGTAGAGCAGAGTATGGCCGCCTCGGTCTGGGTCCGGGAGCTGAAGAAAAGAATGAGCCCAGTCCTGTGATGGGGATTGAGCCTGCTCGAGCAGTTTCATGTGGAGCTTCTGTCAGCTACGCCGTCACCAGAGAAGGTGAGAAGCTACCTGACCACAACAAAGAAACACCCAGTTTCTTCTTTCCATATTGTGTGTGTGTGTGTGAGAGAGAGAACTGACTCTAAACACCCAGTTGCTGCACAGTGTAATACTCAATAAATGCTGAAAACAAAGTAATTTGGTTCTAGAGTGAAACTACAGGATCCAGCTCTATAAGCCCCTCCCCGTCTGTCCAGTTGAACTGTGTCCCTCTACCTGCTGTTTCCTCCTCAGTGCACCACAGCATAGAAAACGGCGTTGGCCACCACACACTTATTGAACATCTGCAGTAGTTATCTGCATCTGTTGAATGACCCTAGTTCTCTCACAAAGAGCAACTCGCTGTTCTAGTTCATGTGCACAAATCAGTCCGGTTTGTCGTCCAGCTGAAGTCCCAAACACTCAAAGTTCTGACCAGGTCCACGTCAGTCCTCCTCGACTGACAGCAGCTGTAGATGAAGCTCATAATTTAAGTTCAGCAAAATCTCTGCTGAGCTGGAGATCCCCCCCCAGACTCTTCTGACCACGGGGTCTTATCATATCAGCCTCATGTATCGTAGTCTCTGTCATATTGATGATGGGTTAAAGATGCAGACAGCAACGTGCTGCTTCACGTGTTTGATGCAAAGAACTGAACCACAAACTGTGGCCTTGGTTCTGCTGATCCACAGTTACTGAATACACATTTGACATAAATTGAATAAAACTTTGTTCTGATCTTTTTCTTGTCAGCAGGTCTTACTGAGACCTCATCTCATCTAGTAACGATCATCCACTCCGTTCTTTAAAGTGTCTGTGACACGCTCAGATCTGAGTAAAAATGGTAAATGGCATGCACTTGTATAGCGCTTTAATTAGGTCCTACGACCCCCAAAGCGCTTCACACTACAGTTTTTTTTTGTCATTCACCCATTCACACGGGAGAGGGAGGGGCTAACACTCACACAACCCGATACGCAGATCGGGGGGCAAACTCAGTAAAACATTTAATTCACACCTGATAGTCTGGTGGACTCAATTCGATTGGGGACCAAAATTGCAACATTGTTGCTGTTTTTAGTTGGTGCAGTTTGGATTCACACTGCACGCCATGAACCGAACCAAATAACCTTTGGAGCATGTTACACCCCCGCCTGTGGTGGCTGCTTTTGGTGCAGTTGCGTTCACACATGCAATTGAACCGCACCAGAGTTTGTTTCAATCGAACCGAGACCCATGTTTTTAGGCAAACTAGAGTTCGATTGTTTGGTCCGAATCAGAGTTTGGGTGCACGCTCCCACCTCCCCAAATGAACTGGACTTTCTCTGCAAACGAACTAGAGTTCGATTCAAGTGGTCTAAAAAGGAAGTGCAGTAACATGTAGTGCAGAAACTCTAGAGCGCCACCACAGGCGGGGGTGTAACGTGCTCCAAAATTTATTTGGTTTGGTTCATAGAGTGCCGTGTTAATCCAAACCACACCAATTAAAAACAGCAACAATGTTGCAATTTTGGTCCCCAATCGAACCGAATCTACCGGACTATCAGGTGTGAATACAGCCTAAAAGCATTATAACTTTGTTAATGAATTATGGTGCAAATTTATGTTGTTTGACACTTTATAAGGCAAATATGAAGGTTTTATGAGCTTTTGGCAAGTCTAAATTTTGAAGGCAGCTGAAACTGAAAGGGACGAAACAGGAACACATTCTGCTTTTTGTTTACATCTTTCGTGGACATTGAAAAGTATTTGTGAGCTTGTGTTTTCATTGATAAAATGATGAGCCGCTGCAACGCTGGTGTTTGTGCTCTACAGCAAGCTGCTGTCGTGAAGATGCATGATGAACAATTAACTCGACTCACTTCCAGCAAATGCACCTTCCTCAAAACTGCTATGATATTTCATAAATGAGCATATTTGAGACTTCATTACTGAAAATCTGTGCATCCTGGTTTATGTGGAAAAGTGTCCACGGGGCACAAATGTAATATTGATAGATATGAAGTAGTAAAATAACAAAAAAATCACATGTCAGATACATTTTAAATGTTTTCCACTTTTCTTTCACAGTTTTGAGTTGTATTTAATTGACCATCTTGTTTTTGCTCTGTAGCTTAACAGATTTTGATTGTTAACTTGTCTGTTTCTTTAAAAATGGTTGATAACAAAAGGTCTTCTGAGTAGCACCAGTAATACTTGGACCGCAGTTTGAAGACCATGGGTTTAGAATGTTTCAGTATGTGGTGGGAATTATTCTGGTTCACTTGAACCTGATCTGAACCCTTTAATGACCCGAGATAATCCACTGGAATCATATTCCTCTTCAGCAAATCTTCTAGTGTCCTAACTTTGCTTTTCACTTGTTCTACTTTTTCCTCAAACATAATGGATCTTTTTTCTTTCTGCACGTGTTTGAATTTATCATTTGTATTTTTTGCATTGCTCATTTCAGGATCTGTGTATGCTTGGGGCATGGGAACCAACCTGCAGCTTGGCACAGGAGAAGAAGATGATGCGTGGAGCCCTGTGAAGATGACAGGCAAACAGCTGGAGAACCGGGAAGTACTGATGGCATCCAGCGGGGGGCAGCACACAGTCCTACTGGTTAAAGACAAACAAGAGAGCTGATGCTCCTCTAGAGGATGAGAAGGAGTGTTTTGATCGTTTTCAAGGTAAAACCTTGTTCAGATTTAAATAAGCAGGCGGTCGGTGTTCAACCTGCTGAGTTGAGGGAGTGTGAGGCGTTCAGTGCACAGGGGAGAGGTGAGGTTTCACCTCTTTTATTAGAACTCCTTTGTTCTTAACATTGGGGGATGTTTGTTAGATCATGGACATAAGAGACTATTTTTTTAATCCTGTTTTGATGTTTCTTTAAATTGGACTGAGTCATTTGGAGGACTGTGATAGTATGTTTGTGAACATGATTCCAGGGACAAAGAGAAAATGTGAGCGCAGATTAATGAACAATAGTTTTAAAAAATCTTTTCTTTAAAGCAATAATTAGACTTTGATTCAGTCAGAATGTTCAGATTGTTGGACTTTAAACATGCAACTGCTTGTTATTTCACACAATCCTGATACACTTGTTGATACTATTCGGACATCTTGTAAAACCTCATACTGTATTCTGCATTTCGTTACTTTTACCTGTCTGAAAATAAAGCTGATTTCTTTTAAACACCTGTTTATTGTTTTAAATGATCTGATCTGAGTTAATAAACAGGATTATCTTAATGTTTATTTAAATTAGACCAGCAATGAGATTTTAACTATTTTCAGAAAGTCTTTAGCTTATTCCTGTTTTCTGAGTTTATAAATCCATCAAATAGAAACTGAACACACGCTAACTGACCTTTACAAACCAAAATCTATTATTTAAAAACATCCCAGAGAAAATCTGAACTTGGAGCTGCTGATGTGAATCTCAATTCATTCAAAATATGACTATGAATCCAGCACCTGGATCATCAGGAACAACAAGAGCCTGGAAGTGACCCTGCAAAAGCTCCATGAGGGACCCGTGTGGCCGGAGCTGGTGTTGGGCGACAGGAGGGGGGAGTTTGTAATGAGTGATGAACAAGCCGCTATGATTCGTGAGAGACTGACCCATCTGACCTCTGAAGACCTGAATGGAAACCCTGACAGGAACAAGCTTCCCTGTAACTCTCAGGAACTGGAGGAATGCGATGGTTTTCCAGACGACGCGTTCTCTCTCACACACTTTGATGAAGAATCACTCAAACCAACTCAAGTGGTGAACCTTGGGAGCCATCAGTACCAGGTTCTTTACCTTCTTGTTGGAGGCCAAATTAATACCATCTAAAGTAAATAACTGACAACAAAGCTTGTTCTATAAGGTTCTCAGGCCCAAAGGTCACAACCTCTGTCTTGTCTGAGTTTGAAAGCAAAAAATTACGTGTCATCCATGATTTTATGTCTGCAAGACAAGCTTGTAATCTCTGCAGCTGGTTGGTCTCATCAGGCTTCGTAGATATAACTGATTATCACTAGCATAAAAATACTACTACTACTGTCATTTAGCAGACGCTTTTATCCAAAGCGACTTACATTGAGAGAACATACAAGCAAGAAATCAAAGAGATGTAAACAAAATAAGGAGGCGGACTGTTTGGAGTCCAGTTTAATGCCGACGCTGATACATCAAGTGTATCAATTTATTTTTTATTTTTTTGTAGAGATAAACTCCCAAATCGCTATCATAAATCAATTCCTCATTAAGACTGAAAGTGTTCTTTAAAGAGGTGAGTCTTAAGTCTGCTCTTAAAAGTAGGTGCGGACTCTGAGGATCGGACCGAGTTTGGTAGGTCATTCCACCATCGGGGGACAACAGAGGAGAAGAGTTTGGAACATGATCTCATGCCACGTTGTGGTGGAAGCGCTAGGCGTCTTTCAGCGGCTGAGCGTAGCTGACGCGTGGGAATGTAGGTTTGGATGAAAATAAAAATAGAATTTTATATCACGTCTAATAATTGTTAATTGTTGACACATGAATAAATGGAATTGAATGAAGTTGAAATAAAATACATGTTTATAAGATTTATAAATCAATACCTAGTGTTTTATTGAGATTTTATGTATTTTGAGTCCTCAAAACCCTTGAGGGTTGTTAATGCAAACAGCACGAGCCACAAAAACACGCGAATGAATTTAAATCAGTAGACACAATTAAAGATGAGAATTTGCATGAAGGCTTTTGCCTCCCGTGTGAGGTGAAATAGATTTGTGTCATTTGCTCATCTCATCCTTTCATCTGACTAAATGCACTCAGACTGAAGCATTTGGCCAGAGTCCTCAGCAACATGCTCAACAAAGAGCTTTGACAGCCACTGCCTGTTGGTTCGTGTGTCCTGTTCAGTGATCAAGATGAAAAAACAGAAATCTCACTGAGATAGAATGTAATGATTGCGTCTTCTGCACTGTGGAAATCTTTAAAAAGAAAAAAATTTAGATTAGATGCAAACTGTGGAATATGTCAATTCTACAGAAAGACCTTGAGGATAACTTTGCAAAGAAAATGTATTTCAGAACAAATCATTTTCTATAGATATTCTAAAATGTGTTTTCTTTTTAGTATATTTATAAATAATTTTCCACCATTAATGTTAACTTAGTTCGTTAATCTACTGACTACACATCTGAACGTTTTGATTCTAGAATAGCGCTACACATGGTGGCAGCTTGTCGGAGTAGCTCTGTGATATTGCTAGCAGTTTTTCATCTTTTTGAGTATTTCTTGCTAGTTTTTCTTTTGTAAACTCCTTTTATGTACTTTTTATTCTGATTTGTGCCAGTTGAAGGATTTTTGCTTAATTTGTCACTTCTTTCCCTTTTATTATGATACGTAACCATTAGCAACAAGATACTTGCTTACAAGAAAGAGTAGCTCGAGAACATTGCTAAGGTTCAAATAATACTCAGATTGAAACTCCAAATCCCAGATGAGTTAAAAATAAGAAGATATGTATGTAGAACAGGAGCAAAGTGAAGAGAGAAAAGGAGGAAGTTTAAGCCTTCTCTTCTTTCAGCAATACTGATGAACATTAGATCTCTTGTTAACAATATAATATCTTGAAACTCTGTTGAAGACCCAGCCAGAGTATCGTGTGTTTCACTGAGACGTGGCTAAAGGAGCATATCCTGGACTCCAATGTGTCTTTCAAACAATAGGCAGACCATGATTCGAAGAGAAGTGACATGTTGCTAAACTAAAAACACACACCCAACCCATTTCTGGCAATATCTGGAGATTGTAATCACAACTTTCACTACACTTCCAACATTTAAAGTTTGTCAGATGCTCCACCAGAGAAAACAAAACACTGGACTTGTTCTATGCTAATATTAGGGATGCATACAGGTCCTTTGAACGACCTGCTCTTGGCAAGGCAGACCAGAATCTTGTTTTTCTCTGGTCAGTATACAAACCCATTGTCCACCAACCTGTGATCAAAAGAACTGTGAGGAGGTGGTCACAGGAAGCTGAAGAAATTTTTTCGAGGATGTTTTGAGGCTACAGACTTGGATGCACTCTGTGAGCCACATGGAGAGGACATCAATGCTATGACTGAGTGTGTGACTGACTATTTAAACTTCTGCGTGGACAACATCATTCCTACCAGGACAGTGAAGTGCTTCCCCAATAACAAACCCTGGATCACCAGTGACCTGAAAGAACTGCTGAACAAGAAAAGAAGAGCTGACACACTGAGAAATGTACAACGAGAAGTTAAATTCAAGATTAGAAACAAGGAAGTGTACAGGAAAAATGGAACAATGTAAGAGATGTGTGGTCATGGATGAAGAAGATCACAGGCAGATAGATGATCAGTTAGATGGAAGACTGGATGCAAATTAACTGAACATGTTCTTCAGTAGATTCTGTTTAGAAACAAGCTCAACATCTTTCTTTCATGCTCCAACCCAAACAGTTCTCCCACCCTTCTTTTACCCACAACTTCCCTGTCACACCTAAACTGTCCCACCTTCTACCTGGTCAGGAGTCTCTTGAGTTGATTGCCCAAAGGATGATACTCCAAAAATGAAACATTATCTGCATACTGCATAGACATTATCTCAAAAACCTCAACAGGAGCTAGAACCTTCTACAACGATTCACTGTAGAAAAACTGAGTTATTTCTACAATATCCAATTTCCATTAAGGGATCAATAAAGTATGTTTGAATTAAATTTTTAGATATTAGAAAGGAAAAATGTGTTTCAAGATATAAGCTCTGCAGACATGCGTTTCTCTCACAATTTTCAATTCATTTCATTTTTATTTGTAACTCTAAGGTCATTTCAAGGCTTTTTACAGAAATAATTCACAGTAAAAAAAACCTGTCTAAGGAACCAGCTGATAAATCAGCCATATATTTTCTTTAGACTTTCAAAACAAAACAAGCTCTGAGGTTATGAACAGACATTAGAAATGGGAGTTTTTGACAGGTTTCCAACAGCTTCTTGTATAATCCCAGCACTAAAATACAGCACTGACATCCTGCGATTAGCTCCTTTCACCCAGATAGGCTGAAACAGGATTTGTCACAATGTGTGGGATCTAATCAACTTCTTATTAAGCTGATCACAGGGGAGACTATGAAGTCTTGAGCACCTGCACTGATGCACATTCACCCTAATAACAGAGATAGCAGAATTAATCACTGTAACTAGCTGATTCACTCCATTATGTGTGTGTGTGCATTCTACTGCACGCGTGGTGCAGGCTCTTAACACCCTGCATGATCCACCAGGAGCACCATCATGCTATTAAAACATTACAATGTGACAAATTTTCTATCCTTTAGCTCTGATTGAAACTTGGCACCTCTTGAGTCATAGCACTGCTTCCTTAATTAACTTGTCATTTAACAATTTTATTGAGCACAGTTTGTCAAGTATGTTTCAATTAAGAAATCACTTTTTAATTTTATCTGAATGCTGCAAAGAGTTTCTTACCTGTTAAAGCCATTGCCTTTATTTAGCTTAAGTTCCGGTGGAAAGGTTTTAAGCAATTAATATTGTACTTTATGTAATAGATTGTTTTTCAAACAACCTAAATCAGGAAAAATAGAGTTCAACCAACCAACCAACCAACCAACCAACCAATCAATCAACCAACATACCAATCTATCAATCAAATTTTATTTATAAAAGCGCTTTACAACAACCGTAGGTTTCTCAAAGCACTTAAAGACGGTTAAAAAGCAAGCGAGACACTGAAGCAATCAAATCCACAAAAATAACTAAAAAAACAGTTTCCAAGTGACACGACACTTGGAAACTAAGCTAATCTAAACAAGTGATGTTTAAATCTGGCCTTAAACAAGGACAGAGTTGTCATAGAACGTAATTCAAAAGGCAGAGAGTTCCAGAGCTTTGGTCCAACCACAGCAAAGGCAATGTTTATATCGGGACCGTGGGACCACCAGCAGGTGTTGGTCAGCAGAACGTAAGGCTCTGCAGGGCAGGTTGCACAGATATAATGGTGCTAGGCCATGAACAGAACAGAGTCAATGGGTCAATGGGAAGCCAGTGTAGAGAGTACAGAACAGGAGTGACTGACTGACTGTCTAATGGCTATTTTGTGCAGGACCCAGACACTGAAATAGAAATAATGCAAGCTGGATCCAGGATCCAGATGATTGGGTGGAATCATCAAAGCAATTATGTTTATCTTTTATTTGTTTGTTTGTTTCAAGCATTTCCTCCATCATCAACATATTTACACAAAACTATTTACATCATGTGACCTGCTTGAAAAGGTATAGGCAGAAGTATAAACTTATGAGCACCTACCCCTAACCAAAACACTTAAAATCAGTACTTCACCACCAAAATAACTCAAAAGACAGATGACATGAAAAAAAAAATTCAACTAAACAACAACGATAAAAAAGAAACTGAAACAAAACAAACAAGAAATAAATTAATATTGTTCAGTAATTTAAATTGTTAGCCATTATTTTATCTCTTCATCATTGTACTGATCAAAAATTTGTTTTATAAATATTCTTATAAACCGGTGTATAGTTTAACTTTATTTTAGATCCTCAGGCAGACCATTCCACAATTTGACATTTGACTCATGAGACTGTGATACACATGTTTCTTAAAGTTGTTCTTAACCGATGTCTTTGAAGCTTCATATGTGCTCTTAAGTTATACGTGATTTCTGACTGTTTAAATAATTCCCTTATTACATTTGGAACCATGTTTTGTCTTGCTTTGAAAATAATTTGTGCTAGACCGAGGTGGAGTCCGAGACCCACCCTGACACACAGACAAAGACAGACATAAATACACAAACACATACGGGCGGCTGTGGCTCAGTGGTTAGAGCGGTCATCCTCCAATTTGAAGGTTGGTGGATCGATCCCGGCTTCCACCGCCACATGTCGAAGTGTCCTTGGGCACTGAACCCCATGTTGCCCCCTGATCTGCGTATCGGGTTGTGTGAGTGTTAGCCCCTACCCTCTCCCCCCGGTTTGTGTGAATGGGTGAATGTAAAAACCTTGTAGTGTGAAAGTGCTTTGAGTGGTCTGAATGACTAGAAAAGCGCTATACAAATAAAGGACATTTACCATTTACCATACACAAGCATACCTTCCCACCCTCATGCACACAAACTCTACCATACACACCAACGTGAACAGAAACCAAAATAGATGCCACAGACATACTTACACTCCCCTTACACATGCTACACTCCCGGGATCTAGGTACCAGTACCCCCAAGGTGGCAACTAATCCCAGACCCAGGAGTTGATCCCTTCCCCTCTGAGGCAGAGCAAAGCAGACCACCAGGAACACCAAAGTCACAGACCACCGCTACCCACTCCTGACCCTGACTAGATGGCCAGGTCCTCCCCTGTCCCCCAGCCCCTGACCGCAGGCAAAGAACAGGGATGTAAAAAGCCTCACTCCCCCCGCTCAGATGAGTTGGTAGTGTTAGATGTTCTAGCGTGCATTTAAAACAGAGGTCTAGGGTCCAGCCCACCCTCAAAAGTCCTACGTGTGTGCAATGTGAATATGTACAGTGGGGCAAAAAAGTATTTAGTCAGCCACCAATTGTGTAAGTTCTCCCACTTAAAAAGATCAGAGAGGCCTGTAATTTTCATCATAGGTATACCTCAACTATGAGAGACAAAATGAGGAAAAAAAATCCAGAAAATCACATTGTCTGATTTTTAAAGAATTTATTTGCAAATTATGGTGGAAAATAAGTATTTGGTCACCTACAAACAAGTAAGATTTCTGGCTTTCACAGACCTGTAACTTCTTTAAGAGGCTCCTCGGTCCTCCACTCGTTACATGTATTAATGGCACCTGTGTGAACTCGTTATCAGTATAAAAGACACCTGTCCACAACCTCAAACAGTCACACTCCAAACTCCACTATGGCCAAGACCAAAGAGCTGTCAAAGGACACCAGAAACAAAATTGTAGACCTTCACCAGGCTGGGAAGACTGAATCTGCAATAGGTAAGCAGCTTGGTGTGAAGAAATCAACTGTGGGAGCAATTATTAGAAAATGGAAGACATACAAGACCACTGATAATCTCCCTCGATCTGGGGCTCCACGCAAGATCTCACCCCGTGGGGTCAAAATGATCACAAGAACGGTGAGCAAAAATCCCAGAACCACACGGAGGGACCTAGTGAATGACCTGCAGAGAGCTGGGACCAAAGTAACAAAGGCTACCATCAGTAAT
Source organism: Pachypanchax playfairii (assembly GCA_006937955.1). Taxonomy (NCBI): domain Eukaryota; kingdom Metazoa; phylum Chordata; class Actinopteri; order Cyprinodontiformes; family Aplocheilidae; genus Pachypanchax; species Pachypanchax playfairii. The sequence continues at coordinate 1,544,719 of SSNP01000109.1, forward strand.
ACACTACGCCGCCAGGGACTCAAATCCTGCAGTGCCAGACGTGTCCCCCTGCTGAAGCCAGGACACGTCCAGGCCCGTCTGCGGTTTGCTAGAGAGCATTTGGATGATCCAGAAGAGGATTGGGAGAACATCATATGGTCAGATGAAACCAAAATAGAACTTTTTGGTAGAAACTCAACTTGTCGTGTTTGGAGGGGAAAGAATGCTGAGTTGGATCCAAAGAACACCATACCTACTGTAAAGCATGGGGGTGGAAACATCATGCTTTGGGGCTGTTTTTCTGCAAGGGGACCAGGACGACTGATCCGTGTAAAGGAAAGAATGAATGGGGCCATGTATCGTAAGATTTTGAGTGAAAACCTCCTTCCATCAGCAAGGGCATTGAAAATGAGACGTGGCTGGGTCTTTCAGCATGACAATGATCCCAAACACACCGCCCGGGCAACAAAGGAGTGGCTTCGTAAGAAGCATTTCAAGGTCCTGGAGTGGCCTAGCCAGTCTCCAGATCTCAACCCCATAGAAAATCTCTGGAGGGAGTTGAAAGTCCGTGTTGCCCAGCGTCAGCCCCAAAACATCACTGCTCTAGAGGAGATCTGCATGGAGGAATGGGCCAAAATACCAGCAACAGTGTGTGAAAACCTTGTGAAGACTTACAGAAAACGTTTGACCTCTGTCATTGCCAACAAAGGCTATATAACAAAGTATTGAGATTAACTTTTGTTATTGACCAAATACTTATTTTCCACCATAATTTGCAAATAAATTCTTTAAAAATCAGACAATGTGATTTTCTGGATTTTTTTCCTCATTTTGTCTCTCATAGTTGAGGTATACCTATGATGAAAATTACAGGCCTCTCTGATCTTTTTAAGTGGGAGAACTTACACAATTGGTGGCTGACTAAATACTTTTTTGCCCTACTGTAGAGAGTGTCTAAGCTGTGGGTTAAAATTGGGATGCAGTCTGCCACCAGGGCGGAGAGAACCTGCATCCCAAGGCCCCATGTTGCGGCAGGGATTGTGCGATGGAGCGGGATGAGGAAAGCCAAAGGCAGCTCCCCTACTGGACCCCCGTTTGTAAAGCTCCTCCCACAAGCCCCCAGATGCCCCAGTCCCACCGACACACCAGAGGGCCCCGGCCCAGGGCCAAGCACAGGGGCAAACGACGACCCACAATTCCGGCGGCCCATCAACCAGGACCCAGCACCACCAGGACTCAAGCGCAGAGGAAGACCACCCCAGGATCCCCAGACCCCCGACCCACCCTAGCCGTACTCAGGAGCACCATGGCCACCCGACCAGCGGGTACAGGTCGCCGGTCGGGTGGCCATGGTGCTGTCTCCCCCACCAAGCTCCCCACTGCTTACCGGTTCCCCCACCAGCATCTGGTACCCCCATGCACTGGGGGTTTCTAGAGTTTGGGGCTGGGTGCTTGGGGTGTGTGTGGGCCTTCCCCCGGCGGCTTGCCGGTGGGCTGGGCGCTTCCCGGCTCCGTTTCCTCTAAAACCTGCTGGAGCTCCACACCTGATGACACAATATTTGTATCATCTGCAAACATAATGACCTTTAGTATCTCAGATACTTTGCAGATATCATTCATATTATAAACAGTTTTGGGCCTAAGATCGATCCCTGGGGTACACCAGATGTAATGTCTATTAGTCCAGATTTATAATGACTTATCTGCAGAAACTGTTGCCTGTTCCTTATATAACTTGTTATCCAAGTCCAAAACAATACCCCTGAGTCCATACTTCTCCACTTTTTCAAAATTCTTGCCTGTCTTGCAATGTCTGCATTTTTCTTTATGAGATGATCATTTATATATACAATTGCTTTTTTTAGCTTCCGCCCCTGTTGAAGTAGTGCCTTCTTTTTCTTTCTGTTCAAAAAGCGACCAATTATAGCAGGTTTTTAATTTTTATCTTTCCTTGGAAGAAGATGACGTGCTTCGATCTCCCTACTCTCCAAGGTAATATCGCTGCTACCGAGGAAACATATAACTTGGTGCTCTAGTGACAGAAGTCCTTGCTCAGGTGGTTCACCATTTTCTCCTGCTGTAACCCTTGCATATGACCTGTGCTTGATTTCCAGACCAGTCACAATGACGTCATTCATCCTGGAATATTGTTCCAGTTCAGCCACCCATCCTTCCAATGGAGCAATTTTTTTAATCCTTTTCATCGTTTAGCTTTCTAAGGTCTTTAATTCCTTCCATTAAATCCATGATCACTTTCTGTTGTTTAAAAATTTCAGTTATTTCCTGAGATATGAAGAGACTTCTTGATCTCTTTCATTTCATCCTCGTGAACCACATTTCTTTTTGGTGGCACCTTTACCAGTTATATTCTGAGTACCTTGAGATTATCCGCTGCTGTTGGAGACAGGCCCGGTCAAATCCAGATCTGTCGGTTCCGCTGCATTTGGACTCAGGCCCAGGCAGGTCCAGATCAGTCAGATCCACTGCTGTTGCTGACAAGTCCTGTCAGATCCAGAGTTGTTGGTTCTGCTGCTGGGGGAATCAGGCCCGGCCAGGTCCGGAGCTGTCTGGTCCGCCGCTGTTGGAGTCAGGCATGACCAGGTCCGGAGCCGTCTGGTCCACCGTTGTTGGACTCAGACTCTCTTTTTTATGGCCAAGAGAAAATGGGAGAAGCTTGGAAACAAAATGGTCACATGGGCATGTTCTCCTAGGGTTATTTGCAGTTGTCTTTTCTGCAACTGCAGTCAGAAAGATTTTTCAGCAGTTGATGCAAACATTTTATGAACTTCTACGACCCTGTCAGTTTCACCTTATATAATTATTCCAGCAGAAAAGTGATAAAGTTTAAGGAGAAGCATCACATAAGGAACTGAAAATGCTAGCTTGGCTGTCACAAATTTCTGCTAGAAATTTATAAATTCTCTTAAAACAAAAACATTTTTTTAAACCATTCTCATCTCAAAATTGTCACAACAGTCAATGAAAAGGTTATTTTAAAACACCATCAATGTTCATCAATGTTTTACTTTTTTGTTATTTGAAAGCTTAAAACACAGCAACGAGCTAGCACTTCCAAAGTATCCTGGGCTACTTCAGACTTGAATATTATATTATTTTGACTGGAATAATTAGGTTGTGTGAAACTGATGGTGATATATAATTTTATAACATTAAGTCCTAATGAACCACTGTGATTTTTTTTTTAGATTGTTATTTTAAGATGGCAGTTGTCCACTTTGGTCCTTGCCTCAACTCAGACTACCTGTTAGCTTTTCAGGTCAGTAAAAAATCTGTTTCTCCTAACTGAGTTTGTTGGAAGAGCTGTCCATAACAGGTAAGATATTAGCTAGGGATGTCCCTATCAGGTTTTTTTGTCCTTGAGTCCAAGTCAGAGTCATTGAATTTTGAGTATCTACCAATACCGAGTTCCGATCCGATACTTCTATAATATTAAATTAAAAAAGAATAAAAAAAAGAGCAAATAAACAGCTTCAGGATGTTCTTTATTTTTTATTTAATTCACCCTATTTTAACATTTAACAGCTCTGTTAACAAACAGAGCACTTTTGTGAGGTAACTTGAACAATCAAGTAATAACATCTTCACTTTTGGACTTTATATATCTGAATCCTGCTCGGGAGGTAATGTCCAATTCCGATCGAGTCTGAAACCATGTGATCTGGCCTGATTTCCGATCACGTGATTGGATCAGGACATCCCTAATATTAGCTGTCCATAACCATAACACCAATTCAAATAATTTGACCTATCACTTTAAATGGACAGTAAAAGTGGGAGTCTCTATAATATTTAATAGCAGGGAACCTTTGTTTTTACCTATGAACACTCTTTTATGTTTAAAATGGGTCATTTATCCATCTATGACATACAGAGAAGAAAATACATTGACAGAAATCAACTGTAGCTTCAAATAAACATCTTACCAGTGAATCATTTCAATAGCCCTTGTCATTTTCATCCCTGCTGCTGTGAAAAGGCAAGTAGTGTTTGTTTGTGTGAGAAAACAACCCACCCAGTCTTGTTTTTCACCAAACACGTGGGCTGAAACACTCTTGACAGGACATTGTTTGATGGCTGTCATATTGCAGGTGGAAGTAAACACACATCTGTTACATCTAAGTGCAAATTATTGAACCTTTAGAATCTATTTTCCAGCTTTGTGATAAAACTCTAATGAACATTAGTTGGGTTATACTGCCCCTCCCAAAATGTCCCATTGTGTCAGAGTTGTTAATTTTTGACATATTAAGTGTTTTAAAAATGCATATCAATGTCTAAACAGTGCTGGCTGTTTATATTAAGTAGATTGCTCTATTCTGAGAACTGACGCAATTTCGTGACTAAGTGCACAGGAAACCAATATGTATCATTTGCAAATGAACATCTCTCTTGCTTTTGAGCTGCTGGTCCTCCATCATGAGTGGACCATACCAGTAATTACTGGTGATTGCCTTGATAGATTGGACAGTTCATTCAGTGGGCTGAAGGCTTCTCATGAGGCCACAGTAGTGCACCAGCAGCTGTAAAAGAAGGACACTGGCATGTGACTCATCTCGCTGAGAGACCTTTGTCGGTCTTATTGATTCTGTGATACTCACAGACGTTCCTGTTGGATAAGGGTATAAAACATTGAACGGGAGCTGAATAGCAAGCAGGTTTGTAATGTAGAGCAAGACATGATATAAGGTTTCAGCTGTTTAGACACTCAAAGAGTGAACAGAAATGACAGTGAATATTAAAAGGGGGAGATGTTAATGGAAAGACTGGTTGGATATAATTTTTAACATACTAGACTGTCAACTCAAAAGGACCAAAGACCTGTCCATGGTGTACACAGCTTCTTGCCCACCTTGGTATGGAAAATGGATCAATTTAAGTGTCAAGAGTTTTTTTTTTTTTTTTTTTACTATTTTTTGCACAAAAATTTGAATGTTTTTAATCAGATATGATGCCTTTTCACTGCATACAGACAGTAAATGTGATGCAACAATATTTCACAGTTCTTGTATGGAGCTTTTGAGGTTTTTTTCAGCTGAATTTTTATATTTAGTGTGGTTTTATGTTAACTGTTTGGATCTAGTTGTTCTTTTATTATTTTCCTTAAGTTTGTAGCTCCCCAATTTTGCTCTTTTAATCTGTTTCCCTTTAGTAATCATCCATCCCTGTGTATCCAGTACTCAGTTTCTCAGCTCTTGGTCAGTTTTTCTGTTGTTGTTGTTCGTGACTTCATCATTCCTGTACTTGCCTGCTCCATCCATGATGTTTTTAGTTTATATCTGACCAGTTTATTTCTTAAAAAAACACATTCAGTTATACCTACCTGTCTACATTCTTGTGTCCTTCCATAAAACCCCAGTCTGACAAACTAATAGTTGGTTTTAATCCTTTAACCCCGACTTTTTAACAGGGGGTTGAACATACAGTATATTCATCCTTTGTCCTCTACAGGATGATCTAAGGACTGCAAGTAGAAAGTGACTATTTTATTATCATTGTTGATCTTCTTTTCCTTTGGGTTGCTCCCTTCAGGGAACACCACAGAAAGTCATCCATCTCATCTAACCCTGTCCTCTCCATCTTTTTCACTCACACTAACCAACCTCATGTCCTCCTTCACTACATCCATATATCTCCTCTTTGATCTTCCTCTAGACCTCCTGCCTGGTAGTTCCCACCTCAGCATCATTTTCCAAACCATCTCAGTATGGCCTCTCTGACTTTATCTCTAAAACATCTAACATGTGTCGTCCCTCTGATGGACTCATTCCAGATCCTGTCCATCCTTGTCACTCCCCCCAAAAAAACGTAACATTTTCATTCCAGTTCTGTCTCCTGTCACAGTGGTTAGGGTTAGAATAAGTTTATTCCTAACTACATCGTGAATAATATAATCTAATTAGTATGTTATTATAATCCAAAGAGAAGTTCATTTTAAAATGTTAAATTTTAATTTAAAAATTTCTGACTATTATTTTATGAATCAGACTTTAAAGATTAACCTTGTAGTCCAGTTCTGGCTCTTGAGTGGTACAATACTGCATGTTTCAGATGTTTCTCCTCTTCAACACAGCTGTTTTGAATCAATGGATAAACAACATGCTTCTGCAGAATTTAAGAACGTACTGAACAGGTACTTTAACCACTGATACACTGAAGCAGGAAAAAAACAAAAACATGGAGGAAAGTGTCTGTCAAGAACTGAGAGTAGACACCACTAGGGTCATGTGGTGGATCGAGCAGTAAAGGACAGTCAGGCACAGGTTAAAGTTCTAAAAAAAAACAGGGTTTTATTTAACCCACAAAATAAAGTGGATAGGTTTTACAACAAAAAATAATTATTGGGTCCATAAAAGAGGTCAAATTAACAGAACCCTAATCAAAAGACTTGGCAACACAACATCATTAACTCAAACAAACTGACCTGACAACAGAAACACAGGGAACACTTAAATAGTGGCTGATCAGACCACAAAAACACAAAAAGGGGTAAAACACACAAAACCTAACAGAAACTAACATAACAAAACCCATATCCCCCCTACTGATCCTACGCTATGGTGTGAGTCAATTTACAGGTCTCCAGAGAAATCTGCTTCGCCCTTTCTCCACCTCTTGGTTCAGCCAAGGGATTGGAGCAGCCATCACCAAGGTAATTAAAAAAAAAAAGAAAAGTTAAACTCACATACATAACAGTGTAAACTAAAATGTGCGCACCTATTTTAGAATACAGAGTTAAAATATGTAATTGTAAACCAAAGCAAAATTGTTTTTCTGAAAATTAAATCCTATATTTAAATAAATCAAACATGTGTATTATGAAAACAGTTATGTTGTTCTGTGGTGTTTCAATGTTACCAAACTTGTGTGGCGCTAATGGCAGCCATCACAGGTCAACGGAAATAAAAAGGCAGTAACAAAGACCTGGTAAACTCATTTAATCCCAAATTGACACTGTATGTTCAGGTTTTGAACCCTGAATAGTTTTTACAAAATTAATTTACCCAAATGTGAACAACTGTCAGAAGATTCACAATAAAAAAGTGCTACTAAAATAAAACATCACTGATGGAAAATTTGAGTTGTAATGCAGTGGGTCTGTTTTTCTGCAAAGTGAAACACAAGGTTCAGGCTTTGCTTCTCACAAATCTTTAATTTTCATATGATCGTTTGTGGCTGCAAGCAGATGGTGCACATGTTCGATTTCCATCTCTGAGCTTCAGCAGTGAAAAACTGCTTGATGGCTTTTTGTTCTACAGGCTGTTAGTCAACATTTCAGGCAGAAGTCTAATGGTCTGATCTCCTTTGGGAGGCATCTGTTGCACAAAAAGGAGGAAGCTAACACCAGAATCTGTCTGCATAGAAATATTCGTTCTTTTGCTGAATATTACATTTTGGCTAATATAGCACTGACTCACAGCTGACAGTGTCATCTGAGGTGTTATATAAAACGCCTGGATTACAGTATGCTGCTGTGTCCACTGTTAGCTGTGGTATTTAGAGATTTACATGGACACACTGTTGCTGCCCTATAATAAATGCTTAAGCAAAAATCCCTTCTGTTCTCATTTACTGTTACTGATTTAGGAAAATAATGACAATTTTTTCTCTGTGTTTCAGCGTCTGTACTGATCAAACAAATTCACATATTCAGATGCTGCTGAAGCTGCAACATATCAAACAAAAAACTCTGCTATTCTTAGACATGTTAATCTTAAACTAGAAAATACACTGAGAGTGCAGACCTCTGCCAAGCAGCTTAGTCCCCCCCATGTTGTAATATACCAAAAAAAATAATAATAGACTCCCCCCACTATTACTCTGTTTTAATTTTCTCTCTCAATGATGCACCTTTCAATCTTTTTTTGCACCCCCTTCCCCACTGTGTGTACTTTGAGAGCCTGTAACTGTGAATTTCTCCATTGTGAAATGAATAAAGTTTAATCGTATCTTATCTTATCTTTAACAAGATAACTCTAAAACTTATGTCTGGATACGATTACATTTTCAGGATAGGTCAAAAATGGTACAAGATTTTGGTGATCCGGATCCCTGTCTGGATCCAGGAATACATTTCTTCAAAAGCCCATAACGTGGATGTTATTAGATATGCTACTAGCCTGTTGCACAGCGTGGGAGGATACAGGAAGCCTTGCTCGACTAGCTTGTTAGCCAATCTGAGTCCAGCGAATTGACATAAAGAATATTACAGGCCCGAATCTAGATCAATTTTCAAGCAGGCGGATTACTCAGAGCTTGAATGGCTGGAAATTAGTTTTTCCTAACACTTTTTAGGTATAAAAATTTTCAGATTACAGGTTAATACTTCAGAAATTACCACAGAGTCATTAAATTTCTGTGACAGGGTACCTTTAATTATGTCTCAGTTGGTTCATAATTTACTCTTGTTCTATTCACAGTTTGGTTGCCGACCCCTTTCAAAGTTGTCCCCTATTTACTGGACCTCAGGCTCTTAAAAACTAAACTGAAAAGAGTTCCAGACACCTGAGAAAAATGGTCCTTCATATTTTTAAAAATGTGTTTAAAACACGTGTGATATGTCAACTTACGTAGCTCTATGTAAAATTAGGAACCTCTGCAAAGTTTAAAGACATTTTGAAAAGGCTTTTCCAGTTTACAGCTTATTGTCAACAAGCACAACCATGTTGTGGACAGAGTGTCTCCATCTGATTTTATTCCTGTGAAGACAACACCTGAAACCAGTAAGAGCCTCATCAGTTTGCATTCTGAGTAAACAGACCTACAGAAGATCCCAAGTACACTGTTTTCCACTATCACAATAACCTTTACTACCTAGAACACATTTGATTTCAGTTTAGCATTCAGTCTTCTCTCCCACATGCATTCCATGGACAGGAATATCAAGTGCCACAGCCTGTTGGTAGACAAGTTAGACTGAACTTGGATCATCCAAATCAGGTTGTTTATATAGAGCCATCAAATTGTTATTGCTTTTGATTGTTACTGCTGCCATTAACTGTTTCTCTGTTTATCTTTCTATAGACATGACGACTGGCCCAAATCCATCTGTGTTTGTCTGTGTCTCTTTCCTGTCAGCTCAGACCCCAGTCGGCTAAGGCAGAAGGCCGCCCATCCTGAGCCGGGTTCTGCTAGAGGTTTCTTCCTATTAAAAGGGAGTTGTTCCTTTCCACTGTCGCCAGTCGTGCTTGCTCTGGATGGAGGATTGTGCTGAACTAACAATTCAACCCAATCGGCTGGTTCCTTAGATAGAAAATGTTTTATTATTAATTGATTGATTTTTCTGTGAAGTGCCTTGAAATGACTGTCATGAACTGGCACTTTATAAATAAATAAACTTGAAACTTATATTTGAATAAATGTTTATACATAGGCAATCCAGCTATTTCTTTTTATACCGTATGTTTTAATCTCTGTTGGCATAAATGTATAAATCATGTAAATGGACTCTGGTTAATGAGAGTCTCTGATGTTTAAAGCAAAACAAAATAATCCCCCCTCTGTGGTGGCTGATATGACCCTTTTATTGCTCACAATAATTTTACAAAATGTCAGTACATATCCAAGGTTGGTTTTGTTTGCATTACTAATCCAGTAAAGATGACTAAAAATTCCAACATTATCCAGAAAGGTTTTATTGATTTGCTTATACCTTAAAAACATCACATTCACCCCGTCACCACAGATCTCCGGTCATTAAGGGGGGCGTTCTGCAACAACCACGTAATCCAGCAAATTACTTTCACAAGACTTGAAATATTAACAATATACACTAAAAATAGAGCAGAAAACTAAATCCACAATTTAATAAGACAGTTCTTCAATAATGTTTTAAAATAAAACTACAAGAAAGTGGAAATTAACAGTCTGTTTTTTCTCTCTTTTTTCATTCTTTTTAGCCTTTAATATATTTATGTCCTGTGGTACAATGTGTTGAACATTTCTTTTCTTTACATACAGAAACCCCTTGTTAACAAACATGATGACGATGAAACAGAATGAACATGGTTTCTGATTTCAATCAGATTATAATGTTGTTACCAACACTGCTGGACATTTATTCATTTTCTGATGGCAGCAATGACTCTGATATAAAAGCCGACACAACTTGAAATTTACAAAACTTGAATGAACATTCATAGCTTAAATAATACAACAAATGAAACTGTTAAACCTCAACTTGTTGAGCTTTTTGAAAATAAATAAATTATACACACACACATACAAAAGCTTTATAAATAAAGAAACAACACGATCACATTATCAATAAACAGATAATTACAGAATAACAATATATTTCCATTTTCTGAAGTATGTACAGTGCTGTAGCTGTCTAATCAATCAAAGCCTCTGTGCTACAAAGGCAAAACAAAGAGCTTTTTTCCTTGTGACCAAGAACAACTCCTGCAAACGTTCGAAACGTCCTCATCAGCAGTTAATTTTATTTTTCTGATGTGTCTTGTAGAATAATTGCTCATTAATGCGTTTCATCATCCTCAACTGAGCGCTAAAGTCACAACTGTTCAGTCACGAAGGCCATGTTTCTGTGTCATGAAGCTGCATACATCCAACAAATTCAAAAGCATAGAGAATATTTACAGGTTTAGGTTTGCATTAAATCTCTCCAGTAGGATTGAATGTGTTTTTACATATCTGAATATACAATGTATAATACAGCAGATTCTCAAGTTAAACTTTAAGCCTGCTAAGCTGTTTTTTTTTGTTTCCAGCTTAGACTTTATATAGGGATGGACAAAGGGTCTTCATCTGTTTTCATTATACAAACGTGAAGCTGCCATATTGTATTTTTGAGTCAGAGTCTTTACACTAGACATGGGGCTGAAAGTCCTGCCTACTCGAAGGTGCACAATAATGCTGGGGTTTTTGGAGCTTCAAAATGCTAATTTATAATTAAAGTTGTGAAAAAAATAGATATTCTAACATCACATAACAAGATAAGAACTACATGAGTTAGCAGGATTAAAGAAGCACCTGAAAAAACACTTAAAAAAAAAAGTAAATAATCCACAAATGGTTTAATAGTTAATGTCACAATTTTAATTTTGACATTTATGTACAGTTGTGGTCAAAGTTTTCAGCTAATGTAAACATTTTGTTAAAGAGAGGCAAAATGATGTCATAAAAAATCACAGTAGTGTTTTTTACCTCATTGATCAGGAAGAAGGATTTGTTCATTTATATTGTGACAAATTTTTATGATTTTTAAGGTATTTCAACATGCGCAAAAACAAACATGACTTAATCTGACTGGGATGATAGAAAACATTTCCAAGTAGTTATAGTTTTAAACTGATAACTTTAAAACTGCCAACCTCTAAAATAATTATGTCCCAATTAAAAAAATGTAAGAAGATCTTTACTCTGATTGTGTTGTACACTGAAAAGCTGTACTCTTTTGTCCATTAATATTCTTCAGAATTAAAAATCAGTTTTTGGAGCGATAATCTACCTTTAAAAAAATCATCTAACATGACATTTAGCTTCAAAACTCTGCATGTTTGAGGCACAGTTTCCATTATTTTCCCTGCTGACCTGTAAGAATGGCCTTTTGACCTATTTCTGTCTAAGCCAGTCTGATCTTCATCAAAGATGTTAAGGGATCTGTCAGGCTGGTTTAGCTATTAATGTATCAACCATAAAGATGTGCACATCAGTGTTAGTGCCAAACAAATTATCAGTGTTATCAATATAGGATCAAGCAGAAAACTGTTTATATCATCTGGATGTAAAAAGCAAGATACTGTATGTAAAAGCTCAGAAAAAGAAGTCAGACAAAGTGGAGCCAAAAAATGTTTTTCATTGTCTTATTGGAAGATTTGTTCACTGAACGTGATTTTTATGTACATCTCAAAAATACATATTCATTTGTCTACAATTCCTTCTGCACAGGCACACACTGGTTTGTTTGTGATCATTCTGAAATATAACTCTAAACTTTATAACACCAAGCATCAGACCTCTACCTCTTTAACAGGATCAGTATTTTCCTCTAAAAACCTGGGGTATGGAATACTTCTGCCCTTGGTAACTATGGTAACCACACATCTGTGTCTCTCACTCACTGACAGCAAATTTAAAGAGAGGGAGAAAGCAGGGAGTAATCCTTAGACCAACAGTTGAACTGAGTGGCAGAACGTCCTGTTTCTCCATGCTTCATGATGGAGATATAAACATGTTAAAGACATTCACTTCCAATTATTATGTGAAAGTCAGAGTTTATGAGATTAAGAAGAGGTATTTGCAGAAGATTGGAACATTTTAGACATTTCAAAAGTAAAAGAGAGTGATATGATCAATTGTCAAGAATCATTACATCTGAACTGTTACAGTAAAAATCATAAGCAGTATGAAAATACCAGTTCAGTCTCATAGAGTCCAGCTTTCTGTGAGTTTCTGAAAGACTTGAAGAGACTTGGTTTTACCAACATCCCCTTAGTTGTCTGAGAAGAAATTTCCTGCTGTTTTTTTTTTTTTTTTGCTAATTTTGTCAATATACAACATATTTCTACCAAAAGTCTTATTTGCAGCATTCCCAACTGAACCACATGTTTTGATCTACGATTTGCATGTTGACTTTTTTCCAAAGCTGCAGGATTAATAGCAACAGAAACGTGAAAAGAAAATTAATAAGGGCTATTTAACTCTTATACATTGAACACCCTTCATTATTATCAAAAATTCTATTTTTTATGTATTTTTTATGTATCAGGTTTTAAAGGGGAAAAAAACCTGTTTCAGAAGTGAGACAAATACGATTTATGACATGAGCCAATAACCCAGTCCAGGGTTTAGTGAAAGCCTGTGGAGACTGCCATTAGTCCAGCCTTCATCATCAGCTCTTCTCCCTCCTGAATGATCCATGATAATCATCCCAGCGCTCTCTGTGTCACTGCATGTGCACAGACTGTTGCAGGCTCCCTTACACTATTGCGAGCTCTGGAGAAGCTGCTCTGCTCCGAACGGGAGCGATGAGGCAGGCAAAAATCTCTGAAGCACCTCTTGAAGTTTTCATCCAAGAAGGCGTACAGCACAGGGTTCAAGCTGCTGTTGGTGTAACCGAGAGCGATGCACAGGTGCCAGCAAGCCATCACCAGGAGGTTCTTGTGATCAATTTCTACTACTGTCTTGACAATGATGAAGATATGAATGGGGGTCCAGCAGATGATGAAGGCTGCCACTACCACAAGGACCATGCGGGTGATCCGTCGCAGGTTCCTGTCCTTCTCTTTGGAGCCGGAAAGGAGGCGGACATTCTTCAGGCGCAGGATCATCAGACCGTAACAGATGGTGATGACGAGAACAGGCACGACAAAGGCAAAGATGAAAACGCAGATTTTTGTCACCGTGTCCCAGTACCATTCAGGTTTAGGAAAGCTGAGAATACAGGCAGTGTTTCCTGGGGGGGGGGCAATCATATGTTCAATTTAAGTAATTTAAGTTCATAACTCAAATTCTCCTTCATACTGTTTTAAGTGTCGGAACTCAACACTTATTACTAAAAAATCCAAAGCAGCAATCTTGCTTTGCTACATTCTATGTAACTAAAACATTTAACTTCACCAACCTTTATCTGTCACCTTGGTAACAGCTATGATCATCACTGGCACTCCAACAACAGATGACAGGATCCAGATGCAGACGTTAATGAGCTTGGCTTTGGCGGGCGTACGGAAGTCCAGGGCTTTCACTGGATGGCACACTGCAATGTAGCGATCTACGCTCATCATGGTGAGCGTGAAGATGCTGGTGAACATGTTGTAGTAGTCAATAGCGATGACCACCTTGCAGAGCAGCTCTCCAAATGGCCACGTGCTCATCATGTATTTGGCGCTCTGGAAGGGGAGGGTGCTGGTGGCCAGAGCATCAGCCAGAGCAAGGTTGAAGATATAAATATTAGTGGCTGTCTTCATCTTCGTGTACCTGGTTGGTTGAGGGAAAAGCACAGATTGAAAACAATCTGTGTTGATTCAGAACATTGGCACATACAACAACTAGAAGGTGAGTCCATTCCATCACTTTTGTTTAAAAGTGTAACCATAATGTCCTGTTCAGGGCACTGCCCACTGTATTCATTCTCAGCATTAGATACGTCTGCCTGAAAGTCACATCTTCTCGCCCACACACAATCATGGTGTTTGTAAACCAAATAACTGATTACAACTAAATATATCAGAATATTGATATTTGAAGTGAAGGCAACAATAAGGAAAACCACATGTTTCAACAGAAGAGTTGCATTTTCCTTTTTTGTCAAGAAAATATCCTTTGTGTTTTACATAGAAAGGGTGGGGCTTCAAACCTTTCACTAAAATCACCCACTTGGGTGCTTGTTTGGTTTAGCTGTTACTCTCCTGTGTCTAGTCATTATACACAGTGTGTTGATGACTAGACTAATACAAAACTCTAAAAAGTGTTAGTAGGAGAACATTTTGTCAAGGTCTTTTTGTTGCTATGGTGCAAAAGGTTGTTTTTTTGTATATTTTTAAATTTCTAATTAAAAAAATAATTTAATTTTATTTAATTTTATGGGTTGACACAATCACATTCCTTTCAAAGTCTGTGCCATTTTCTTCAAACCAACATCAAATGAAGCCTGATAAAGGAGACTCTGAGTCTTGTTATTCCTCATTACAGTGCACTAAATACTCTGCAGCATCTGTACACTCATAGACTGGCTCTTTAAGCTTCCATTAAAGCCTTCTTCTCTGTGATGAGACAAATAAAACTTGGTAATCCTACAAAAATCCCCCTCAGTTACAGACTTGTCGTCTTTAGCCAGTGTGTTTCACCTGAACAGTGTGTTTACACATGCATTTCTACTCAAATGTATCAAACATGGCTGGATATTCTAGATTTAATAGCATTTCTGAATAATTTTCTAACCAGGTCTTACAAACACAACAAAACAAAAACCAGGCTCTAAAAGGATGAAGGATGATAAAAGATTGCATTACCTATCATTTTATCTTCTATAAAAAGATTTATGACATTACCCATTGTCTATGAATCACCCTTACAATGTAATCTGCTTGACAGCCAGTGAGTGTAATATGTTTTATTTGTTTGATTGCACTGAAAATGGAAAACTCATCTTTTGGTAAATATGTTTAAGGAATGAAAAACCCAAGAGGTTAACCCATCACATCACATCTTATGCATTAATTTACCAATACAAATACACAACACCATTAAAATTATTACAAAAAGCTGCTGAGACACCAGTCAAAGGCTTTGAAGGTTAAGGCTTGTTCTCTGTGCCTTCTCATAAGTAGAAAGGTTTCTAACAGGACTAATTGGTGCAGTGAAGTCATTTCAAATCTGTGGATCTCAGGGTCCTCCCGCCTCTTTTCTGTGTGGGAGGTGTGTGTTTTTGTGTGCATGCAAGGGGAGGTTGTGTTGGAGACAACCTCTCAGACACACTGACTGAACTATCAGATGACATCCTATGAGATAACTGATGTATTTTTTATACCATCCTAAAAACTTAACAATTATCCGGATCAAGCTAATTAATGTGACATCTTCCGCCTCAGTCACCTTTGTTCACTCCTCAGCATGTGGCCAGTAATGATGTATATTGTTCAAAGACAGATATATTTGTTTTTTCCCGTATTTCTACTTATGTGTCTCTTACCGGACCACTCCGTACATCACCAGCACGTTTCCCAGCAGTCCCACCACACAGATCAGAGAGTAGAGCGCCGTGATGCAAACAGCGATGATGAGACCTGCGGTGTTCTTGGCTGCAGCCCCGCTGGTTTCGTTGCTTTTTGAAGC
Source organism: Pachypanchax playfairii (assembly GCA_006937955.1). Classification (NCBI taxonomy): domain Eukaryota; kingdom Metazoa; phylum Chordata; class Actinopteri; order Cyprinodontiformes; family Aplocheilidae; genus Pachypanchax; species Pachypanchax playfairii. Next base: position 1,560,514 of record SSNP01000109.1, read on the forward strand.
CCCAAGCAGCAGATCCTCTGAGAATGTGGCATTGAACGGAGTTACAGACACCGAAAAGCACTCGGTGAAGTCCTCTGTAGGAACAGTTGGAAACTCCATCGCAACAGATTGTGTGCTGCTCTGAGCGAAGCACAAAAGCGCAGAGAAGTCTGAATGTTTCCTGAGGCAGGAAAGAGTTCAGGAGCGCGGGGGGAAAGAAAAGCTGGATGTCAGATCAGAGCTATGACGCTCGGAAGATGTTGGGCTTGTTTCTCTCTTGCGCGCTCGCTCTGCGTGTCTATGCGCGCTCCCTTTGGAAAAGCGCACTGCTGCGCAATGATGCAAACTGAGCACAACCTGCACAAATTACAGCTTTTACTGAAGGACGCGATTTGGACAATATTAATATATTACAACAATCATTTAATGAAGGTTTTACTTATTTTTTCATACTGGAAAGGAAAAAAATCCACGTCCGTTTTCTGTTTTCTTCATTTTAATATATTAAAGCTTCTTTGCGCTTTTAAATTGACATTTAGGAAAATTTAAAAGTCCTTATTTTAATCTAAGTTATCATGTGGGAACGTTTTATTGTTAATTTTTACCCAAAATAACTGTTTTTCTTTGTTTGTTGCTCAAACTTGATGTCTTCTTTACACGAAAATTATTATTAAAAATTATTATCTTGTTGTCTTTATTTATATACTGATGGGGTTTGTTCGTGTTTATTTGTAATTTGATGGACATTTCGAACAACACAATTGCAGTTTCTTTTATCATGATTGCTATTGCTATTATCATCAATAATGTGTTATTGGAACCTCAAACAGTCAGTTCTGCTGTGTAAAAGTATCATTTCAGAAACTGGTGCTATGAAACATTAATTCTTGTTTGGTGGGAGTAATAAAACATCTCAGAGTAATAAAACATCTTTCACTTCTCCAATTAAAAAAAGATTTTAGCAACATCTTTGCATGTAGATTTAATTTTCATGCTGTTCGTTTGAGATGTTTCCCTAAAACATTCACATCTATTTGATTTTCTCCCACCAAACGAAGAGCTTGTTTTTCCCCCACCTGAACATCTCTCATTTTGGGTGTTAACAGCTCAATTAGACAAGTCGACATGTCTGTATCGAATTGTTTGTCTTATTGATGACTGTTTGCCAAATTTGCACACTCCTAGGGCCTATGGCTTGTGTTAACAGTGCTTCATTAAAGGGCAAAACATTCTCATCAGTCAGTCAATGTCCTGAAATTACCTCAGTAAACCACAGGAGAGGTGCAATCATCTGCTAGCGCTAATTAAATATTTAAGAAGGTTTTCAAAGCCAGAGGAGCATCAGTCAAGTCTACAGATCTTACAGGCAGCTCCTGAAATCACCACTGCCTCCTTCATATTTATTAGTTGCCCTGCATCATATTTGCTGAATTTAATCTAATGAATGTAATTTACTGATTTTTGGGGTGCTGATTTAAAAATTACATCCGTTTTGCTCTATCAAATCACTTTTTTTCACAATTGACCATCAGCCTTAAAGCTATTATTAGTGTGGTGTAGAAGTGCCTTTGAGCACCACAAAAACATCAGGTCGGCCCACCTGGATCAGTTCTTTGTCATTTTCACTTGTATCTTTGATTATGAGACATTTTTCAGAAAAGATAGCAGAATAAAGTGCAAACAGGATCCAGATGTTTGTTGCTACATCTGTAGATGCTTCACTACCTTCAAACAGAAAAAAAACAGCTAAATATTGTGAAACTGGGTGACCAAAATGAGGATGTTCACCTCATTCAGCTTGCTGAGTGTGTGTCTGACTGTCATGCACAAAAAAAAATCCAAGAAGTAGAAATTCCCTCCTTCATCCTGAGTGATGACTCAATGTAAATCAGTTTAAGCCTATTTTGAAGCCTAGCTCACGAAAAATGCTTACCCAACAAAAAATGGTTGTATTTCAGCAGCCAAAAGGAGTATTTGAACACTTCTGGTGTCATTGGAGAGGTAACATTCAGTAGAATTGATAGATGTATCTTTATCCATGTTATCTGTTACTGGTTAGGAGAAACTGAGGATGGAACATAGCAGACCTTTTAAGAAACTGACGTCACACAGTCACCCATATGGTCGACCCTAGGTTTTAAAAGGTTAAATTATTTTCACAAGGAGGATTTAAAGATGTTTCAATCTGAGACAGATTATCTCTTATACTCTTACACTTTAGAAGTTTTTTCTATTGAGCATTGTTTAAAATCTGCTCTGTTTATTCATGTGTGTGGGGTTTTTTAGGGATGTGTGTATGAGAGATTCAGAGAAGTGCGGGGCGGCTGTGGCTTGGTGGTTAAAGTGGTCGTCCTCTAATTTGAAGGTTGGTGGATCGATCCCGGCTTCCACCGCCACATGTCGAAGTGTCCTTGGGCAAGACACTGAACCCCATGTTTACCCCCGATCTGCGTTTCGGGTTGTGTGAGTGTTAGCCCCTAACCTCTCCCCCTGGTTTACATATTGGGTTGCGTGAATGGGTAAATGCAAAACCTTGTAGGTTGAAAGCGCTTTGAGTGGTCTGAATGACTAGAAAAGCGCTATACAAATACAGGACATTTACCATTTACATTTAGAAGTTTAAAATATTCAAAGTATATGAAAACTGTATGAAATGGAAAGGTTTAATTGGTATTTTTGAACTCTTAATCATTGAATTAGGCCACATCAGCTCATTCCTTTTTCAATGCAGGGTGGTGTTTTGTTTTCACACGATGAGACTCCTGTTTCTGTTTTCAGCAGCGTTTAGTGGAGAAAAATATAGTTATCATTAATTTATCTGGAACGTTTTTTTGGAAAAACCTGGATAAATGTTGATAAAATTTCTTCATGTTTTGTTTCTTTTCAGCAGCAGAAATCCTCACGTGGCTTTGTGTCAGAAGATGCTCTGATGACGTTTATCAGCAAGCTATATGTCAAAGTGTCTGGTTCTCCTGTTGTTGTGTTTGTAGAGTTACAGCTGCCTTTAAATAAACTGACCTTTATCACACTCAGACTGTCACACAGCCATTGTCACCACAGCATAAAGCAGTTCCAGTAAAAAGATGATAAACAAGAGCCTTCCAGTTTGATGATTCCCATCAGCCCCAGAAGCTTTAACGGGTTAAGTTTGTACAGGAGCTGTATTTTTGTTGACTGTTTCTATAGAGTGGTAAAACTTTTATCTTATAACAACTTTTTGAATGAGTTGATGGAAAAACATGTCCTCACAGTAAAATAAAATGGATAAACTAAATCCTAAAATAATCATAGGTTCTAAAACAGCTGCATTTTTAAAGGAAAAGAAATGCATTTATTTTTTTATCATTCTCATTTTCCTACTTTGTGTTTTGCATTTGTGACCAGCAAATTACACTTAAACCCTAATACATGAGATTTTAGTCAAAAAACAACATTTTAACATACTTTCTCAATAGTTAATGATAATAATAGAATAATAAGAGTTATAATTGATATTTATGTAAAATTCATGAAGTCTAAGGAGAATTTAAAGATGTAGTTTTGATTTGACAGATTTTCTGTTAACTATTACTTTTTGAAAACTTTTTCTAGTCATTGTTCAAATTCCACCCTTTTTTGTAATTCTGAAAATTTTTAGGTATTAAAACTATAGGAAAAAATTGTGTAATTATATCATGCACTAAAACAAAATGCCTCAATCTAAATAGACCCAACACAAGAATCAGTTTCATTTATTTTGTTTTCAACAGAGTTTAGTGCGGCAAAAAAGTTGTGCTTTTTTCAGTGCTGGGTAATGTTATACTTTTGGTGTCATGGGGTTAAAAGAAAAACAGTCATCAGCCACATGGGTTCACCAGAAGAGCCTCATAAAATTCTGATACATCACTGTTAAAATTTTCTGGAACATTGCTTGGAAGATGCAACACCCTTCATCCCAAACCTATTACCTCATTTGTTAATGTTTGATGATCATGGTGGAGAACGCAATCTAATAGAATTTCACACACAGTCAGATTAAAATCATCTTGTGTTGGTGTGTGTAAGGTTCCTAATTGCCACCCTCTGGAAGATGACCTTTAAAACACCAGCAACAAAAAGAGCAGCAACTCTCCAATATCCTCACTGGAGGTGTCACTCTGAGATGTTTTAAAAGGAACAGGTTTAAGTACGTCATTATAAACATGTTTTGAAGTGACTGTTACTTATAAGTTGGCAATTTATCCCTATATTACTAATCAAAAATAAGGATTTTTTGTGGTTAGTTTGTCTAATGTGGATAGTTCCAAAATATATATGGAATTATAATCTAAATACAGAAGTAATCAAACCAAACCTTCAGTTAGACTCAACAACAAACATTTCCATCATTTCTCTGGATTATAGAGAAATGTAGATTAAGATTTTTCTACGCTTCTCTGACACTGAAGAGACACTCCGTGTTTTAGTCCAAGTGAGACAGCTCACCCACCACACTGCAGTGAAATTACTTACACAGCAGTTTACGCAGTTCAAATACTCTTATGGCTGTCAGTGAAAACATTTTCCACCTGTTTCTGTAGCAGGAGATATAATAACACATCGGGTTACTTTAGACAACTATCTATCCCACAAAGTAGGAGGGCTAAAAATACTGTGATGTATGACTGAGGGCTCTCTGCTCCCTATAATGATAGACTACATATGATGCACTCTGTTTTCCCCTTTATACAATTTTTTGTGGACTATAGTGGGCATGTTTTGTAAAAGAGAGACAAATGGAACCAACTGTACATTAAGCAGCAAAAAACAAAATGCTGTTGTTATTGTTGTGTCTCCCTGAGGGAAAATCACTCATAATTAGTGTGAACAGGCAGCGTGATAACCCACATCAATCGTGAGCCCAATGGAAACATCAGGAAGCATCATTCTACTTCCCCAAACCATTTTCCTCATGACAAAAGATACGAACAATTTTAAGTTCAGAATTTCAGAAGTAAGTTTATGTTAAAGAAACTCACTTCTGAACATTAATTACACTACTGATAACTTTTATTATCCGATTTCTAGCAGATAGCTCTTTGAACAACCTTAGTTGGGAGAAACAGAAATTAGTTTGGACCAGGTTGATGAGTTAACAGCTAATCACTGTCGGGTCAGTTGTTCAGATGATCATTGACATTTTAAGACATTGCTTATCTAATAAAACTCATAGTTATTTACATAAACACTATTTTATAAATCTTTAAACAATGGCAGTGACCATATCATAAGGTTATGGAAAGTCCTTCATGATACATGACTACCACCTAGTGGTGACAATTAAAGAGGCCCTTCCATTAAAAACGTTTTTTCTGAGGTTTCTGTTGAATATTCTAGCTCCACAGGTGTTCTTACCTTCAGGTGGCGATAAAACGTGAGTTCTCCGGAGTCCGAACGGCCTGTATCTGTTTTGTCACAACTCCTTTGCTCGTTAATATTCATCAACTCCAGCAGTTGAAACCACGCCTAGCATGCTCCTGCTAAAAGCTGTAGCATAAGACGTAGAAAACAGGAGTACGTCTGACGTTGCCATGTGCAGTGGGGCAGGAAACAGTATACCTTGCTCTCATAGGCTAGTTTGGTAGCCAAACAGAGTCCAGCAAATTCAAACAATGAATATGAATGAGCTGCTGACGAAGCAGTCTAAGCAGCCTGACGGAAGGAGCCGGAACCACCCGAATTTTAATGCAGACAGATTGAAATGTCTGTTAATCAGTGTTTCCTGACATTTTTTAGATATAAAATGTTTCATACTTAAGAAATAACCACAAAGTCCTGAAATTTGTATGAAATGGTCTCATTAAAAACTACATGTGTGATTTAAAGTGTAAAGGCCTGCTGCAATTCAGCAACAAGCCCAGAGAATCCATTTCTAAAGGGAAGTTATATGTTGAACCAGAACTGCTACTACAAGCGCTGCTGCAAATTTTTACTGCATGTCAATAATGGTGTAAAATTAACAGCAGGTATCTTGTTTGTTCAATTTTAGGAGAGTTGAAGCTCCCCTAAAATGTTCTTAAGGTGTAAACAAAAACAAGTATTAGTACATTTCATTCTTGTAGTTTTCCCTGCTAACAAGAAGCAGCCATCAGGATCCAGGTGAAAGTTCAAGGTGTACAACTGCATGAACGATGCTATATTTTTCTTATGACAAGAGATAGCAGTAAAGAGTCTAACCACACAGGCTGTTTGGTGTCAATCTTTCATGATTTGGAGAGTTGCTGGACCCAAAGTGCAGGAAAATGCACAAGGCTTGGGGATGAAATCAATCAAAATAATTTTATGAAAGATAAAAAGGGCTGATGTTGCAGCAAAAAAAGAGCTACAAACTGGACTTTGAAACATGGGGAACAACGGGAACTACAGGGGGTGAAGACGGATGCTCTGACAAATAAACCAAATGAGGAAATACATACAGAGGAAAGGTGATTACTGAGGGGAAACAGCTAAGAAAGATGAGCAGCAAACTATTCAGACAGATGATGGACAATTGTGAATGAGCCAGAAGAGAACTGAGGAGAGAGGATAAAATGTTCCATGTGAACCTGGAGACAGAGACACAACACAAGTAGAGAAAAAGAACCTTACAAAAAAACAAATTCACCAGAGACAAACCCTGCAAAAGGAAAAAATACATGAAAAATAAGGCAAATTCCCCAAACCCCTGACTACACAATAAGAAAAGCATACCCAAAAAAACACCAGGGAACAGGAAACAAGAAAGCCTACAAAATAAGAGAGGAAATCAAACTCTACCAAAATAAGCAGAAGGAGTAAAATAAAGTCACAACATGAAATCATTGGAAGGATCTGGAAAAACCATTCAAGATCAAAATAAACCCAAATACAAAAATAAATCAAACCCCACAACCCTGACAATCAAAATAAACCTGTCAGCTCTTTGCTGCCTTTAGTCCAACAGGAGACGTCACAAAAATCTAGATTTGTTTCTGTGGATTTTCATGTAACCAGTAAAATAAAAATAAAAAAATAAAAAGATAGAATGTAGCATCAGCATTGACTGAGAAAGAGCACAGATGAACTGGTGCTTTGAGAAGATGATGAAAAGTCAATGCTTATTGAGTGCAATTTTGGTTTCAGTTGAGAAACTTTCTTTATCCCTGGCCTCAGAGAGAAGCTGCATGTTTAAGCAAAAACCTTTAAAGTCAACATAAAGCAGCAAGAACATCCCTGAGCAGTTGTCAGAGTTGTGATTAGCTAATGACTGTTATTTACTTTAGTTTACATACAGTACGTGCATTAAAGTAAAAGAAAATGTGGAAAAGGCTATATTGGATTTGGGTTTATTGAAAGGTTTTGTGTTTGTGTTTCTTCCTACAGAGTAAGTCCCCATCTTTCAGATTTAACATTACCCCCATGAATATTTTTGACTGTTTTTGAACAACAGTGATATAGTTTGGTCTTGATCAGCCTAGACAATTCAATCAGAAGAAATCTCTGGTTCTTCAAGCTAAGGCCATTTAAAAAGCTGCCTACACCAGATAAGATAATAATTGTCAGTGATCACTAAAAACAAACACTCACGTTAGCTTCTGACATTTTATTCAAACATGATTTCAAACATGAAATAAGTTGGTTTTTCAGCTTTTAGATACTCTCATACAATTTATGTTGCTTAGATTGTCAATTAATGAATTTTGTATTGAATTGAAGATTGCAATTTATTATGTAAATGACAGTCATAATGTTAGAAAGAAAATCTAATTAGGATATAATTTAATTTTGGACAACAATAATTTGCATCTGTGTGGTAATTTACACACTGTGGCTTAAACAGATTTTGTACTTTAAAAAAGATGAGCAAAAACTTGTTTTGTTCATTTTACAGAAACTCTATTACAGTAAAAAATGGTGAAGTCAACACTTTCATGAACTGCTTTGGAGACAGAGCTGTACAGAGATTAACAAAGTTTAGTTTGTGGATTCGGCATATTTGACTTTTTTCCTGCCACGGCACTACACCGGGACTAGGGGGTGCTGTAGCCCCTTCAAAAATCTGTGTAGCCCCAGTTAAGCCCCTCAAGAAATTATATTACAAAAATAATTTATTCCTATTATACTAATTTATTAGCCTATTTTTTTCTTTTAAATAGCTTTTCTTTTAATAGTTCTCATCCAATTCAATCCCCGCTTGCATGTTTCCGCTGCACATGTACCCCACTCAGCGGGGCCCACTGAGTAGTGAGAAAAACGGAACAGAGGTCAGAGGGCAGGCGGAGTCTTTTAGTTGAAACAGATGCTGGGCTGAAGACGGTTTGTGTTGCAATGGATCATTTTATTATCAGGAAAAAAAGAGTTCTGGTCAAAAATGAAGACCAAGATCCTGTTTCCCAGAGGTACACAGAAGAGGGAGAATCAAAAGAAGAATTTGAGAGAGAAAGTCACGATCCAGGTCCTGAAGGTGAACCGGAGCAGTCTGTCGCTGCTAGCTGCTACACACCAACGGTTAGCTGCACTGCGGACACCAACACTGCTCCCACTGACTTAAGCCAGTCACCTGCCAATGAACCGAAGATAATACATCTTCTTCAGCGTTGTCCGGCCAGGAAAGTTGGACAGCAGGATCACTACTTCAATTGTAGATGGTATGAGGATTACAAATGGCTGGATTATTCTATTTCAAAGGACCGTGTTTTCTGCTTTGCGTGCCGCCACTTTCAGCGTCCTGGTAACCATGGCGACAAGGCGGCATTTACCCAACATGGCTTTCAAAACTGGAAGAAAGCAACAAGTTCATTTAAGACACACAATGCTAGTGTCACACTAGCATTGTTTGGCCGCCAAACCCACTTAAAGTGCTGTGCATCTTAGCTACTTGTATTGAAAAAAAGATTAACTCTATATAAAAACCAACCTAAGTCATGAAAACAAATTATTTTCTTAGCACCCCACATATAGGTCAAGTCCCCCTTTAGCTCCAGGAGAGAAAAAATCCTAGCGCCGTGCATGCTTTTTTCCACTAATTACTCTTGTAAAAATATAGGGAAGGACGACAAATAAAAGTGTGAAGGCTGGAAATTATCAAACAAAACTCAACTAACTGATCCCTTTCTTGTTTTTCATATGATTCATTCTCAGAGACACCTTTTGTGTAATTTAAGAGAATGACCATGTTTGTATATTTAAGCTTGTGAAACCTTGTAACTCATCAAGCATCCATCAAGCTTGATCCCCTGGTAGCTTGTTCAATACAATGAATCTGTCTACTGGCTGCAAATGAGTTCACACTTTGCCTTTCTCAGGGACTCATTAACATAAAGCAAAACCCTTGCCGAGCATTAGTTAGATGGTGAACAAGACTGGAAAAAATAAAAAAACCTTAGTATCGTTACAAAGGAAATAAGCTAAAGTGCACTATAACCATTTCAATGATTTGTTCAAACAAACAAAGAAAAAAATAATCAAATTTATATTATTGCATATTTTTTGTAACAAAGACATTTTTGCTGATTTTGCACATTTGAGTTGCTTTTTGTCCTCTTTATTGTGAAGTTTTGCGATTCTAATGTCCTATTGATTTGTTCAAAGAAGCTGTGAAATTATGAATGAACAACAACAAATAACATATTCCCAGGCTTTTGTGAGTCAATAAACCACTGAGCTGTTAGGACAACTGTAATCAGTTAAAAGATCATTATTTTGTATGCAGTAAAGCAGATGGACAAACAGCTTCTGTAGGATATTTGACCACCCAGCATTAGTGGCGTTCATTTAAATTTGTTGGTTCTTGCTATAGATATATTTTTTAAGCATAATTGATACATTTTCTGTCGAGCTGAGGTCAGGGTTTTGGGAAGGCCATTCCAGAAGTCAGTTTGATCCATTCAGGAATCAGATTTGGTGTGTATTTTGTCCTGATAAAAAACCCAACTGGGTCAAATTTTTGACCACCTGGCATTCATGTTTTTAGGTAAATTTAATAGTTTGGAATTAAAGTTTGAATATGGAACAATTTCATAAAAATCTATTGTAAAAAAAAAAGCCTCCATAAGGTGCTTGGAGGGATGTATAATGAAAATACAGTATTTCCTTTAAAAATTATATTTGAAGTAAAATATAAAAAAATATTAATTCTGACGGGCACAACATTGACATTTTGTTTTCATCTACCAGCCAATAGTGGGCAGAGTAGCGGGCACCATTGTGGGTTGCCTAATCGGTGAATAGTCTGTAATAGTGAGGCTGGTACTGTGGAAGGTGGTGGAGTTAGCAGGTCGAGCAGTTGCTTTGAAGCACCGGGGATTTCGTTGTCCTTCTTGGGGGAGGAGCAACCGTAGAGGATCGGGGGCCAGAGTGGATTTGGGTGAGGCCTACAATGAATAGACCCAAGTAGGGAATTTTCATGGCAAAGGAGCCCACGGGGGGATGGCAAGCCTGGCTCATGGAGGCCTTGTCCTATTGTTGTGGCTGAGGCATCTGTGCTCTGGATGTTACTGTGGTGTTCGTTTTCCATATTCAACCTTTTATCTACCTTCATTTTTTTCTTTGTCTTTCCACCTACATTAATTCCACACCATGCTTGATAGAAACAAATACAGGACATTTACCATTTAAACTGATGATCTTGAAATCTGAAGTTGTTCAGAAATTACTCCAGAAGATTTTCCAACTTGCGTGAGTTTACAATATCCTTCTTAGATCTTCACTGAGTAACTTGACCTTTTCCATTGTTCTGAGTATCAGTCTGAGTGCTATCAAACAAAGTAAAACTGTCATATTCTAACCATCCATCTCTATACAGTGGGGCAAAAAAGTATTTAGTCAGCCACCAATTGTGTAAGTTCTCCCACTTAAAAAGATCAGAGAGGCCTGTAATTTTCATCATAGGTATACCTCAACTATGAGAGACAAAATGAGGAAAAAAAATCCAGAAAATCACATTGTCTGATTTTTAAAGAATTTATTTGCAAATTATGGTGGAAAATAAGTATTTGATCAATAACAAAAGTTAATCTCAATACTTTGTTATATAGCCTTTGTTCGCAATGACAGAGGTCAAACGTTTTCTGTAAGTCTTCACAAGGTTTTCACACACTGTTGCTGGTATTTTGGCCCATTCCTCCATGCAGATCTCCTCTAGAGTAGTGATGTTTTGGGGCTGACGCTGGGCAACACGGACTTTCAGCTCCCTCCAGAGATTTTCTATGGGGTTGAGATCTGGAGACTGGCTAGGCCACTCCAGGACCTTGAAATGCTTCTTACGAAGCCACTCCTTCGTTGCCCGGGCGGTGTGTTTGGGATCATTGTCATGCTGAAAGACCCAGCCACGTCTCATTTTCAATGCCCTTGCTGATGGAAGGAGGTTTTCACTCAAAATCTTACGATACATGGCCCCATTCATTCTTTCCTTTACACGGATCAGTCGTCCTGGTCCCCTTGCAGAAAAACAGCCCCAAAGCATGATGTTTCCACCCCCATGATTTACAGTAGGTATGGTGTTCTTTGGATCCAACTCAGCATTCTTTCCCCTCCAAACACGACAAGTTGAGTTTCTACCAAAAAGTTCTATTTTGGTTTCATCTGACCATATGATGTTCTCCCAATCCTCTTCTGGATCATCCAAATGCTCTCTAGCAAACCGCAGACGGGCCTGGACGTGTCCTGGCTTCAGCAGGGGGACACGTCTGGCACTGCAGGATTTGAGTCCCTGGCGGCGTAGTGTGTTACTGATGGTAGCCTTTGTTACTTTGGTCCCAGCTCTCTGCAGGTCATTCACTAGGTCCCTCCGTGTGGTTCTGGGATTTTTGCTCACCGTTCTTGTGATCATTTTGACCCCACGGGGTGAGCTCTTGCGTGGAGCCCCAGATCGAGGGAGATTATCAGTGGTCTTGTATGTCTTCCATTTTCTAATAATTGCTCCCACAGTTGATTTCTTCACACCAAGCTGCTTACCTATTGCAGATTCAGTCTTCCCAGCCTGGTGAAGGTCTACAATTTTGTTTCTGGTGTCCTTTGACAGCTCTTTGGTCTTGGCCATAGTGGAGTTTGGAGCGTGACTGTTTGAGGTTGTGGACAGGTGTCTTTTATACTGATAACGAGTTCACACAGGTGCCATTAATACAGGTAACGAGTGGAGGACCGAGGAGCCTCTTAAAGAAGTTACAGGTCTGTAAAAGCCAGAAATCTTACTTGTTTGTAGGTGACCAAATACTTATTTTCCACCATAATTTGCAAATAAATTCTTTAAAAATCAGACAATGTGATTTTCTGGATTTTTTTTCCTCATTTTGTCTCTCATAGTTGAGGTATACCTATGATGAAAATTACAGGCCTCTCTGATCTTTTTAAGTGGGAGAACTTACACAATTGGTGGCTGACTAAATACTTTTTTGCCCCACTGTATGTGCTTATTCCTATTCAGGGTCACGGGGAGCTGGTACTCACCTCCAACAGTCATTGGGCGAGAGGTGGGGTTACATTTGGACAGGTTGCCAATTCATCACAGGGCTACATACACACAAATCAATCAATCAATCAATCAATCAATCAATCAATCAATCAATCAATCAATCAATCAATCAATCAATCAATCAATCAATCAATCAATCAATCAGTCAACCCCCACATACACACAAGCGCTACCCAGAGAGGCAGCCACATCCACCCACTGCCCCTGAGGCAGAGGGCTCCAAAAGAGGAAACACTGGAAACAAACAAATAAATAAATTTGATAAGATTAAATACTAAAACACTGGTAAATATGAACAGGTAAATGTGCAAAGCAATTAAAAACAATAAATAATAATCAGTTAAAAACTAGACTAAAAAGATGTGTCTTGAGCCTGCTCTTAAAAACATGAACATTCTCTATGGCCCTGAGGTCCTACGGCAGCCTGTTACAGAGGTGAGGGCCATATTGCTAGAAAGACCCATCACCGTGGTAGCCTGACCAATCAGATCCTCCTGCATTATGTTCAAATACAGAAGGGTCTGACACCGGAGCCACACCCAATCATTTCCACGTCAAATTTTAGGACGGACCAATTACATCTCACCTTTGTTGTGCGTCATCCTGAAAACACGGAACTAGCATTTTCCACCAAGAGCACAACATTCAACATGGCGGACTCGGCTGTGGATGAAGTGTTTACTTCTGCGCTGTGAGTGTGCAATGACACCTCGTATTCGCAAGTTTTTGACACAAAAGCGACAACTGTCATTAATATTCGTCTTTTCTCCTCCATTAAACATGGCTCTGTAGCTACCATTACAGCTCTGCTCGCTAAACCTCTTGTTTCCGTTCCGCCTTGTGTGTATCCACTTTAGCATCACATATGTTACATCACTTCCGGGGTTCTCTGATTCGTTCTCTCTCAACTGGCTAAGCCCGCCTTAGAAATTGAGAGACAGCGGTTGAGCTCCAGGCCCTCATATCTTTGTAAAGTATTCTGTCAAAGACTTGGGCCTGGTTGATCAGGTAATCACAGTGGGTGTGTGTCCTGACTTTAGGTATGATAAGTAGACGGCTGCCAGAGGAACGCAGAGACCGTGAAGGTTCACATGGTAAAAAAAGTTCTGAAAGATAAGAGGGCCCAAGACCATTAAGACACTCCATTAAGAGAATCTTAAAATCAATCCTAAAACATATGTAGAGCCAGTGCAGTGATTTTAATACCTGTGTAATGTGCTCGCGCTTCTTGGTCTGCATCAGGACACGTGCTGCTGAATTTTGAAGAAGTTGTAGTCCAGATATGCTCTTTTGGGGAAGACCAGAAAGCAGGGCATTGCAGTAATCAATTCTGCTGGTGATAAAAGCACAAGTGTCTCCATATTGGCCCAAGAGAGAATGGGACAGACTCTGACAATGTTCTTTAGATGATAAAAACCTACTCTAGTCATGTTTTTAAAGAGGCCCTTTCATTAAAGGTGTGATGACATCACTGTTTAAACTGGCGTAAAGCTACAGTATTTCATGTAGTAGATATGCCCGCATATGTCAACTCTCAAAAGAATTAGATTAAAAACCTAACAGGGCGGGGGTGTACGGGCAGGTCAGAATCCTCTTCTCAGCAACACGGTTCCTTTCATTAATGATATGTGGGTCTCCCTGGCTGACTTCGCTCTGATTGGCTACAACCATTGCCCGCAGCAAGCCTTTCTTCTCGGCTCCGTCAACAGTCTAGTAACATGGCGAGTGGACGTTTACAACCGTATATGTTCGAGCCTGAAACGTCTTCTGAGGAAGACTGAGGGGTGAACACATAAAACTCAACCAATCACATGAGCGAATAAACAGTGCTGTCAGATGTTATCAATGAAAATAGATTCACAATATGGTATGATAAACCTGTTGCTCACGGACATTGTTGCTAGAGCGGCTATCACATGCTAGAATCATGAACTCTTCAGACCACGAACAAACGTTTATCAGGCAAGGCAGCATTTTATTAAATAAATAAACTTACGGGTATTGACGATGTGGTCGCCTCCTTCAGGGTTGGTAAAGAATTTTTAATTAAAATCAGTTTCTTTGACAATCCCAACTTGAATTCACCCAAGTTATGGAAGCAGTCCTCCGTGAAGTGAGCTGAACATATTTTCAAATTGAGGTTATAACTGCGTGGCACTTCTCCATAAATGAACTTCAGCCACTCTTCTCTAGTTTTTTCATCCTTCGGGAGTGAGTGTAAACTTCCAGCATGGGTTGAGCATCCTTGGACACAACAGGTCCCCGTTTGCGTAGCCATCTCTTCTCAAGAGCAGCAGCACAAGCTAGTGCAACGCAGCTAACGGTGTATGGGCTGGGGGTGGGGTGGGGGGGTGGGGGGTTGGACTGTTTACTTCACTGTGCACTTTTATTGGACGCTATGAAATACGTAGGATGAAATGCCACGTAGGAAAAAATGGTGCTTTCCGATTTAACCGTTTTTTAAATATGAAACAAAGCGGACCGCCCACAAACGGGAACTTTGATACTCGCTTTGGACGTTCACACGGCCTCATCAGTGCACAACACATCATGATATACCCCAAAAACCTCAAAAAAGTGCATTTTGATGTCATAACCCCTTTAAAAACGGTTTTTCTGGGGTTTCTGTTGAATATTTTAGCTCCACAGGTGTTCTTACCTTCATAGTGGTTGTGAAAACAGGTCAACAACTTCTCTTTCAGTTTTAATCTCTCAAACTACGCAGGTGGTGATAAAACCCAAGTTGCTCATGTTGTGCTGAAATTCTTTACCCTGTGTGGTACCAAACCACGAACACCATAAACCTCGTCTTCAGCACTGCGTGTTCTTTTTATCCCCGGGTCGACCTGAAAACGATGGACAAATTCACACTAGAGACAGAATTCAGTTTGGCGTCTGGGACAGAGAGGAAGTCTCTCTGCTCCCGAATCTCTCTCAGAGTCGCCATTTATTAACACCACAATCAACACATGTACATCCTTTTAAGGCTTTGCCTCTGAGCCTCTAACACATTGTCATACGTAAATCAGTTTGTTTAAACATTCCCCTTTTCTGCTGTATGTGGTGCATTCCTTTTTACTTTAAGCTCCCAAAGTCTGCAAAGTCTTTCCAAATAAAGTGTTGTCTCCTCAGTCCTCGGCCTTCAGTGTTCTTCATGGTCTCCTGAATGCAGATGGTTTTATTCTTCAAATAAGGATAAGCTTCAAGCAGGTTACTATTACACTAGTAAATACTTAGCAATTAAATATTATCACACCACACTCATTAGTATTCGGCAGCTCCCGCAGTTGAAACCACGCCTAGCATGCTGCTGGCTAAAAGCTGTAGCAAAAGACGGAGCAAACAGGAAGAGAGAACGTCTGATGTTGTCATGCGAAGCGGGGCATGAAACATTATACCTTGCTCTCATAGGCTAGTTTGTTAGCCAATCTGAGTCCAGCAAATTCGAATAATGAATATTAATGAGTTGCAGTCCGAAGCCTGACGGAAAGAGCCGGAACAAGCCGAATTTTAATGTAGACGGATTAAAAGGTCAGTTAATAAGTGTTTCCTGATGTTTTTTTAGATATAAAATGTTTAATATTAAAGGTTAATACTTAGGAAATAACCACAAAGTCCTGAAATTTTTATGAAATGGCCTACTTAATGTGAAGAATAAAAGTCAGCTCAAAGTCAAAAATCACGCCCAGGTTAAGATGGATTAGAAGATAGTGGTTGTAGTTTTGGTAAAACTTTCTGAGCCTCAGGACCAGTAACTAAAATTTCTTTTTATCCTGGTTGAGCTGGAGAAAGTTTTTTGCCATCCAGGATTTTATGTCTAAAATACAGTTAAAAAGTGCAACATTCAGGAGGAGAAGAAGAATAATCCTATTTTGTGCCACAACTGGGAAATTCAGCTGTAACAGCAGCAAAGTGATGAGCAATATAAGCATTGATAGAATTTAAACTATGAAAAAACAGATGTAAAAAATAACAGCAGCAGAAATATTATTAAAGTGAGTTAAATAGTACAAATTACAGCAGAGGTCCAAACATTATTGTTTTTTGGTAGCAGTTTGGCCAGAGTCTCTGTCTCCCACCACCTGTACTGTATCCAGGGGCACCCTAGAACAGAGCTGTTACTCCTGATGAGTTTATCCAGCCTCTTCCTCTTAGCTGTAGACAAGGAGCTGCTCCAACAGGCCCAAAAAGAAGGCTGATGCCACCACTTAAGGTCTTGGCGCTCCATGGACTCCAAAAGACTTCAGTCTTCTTTGCATTTCACCATGAAAAAATAATGATTAAAAAAAACTCAAAACGAACATGACATTCGTGGTCATAATTATAAAGCTCAAGTTCATAACAAAGGCAATTTCATACTTACTACTACTGCTACTACTACTGTCATTTAGCAGACGCTTTTATCCAAAGCGACTTACATTGAGAGAACATACAAGCAAGAAATCAAAGAGAAGGAAACAGTATAAGGAGGTGGACTGTTTGGAGTCCAGTTTAATTTCGACCCTGATACATCAAGTGCTTTTTTTTTTTCCCTTGTAGAGATAAACTCCCAAATCGCTATCATAAATCAATTCCTCTTTAAGAATGAAAGTGTTCTTTAAAGAGGTGAGTCTTAGGTCTGCTCTTAAAAGTAGGTGCCGACTCTGAGGATTGGATCGAGTTTGGTAGGTCATTCCACCATCGGGGGATAACAGAGGAGAAGAGTTTGGAACATGATCTCATGCCACGTTGTGGTGGAAGCGCTAGGCGTCTTTCAGCGGCTGAGCGTAGCTGATGCGTGGGAATGTAGCTCCGGATGAAGGAGTGAAGGTAAGTAGGAGCTGTGTGTGTTAGAGTCTGGTAAGCCAGAAGCAGAGCTTTGAATTTGATGCATGCTGCAACTGGAAGCCAGTGCAGAGAAATAAGCAGCGGAGTGACATGAGCCCTCTTGGGCTGGTTGAAGACCAGACGTGCTGCTGCGTTCTGAATCATCTGCAGAGGTTTAACCGAGGACGCTGGAAGACCGGCCAACAAAGAGTTGCAGTAGTCGATGCGGGACAAGACCAGGGCCTGGACCAGAAGCTGTGTGGTATGGTCTGTCAGGAAGGCTCTGATTTTCCTGATGTTGTAAAGAGCGAATCGACATGAACGAGCTACGGAGTTAACCTGCTCCTTGAAGGACAGCTGGTTGTCCAGTATGACACCAAGGTTTCTGGCGGAGGTTGTGGGGACCAGCATGATGGAGTCAAGCTGCACGCTTATCTGAGGAGGTAAGGAGTTACTGGCAGGACAGACAATGAGGTCATGGACAGATTAAGCTGAAGGTGGCGATCCCTCATCCACGCCGAGTGTCGTCAGCGTAGCAGTGGTAGGAGAAGCCATGGGAGCGAATGATCTCGCCTAATGAGGTGGTGTATAAAAAGAAGAGGAGAGGACCAAGGACTGAGCCCTGTGGAACACCCGTTGCCAGCTCATGCAGACTGGACATCTGTCCTTGCCACGAAACTCTGAAAGATCTTTCCGCGAGGTACGAGGTGAACCATGAGAGGACCGGCCCCGAGATGCCAAGCTTAGATAGTGTTGAGAGGAGGATGAGGTGGTTGACGGTGTCAAAAGCAGCAGACAGGTCGAGGAGTACGAGTATTGAGGAGAGACCAGCCGATCTGGCAACCCGTAGTGACTCTGCAACTGAGAGAAGAGTGGTTTGAGTGGAATGGCCTCGCTTAAAGCCTGACTGATATATGGATCAAGTAGGTTGTTGTCATGGAGGAACTGTGAGACTTGAGTGAAAACTGCTCACTCTAGGATCTTGGACATGAACGGTAGGAGCGAGACTGGCTGGTAGTTTTCTACCTGGGCCGGGTCGAGCGACGGTTTTTTCAGCAGCGGAGTGACAGTGGCTTACTTGAAAACTGAAGGAAAGATGCCAGTTTTCATGGAAGAGTTCATAATGGGGTTTTTTGCAGGTTTGACGGCAGGAAGAATGCTCTGCAGGATACCTGTAGGAACCGGATCCAGAGGACATGTGGTTGGATTAGATTCCACTATGAGTTTGGAGACTTCGTCCTCATTCAGTAAGCGGAAGGAGCAGAGTGATGGACCGGAGGCAGGATGGACCAGACTGGGATGGTCAGGCTCGGAAAACTGATTTTTAATGGAGGCGATTTTGTTGGTGAAGTAGGGGGCGAACATGTCGGCAGTCAGCTCGGTGGGTGGCTGAGCAGGTGGAGGACGGAGAAGAGTATTGAATGTCTTGAACAGTTTTCCCATGTTAGGAGCATTCTGGATTTTGTTTTGGTAAAAAGCTATCTTGGCACCCTTTAAGCAGGATGTGAAGCTAGAGAGCTTTTGCTGGTATTCGGACAAGTTGGATTTGCGCCATTTCCTTTCAGCACCCTAGAACAGAGCTGTTACTCCTGATGAGTTTATCCAGCCTCTTCCTCTTAGCTGTAGACAAGGAGCTGCTCCAACAGGCCCAAAAAGAAGGCTGATGCCACCACTACTTAAGAGAAACATGTCCATTTAATATAAAATTTCTTCCTATCTAAGGAACCAGCTTATTGGGTTGAATCATCAATTCCCTGTGAGTGCCACCCATTTCATGATGTAGCCTCGAGCCCTGGCCTTGCTGCAGCGAAGCAGCACGGGCAACAGACATCCCCCTTGGAGTCCGACAGTGATTTTGAAGCTTTGAAAGCTTAATAAATGGCTAACACACATTATCATTAGCATGTGGATAGCATTTTGATTTACTTACTGCTCTGGCAACTCTATAAGGTGTCTTTATTGTTGGAAATGTGTTGGCTGCAAGAGTTAATCTCTCTGACAGTCAAATACTGGCAAAGGTTTGGAAAGCAGCCATCTGTGAAATGGCGAGCACATCCAAACATGTTGTAGCTGGTTAGACGTGAGATTCCGGAGAGGAACTCCAGTGATTTCTGGTGATTGGGCTGTTCTTTAGGAATGGTGAATAAAGCTCTTGTTCTTCTAAATGCACATTTTCATCGAGACATTTTTATAAAGTAAAATACTACAAAATGGTGGTGCTTCTTGCTTCGGACTCTAGCAGCTCGCAACTGTGAAAAAGGGGTGTGTGTGTTTAATCTGCAGGGGCGCTGCAGACACGTCAGGCACTTCCTGGTTTGACAGCATTACGTCACTATGTTACGATTCAGTCGTTTACCAGGAGAGCATAAAACAGCTGTTCAGAGTGCAGGATTTTGGAGGACTACTGAGAAATGTGTGAATTAAGCCAAAAACCCCTCTGGGGTTTTTTAATAAGGAAGTAGAATCACAACAGTGATGACTTTGCATGATATGTATCATGAAAAATCAACTTTTTAGAGTTTTTAACCATGTTGTGATGCTATTTCTTTATTTAAAAGACCTCCAGAGTGATTTTTGGCTTAATTCGTGCATTCCTGAGTAATCCTCCTGAAACCTGCGCTTTGAGCAGCTGCTTTACTCGCTCATGTAAAACGGCTGAATTGAGCCCCTTTACGTCACAGTGTCGTATCAGGAAGTTCCTGACCAATCCCTGCTGCCCCTGTAGTAGGTACGAGGTGAGCTGCGAGAGTCCGAAACAATTTGTCAGGAGCTCATTATGGCAGATGTCTAACCTATGGCCCAGAGTTCCCACACTTCAACCATCTGCTGCACTTTATTAGCATGAGCTGCTAATAAAGACTTATCAACTTGACCCTGCTAATCACATATCAGTATGACTCCAGCTTTACAGCTGAGCTCCACGTCACCGCAGCCCGTCCCACCACCGGATAAAAAACACAGTCACTCACCCTGCCAGCGCTCAATCATACGTCCCGTTTGCCACGAGCTCCTGTTAGCCTCATTAACTGCCTCATTAATCCATCCTCAGACCTCAGACCTATCCCGGTCGATCTCTCTCTGCCCGCCTCGTTCTTGGCTGCTGGTCTCGCGGTCAGCGACTACGGTCGCTGCCTCCAGAAACCCGTTCCTTGCCTATGACCTGTCTCACTTCACCTGTCCAATCCCAGTCTTGGTGTCATCTCCCGGGTCGGCTCGCATCCAGTAGCGAGTAACCTGTCCTTCCCTCCAGATGCGCCTCACCACCGAGCGTCCTCTGACAAATTAGCACCTCCATTTCGTTGTATTTCATTCTAAAAATTTCTCGTCGAAAATGTGCATTTGGCTGTGAGAGTTACAGAAGTTTATTTAGTGTTTCTAAACAGCCCAATTGCACTCACAGTTGGGAGGCGGGGTTTTAGGTAAACCGAGCGTTTTAACTTCCTGGTCACAGAATAACTCGAGAATATAAGTTATATTTCAGGACAAATGAAGTGAATATAACTCAAACAGTAAGGTTTTATCATATATGTGTCAATCCCATACGTTGAAAACTGTAAAGTAGCATGATACAGTCCCTTTAAAGAAATAATGAATTGTGTTGTTATAGATGTTGTTGCAGATCTAATTAAATTGAATTGAATTGACTTAATTGTCATTCAACCATTTCTGGTTGAACTAAATTAGGTTTCCCAGGTCTAAGCACAGGTTATAATACAAATTAACAATATGAAATAGACACAGTTAAAACACAATAAAGTATAAAAATAAAGACACATAATACCAGAGTATTAAAAACAGATGTTAGAACTAAGTAGATGTATTATCACCAAAGTTCCCTAAATCAAACATATTCCTCTCTTTTTATCAATTTAGAGATCTTACAGGATGATATTTTCTAGTGTTTGAGTTGTTTTCCTTTTCTTCACAGCAGTATCCGGCACTAATAGCTAGCAGTTCCGTTTGTTCTCAGAGTTTCTGCTGACTATTCGTTATGCAACAGTGATTTGTGTGGGTCTACGACTTGATTAGTTCTCTGATTTTTGCCTGGTGGGAGCAACCAGCACTGAGATGAAAAGACAAAGACAGCATGAACAAAACGAGCAGAAAAAAGGTCTGTTACTGCAGCAGACATTTTGTCCATTTTAATAAACTTTAGGAACAAAGATGGGCTACAGATAACATGTTTGTTTCTTTAGCGTGCAGCAGTGATGATGACTAACTGAGTGGGGGAAACAAAATAAAGCAGAGAGGAGGCAGAGACAGCTGTCAGCTTGGAACATGGAAGCACACTATGTTCTTAACAGCAGCTTTGTCTGTAGAAGAAGAAATATGTTTGTCAGCTCTCAGAGCAGAAGAGTCTCTGTCCTTGACCCAAAAGTGAGTCTTTCTGAGTTCAGATGTGAAATAAATGTCTAAACCTTTATCTCAAAATGAGAAAATAGATGTGTGCTGTTTACTGTGTGCTGTGTGCACATCCTGAAGACTTTATTTGCAATCTGATTCTGTTGAAAGCTGGATATAAAAATACTAGAAAACTGTTTTGTGACTGTATGAAACTACATGTCTGCATCTTTACCGATGACAAGTGACTGCATACCATCTCTTTACCTCGTAAATATGACACTGTTCCTCAGAATGAAAGAATCGTGTTCTGAGATGATTTGCCATAATGGTTGTTATAATGCCCTGCCAGTCGCACACTTGAACATGGACGTGTTTGTGGTTCCTGTACGCAATCTATATGTCCCACGGGGAACAAGTTGCACATGCATGCAATCTACTGCTCCAATAATGTTAGGAAAGCCAGCAAAATCATTAAAGCCCTGCTTAGAGGCACTTAATGCATCACAAATATTTGGAAAATTAATGTATCTGCCCACGTAACATTGCATTCAAAACTTGTAACAACACACTACAAACTGCCCAAAATCCCAGCACTAACTGCCACAGTGTGTTGGAAAGATCCAGAAGTATTTTTGCACCAAGTTAAGACATGTTCCAGGTTTGATAAATCCCTCTGCACCTGCCTGGTGCCCACTTATTTACATGTTCTCCTCCCAATATTTTGCGGCTTCTGACAGAAATTCCCTCATTGCATATTAAAGCTGCTATCCTTAATTTGCATAACAAATTAGTGTCAGGTTCAGTGTTTTGTGTGCTGTGTTTTTCTGTGTTGGATGAGTCATCTGCTTCCAGTGAGGAGCTACGTTGGCGAGTGAGGCAGATCATCTACACCTGGCGGTGATCAGCGCTGATGAGGAGCAGGGTTGTATAAAAGCCTGAGGAAGATGCTCATTCTTCGCCTGGTTGTTAACCTTCATGATAGCGCCTATGTGCCATCCTAGTGATATTTTCCTAGTGACCATTTTGAGAAACGTTTTGAGATTTTTTCCCCCTGTGTGTGATTAACCCTGTTCTTCTCAAGACATCTGCACCCTGCTCCTTGTGTCTCCGAGCACTCTCCCGTGTCCCAGCATCTGATCTCCTGGAGCCCTGTCAGCCTCCCTCCGGCGTCCTCACCCGACCTGGACTCACCATCTCCCTGCACAGCACCGCACTGGACCTGCCCCCCTTTCAAGCATTACCAGCACAAGTCTCCCGTGAGTCAAACCTCTTCTTTCCCTGCAATATCTCCTGATCCTGTGGCAACCGAAACTAACTCTCATCTCCCCTGCAGTTCTGGAACCCTCTCTGGCGCACCTGATCACCTTGCACATTTAGCACATGTAAATGTAAAATAAAACTTGTCACTTTTGCACCTGAGCTGTCTGCGTCCTGCAATGTGGGTCACAAAAGTCACTGAGCCCGTGACAATTAGCTTAACATGTTTTTTTTCATGCCCATTAAAAAAATGTTAACATAGCATGGATAAAAATATGTTGTGAAGATTAAAAAAAAAAAAAAAGAATTAAAGATGGTATATGGAACATTTTTATAAAAAGTAATATTTATAACAAAATAATGCCTCCACTGGGTGAAAATACAGCATTTTCTTTAAAAATTATATTTGAAGTAAAATATTATAAAATATTAATTTTGGCGGGCCCGATGTTGGCATTTTGTTTACATCTACCAGCCAATAGCTGGCAGAGCAGTGAGCACCATTTTGGGTTGCCTAATACCGTAAATAATCCAGCACAGTGACGCTGTTACTGTGGAGTCTGCAGGTCAAGAAGCTGGAAGCACCGGGGACATGTGTTACATTATTTGCTTGCCATAGAGGGTTTCCCCTGGGGTTTCCCATGTGACGAGCAAGTTCTGTGTGGAAACGTTTTTATTAGCAGCTTGCTAACACGTAGCTGCTTCATGTCGCTGAAGTGGAGGAGCTTCGGGCCACTTGTTTGACTGGAAGACACACCACGGAGGATTTTACTGTTTTTTTATTTTATTGGATAAGTGGGGCATGCAGGATGAGGACAGAGGATCTTAAGAGGGGCTGCAGGAAGTTTTGGAGCTGCGGTGCAACTGTGAACTCTTTGCCACAGACTGAATTGATGACTGAGCTACAAATAGGTAGAAGCTGCTTTTATCAGAGTCAGTGTGTGATCAGCGGGGCTGGAGAACATGATTAGTGACCTGAGTTCAATATATTTTATTGTCCTGCTTGAATCAGGGATCCAAGTGGGTTTAGTGAGGAATTTTGGTCGGCCTGAGCATTGGAGCGTGCCGGCGCGCGCGGGGGGAAGTTAACGAGCCTGGCACCCAGATGGCTGAAGGCTTTGTGCTTTGTTACTCTGTTCCAAGTTCCATATAGTTCCATATAGTTCCAAGTTCTCTCGTATTTGTCTAAAAACATCAACCAATCAAATGGTTCAGCCCGAAAGGAATGATTGAACAGTCTCTCCAGCCACACGTACTTCCGCATTTATATGGCTTCTGTGCTCCTAAAAAACTGAGACATATTACGGCAGAACACCACTGCTGCAGTGTTCGACGCGCTACCATGACACAGCAGGAGAAACAGCCGCTGGCTGGTTCCGCGTCAGGTTCAGGACAAAGTAACAATTAATGTCAGTTGTTTGTTGTTATATTGTTTTCACTTACCAGTGATTCTGCTATGTTATGGTACTTGAATGAACTGCAGACCAGTGTCTTGCACTTGGTCGTCTTCTGGGGCTACGCGTGTTTCGAAAACTGGGGGGCGTGACTTAGGAATTCTACCCGACGGGAGGGGCAAGAGTTCTGTGACTTTGTTTGCATTTGTTAACATTCTAAGCTAGGCAATTTGAAATCGGGTATATTCTCTTTAATCAAGGGCAAAAGCAATAAAAGGATTTTGCGCTTCTTGTTGCAGGTTTAACAGGCACACTTTTACCTGCTTGTCATTAGTAAATTACCTG
The DNA here is from genome assembly GCA_006937955.1 of Pachypanchax playfairii. Taxonomy (NCBI): domain Eukaryota; kingdom Metazoa; phylum Chordata; class Actinopteri; order Cyprinodontiformes; family Aplocheilidae; genus Pachypanchax; species Pachypanchax playfairii. The sequence continues at coordinate 1,585,087 of SSNP01000109.1, forward strand.
CTGCTTGTTTTTGCGGCACCTGTTTTAACAACCGCAAACCTTTGATAAATCAGGCCCTGAGACTTTTGTAGGATACATAACTAGAGTCACAACACACAATTTATATCATCATGATTTTTGGATATTTTGTGTCTCTCAGTTTGAATGACTAAGCCCTCAGTAGTACTCATCAGGGGTACTAACACAATGGTGCAAAGGGACCATCATCATACAGGCTGTCCTGCTATAAAAAGATTCCTACTTGTTCTATAATTGAATTTGGCAGGAAGTTTAATATGACAGCATGCAGCAAAATACAAGACAATAAGGCTTTAGTCCAAGAGCAGAAACCAACCAGAATGACTGGAAAGAATGTAAATGTTTAGCTGCCCCCCCGCCCCCTTCTGATTTGTCTGTTTTTTATTATTTTACAGAATGTAAACCCTAAACACTCCAGGTCTTCAGTTTCATCTCATAAACTCAGTAGCTGTCGTTAGTGTCACTGCATTACCTCCTTTCGGGGTCACAGGATATCTGCGCTAATTCAAAGTGAAGGTGCAAGCTGGGTGCCACGCAGGTGTGAAATGAGACGGAAGAGACCCAAATAGCACGGACAGCTTTTTTCCTACACACAGTTACACCTGCACACAGACAGTGAAGCAAACAAAGGTTCACAGACATGCAAAGAACACTGTAATTACCTACAGTGACAGTTAAAAATTTGCAATTGCATGAGGAAACAAGGAATGGGGGGAAAAAAAATTATGTAACACAGCAAGGAGGCAAGGTCCAGATGCGATTACACAAATGACTGTCAAAAGGCAGAATATATTCAGTGTTGCCTGTGTCTCTCTGGATTACTGAAAAAAAATGAAAAGAATAAACAACCTACAGATTTGTGACTATAAAATTGTGCATCTTGACTCAATACATAGATAATATTTATGTTGATGAGTTTAAGGCACATTTGGGAAATAGGTTTTGATCTTTGCCAGTCAGAGGTGGAGGAGGGTGGTTCAGGGAGTTGGTAACACAACCCCCACAGGCCTACAGCTGTGAGAGGGAAGATTCAAATCTATCAAAGCAACAAGAAAGTAAGTTCACCGTTAAATGTAATGCCTCTAATGTCACTCCGTGGCTTGGTATGGAAAGACAGGAGGACCAGAAACAACTTTGTAATAACATACAGACAAGGAGTACTTTATACTGATTTGTCAATGACACAGTATTTGATTTGACTGTGACATGTCGGTCATAAAACTGTTTCTAAAATTCATTCTTTTGACGAAACAAGCTGATTGTTTGCTTTAGAGTTCTATAAAGAGACATGAAATTCAAACATATATTATTAATCCTCAAAGGGAAATTAGATGTTGTAGTAACTAGGTTATTTACAAAGGTTACAAAGGTGAGCAACTGAAGGAGGCCACAGAACATGATTTATGTTGGTTTTTTGTAAATAGAAACTGGAATAGTGTCTATTCTAGCGAACACTGATCCACCACTGCTGCCATCTGTGTTAATGAGGTTACATGTAAATTAAGATGAAGGTGAAAGATCATCCACTCTGAGTGCTGCTGTAGTGAGACTGAAATGTGGAGAGGAATCAAATAAAGACGTCTGTTGGGTCAACAGGCAGGAACAGAAAGATAAGCCGAGTGAGTTCAGGGTGACACAAGACTGAGAGAGAAAATGAAAAATGATATCATGTTAAAAAAGAAAAAACAGATGTGAGCATAAATGTCTAAAGAGAGTAGACAGAAAAAATGCTTTTACTTTGGGTGGAACAGAGAAAATGTAAGAGAAATTAGAGGAGCCCATAGATCAGTGTGAGACCCCTCCCCCCAAAAAAAAAATAAATCAAAGTTGGTAAAATGTAGTTGTCAAGGAAACCTTGATTTATCTCAATGTGAGTTCTCTGTGAAAGCTCTTCTGTAGTTCTAACATTTGTCGTCCTCTGAGAGGGTTACTGCTCTCATCGTGACGTCTTCACAGACAGGTGAATTGGGCTCAGTGACTTTTGTGACCCACATTGCAGGACTCAGACTCAGACAGCAGCTCAGGTGCAAAAGTGAATGGTTTATTTACAATTTGATTATTATTTACAGTGCAGTGAATGTGCTCGGTGATCTGGTGCGCCGGGGAAAATCTCAGCACTGTAACAGAGAGGAGGGTTAGTTCCAGAGTCACTGTTACGGACTTAGAGATCTTGCTCATAAAGGAGGTGACAACTCACAGGATGAGGCAGGTGATCACACTTGAAGGGAGGGCAGGTCCAGTGCGGTACTGTGCAGGGAGATGGTGAGTCCAGGTCGGGTGAGTCCAGGATGGAGGAGACCAGGTAGTGTGAGGAAGCCGGAGGGAGACAGATCAGGCTTCAGGCGATCAGTCGCTGGACACAGAAGTGCTCTCGGAAACTCAAGGAGCAGGGTGAACAATCCTGGAGAGAACAGGTTAGTTGCACACAGAAAAATCCAACAAGCGTGTTCTCAAAAATCACAAAAGTTTCTCGGAATCACTAGGAAATAATATCACTAGGACGGCACATGGGAGCTACCATTTAGGTCAACAACCAGGCGCTGAATGAACGTCTGCTTCTGGCTTAAGTAGCACCCTGCTCCTCATCAGCGCTGATTGCCACCAGGTGTAGATAATCTGCCTCACCCTCCAGCGTAGATCCTCCTGCAGACAGATGACTCACCCGACACAAAAACACAGCACACACAGACACTGAACCTGACATGAATAGATTAGTAAGCTGAAAAAAGTCCAGGGGATGATGTGGGTATGGTTTCTTGTTGTATTACTTCTACTTTCCCTTGGATGCGTGAGCAGCACTCAATGTTAGTGACGCATAATACATGGCTGATAGCAGCCATTAAAGTAAATCAGACCCTTTCCACTGCGAGTGAAGCAGCACACATGCGAAGCGTAGTGTCGTGAGCGTAATGCTGCAGTTCTATTTTTTATGCAGTACGCTTCTAAAACATTATGCAAATTTGCTGGACGCAGATTGGCTAACAAATTAGCCTAATAGAGCAAGGCTTCCTGTTTCCTTCCCCACTGCACACGGCAATGGCGCACTGAGTCTCTTCCGGTTTGATACGTCTTTATGCTACAGCTTTTAGCCAGCAGCCTGCTAGGCGTGGTTTGAACCGTGGGAGCTTATGAATACTAACGAGCAAAGGAGTTGTGACGAAACAGACACAGGCTGTTGGAACTCGGGAGAACTCAGATGTTATCACTACCTGCATAGTTTGAGAGATACAAACGGAAGGAAAAGTTGTTGTGCTGATTTAACACCCACTATTAAGGTAAGAACTCATGTGGAGCTAAAATATTCAACAGAAACCTCAGAAAAAGTCAAGTCAAAATAAGAAAGAGCAAGAATAAGACATCTAAAATTATTATTAATTAAGTTGGCACAGGTCTCTCAAGGGATTCCTTTCTTCCATTGCAAGTTGTTCTAGCTGGTTCAAATTGTAGGGTTTCCTACTACTACTACTACTACTGTCATTTAGCAGACGCTTTTATCCAAAGCGACTTACATTGAGTTTCCAAACATTGACATTCTGCCACAGATTCTCAAGGTCTGGGCTTTGTGTGGGCCACAGAGTAATGTAAACATTACAATAGTGTAATGTTAATTTTAATTTTATGAGATAACTTCAACATTCTGGTATCCTTGAGGAACTGTTGGACTAATTTTGATGTATGTTTTGAGTCATTGTCTTGTTGGAAGAGGAAGACCCAGCAATGACTAAAGTCTTGGCTACAAGCAGATTTCTGCATATTCTCCCTCCAAATATCAACATAATTTTCTTTTTTCATGATGTCATGCACCCGAACAAGGCTTCCTGTGCCTGAGGCTGTAAAATAGCCCCACAGCATGATGCTCCCACCACCATGTTTAACTGTGGGAACTGTGTTCCTAGGACTGAAGGCTTCTCCCTTTCTTTGCCAAATATAAGAAACAGCAACAATCATCTTGGCAGATGTCTGGGGCTCCTTTTTTAGAGAAACTGTTTTTCTCTCCAGAATTCTAGAAATTCTTCTGCTTACAACCACTGCCAGGTTTGTTTCTTACAGAATTTGTCTCCTTGTACTTGGCAATGATGCAACGTACAGCAGTTCTAGACACTGTGAATAGCTTGGAAATGGCAGTGTAGCCTTCCTTTTTATTATGAGCCATCTACCTTCTTCTTTCTGAGCTCCATTTCCTTTGTCTTTGACATGGTGAGTAACAATAGTCTCTCTCACATGTTCAAGTGCCCTGTTTCTTGGACTCTTTTTATGCTGATTGAATGTTGTTAGGAAACCAATTAACTGCCCAGGTTTGCTTTCACAGCTGATTGGTTAATTTATATTAATATTTAATATGATAATAGTGTAATTAACATTTATTTGAGACTTTACAGTAGCAATATTTTTATGAATTCAAGATGTCAATCATTTGAATGATGAGAAATTTGACACAAACCTCAGTTTCAGGAGATTTAATCATGCACAGTGAATTAATTTTAGATAGAAACTGTCACACAGACACACAGTTTATAACATAAACTGATTTGTGCAGTATTTGATGGTCACTGACATTCATAGCGGAGCTAAAGGCCACAGTGTCGTTCAGCATTTGTGCTGTCTATGTGAAACAGAGCAGACTTTCATCTAAAGAGGGCAGACCATTACACCCACTTCAAACATTCAATATTATCTCCTCATAAAGTCTGAAGAATAGATTTGAACAATGACTCTCTCAGAGGTAGGATAAAATCTGAAAGAAAAGGGAGATGTTTGATTCAGAGACTGAAAAAGAGGCAGGTGATGAACAGTTGAACTGAACTTTGAAACAATGGAAGGAATAAGAAATAATTTTGTGATCAAATTTTTGAAAATGAAAAAACTGAAAAAAACTCCTTCAGTGTTTGATCTAAGAAAATTTGAAAGCATTTTCTTGATTTATGAAAATTAAGAAAATTCATCCATATTTTCACTTGAGCCTAAGTCTCTCTGCAGCAACTATTGTTGATGAATTGTGAATGATGTTTTGAAGGAGTTTCCAAAATGTCATAAAACAGTCGGGAGAGTTCTGAATTCCTTTGCGTGAATGACAGCCTCACTCTTGTGTTGCTGGAATTTTGAAAATATTTCAAGACAAATTTTCTCTCAAAACAGTCATTCCGATAGTTAATCAAATTTTCTCTTATAAATTTCACACAAAGAGAAGTTCTGAATGTGTGGACTGGGAAAGAGTCTATGCTACTAAAACACAGAATTTTAGCTCTATATCCAAAAAACAGATGATTAATAGCTCATTTCTTTGGTTAAAGGTGTCCTGCCATAAAAAAAATTCTGAGTTTTATGTTGATATTTTAGGTCCACAGATGTTCTTGGTTTAGTACAGGGTGTGAAAATTGCACAATAACTTCTCTTTCAGTTTTTTTCACTTAAACGAAGCAGGTGGAGGAACCAGTAGAGTTTTAAAATCCTATCAGTGTGACATCACACTGATTTTGTATTATTATTTTAATCAGCTTGCGCAGCTGAGACCACACAAAGTTAGCTCAGCTGTTCAGTAGCAAACATGGTGGACCATTAACATCATTGCGCTATGCTCCAGCTGGACTTACAAAATGCAAATATTGCTGAAAAATCCTGATTTGTGGGACAAATTGCATCAGTTTATTTTTGTAGAGACTCTCAGAAATTATAATAGTATTTTAAAGGTCCTGTATCCTGCTATTTTACAGCTTTCAACATCTGGGATTTGTTTCTCTCATGGCTGAAACCACACATAAAGCACCGGGAGACCTCTAAGTAAGGAACGCGCCTCCTGCTGTCCTGGTGGAGAATTTCTTTGCAACAAGGTCGGGGTAGTATGAACAGAAACTGGCTCCGTCAGTACACCACCATGTGGGAGAACATTTGCCTTTGCGTTACTATTAATCCAGCTTAACAATCATGTACACAAACAGGTGAAGTCAAAAACGTGGAGTTCAGTTGTGAGGTGCTGATAAACTAGGGCAACTGAGGGCAGGGGCATCTAGTTTGGTGTTGTTTTTGATAGCAATTTAAACCCTTTTAATGTATTTTTTCTTGGTATCACAACTGGACTGGTTGTATGTTTGTCATCAGATCTACAGAATTATACTGTGGTGGGACTGGAGAGGAAACGCTGGAAACTCCGCTGCTTCACCCTGTTTGGGAAGGGGATGGTAACCATGGACACCATGAATGAAGGGCTTGACGAGCAGTGAGCCACACAGATTGCTGAGACTTGCCGGCCTCTTGTAATCTGGGAGAACTGAGAAATTCTGCTTCACTGCTTCAGCTGTTGAATGACCTCCCAACAAATGAAAGAGTATGTTTTGTGGAATCACTTAAGCCTGGTTCACACTACAAGATTTTTACAGTGTTTCAGACCGCACATACACTGAAAAAAGAATTGGACATATTCCTGTTCTGCTCCTGTTGTGTGTGGTGTCTCATCATGTCATGTGGCAACACATAACACACAGAGTGATTTTACTCGCAATAGAGGCAGGTTTCCCTCAAAAAAACAGATGAGCAGAAGTGCTTGTGTTGTGGACCATCGCTGGGAAATATGCATCTGGTCACCTGCTGAGCGCACCACCAAAGTCTCCTGTCACCTTGCTTTCTGATTGGCTTCATGCTGCACTAAGATGGCTGCATGCTCGGTTCTCCTCGCAAGACATCACACACAGACCGATATCGGGCCAAGACAATCCAACATGTTGGATATCCTCGAATTGCAACCGAATCCGATCACTCTTAACACACCACACATGGCAAGATTATCGATTGGGATTATCTTACGAGCTGTTCCAATGATCTGGGCTTGTCGGAAGGGGAAAATCAGGGCGTGAAAATCGGCATGAAAATCTTGTCGTGTGAACGGCAGTTTCATTTTATCCATATATGAACCAACAAATACTTTGAAAATAGGGTTCAACCACATAAGAAGATAACTGAAAATTTCAAGCTACTTACTACAAAAAAAAAAGAAAAGAAAAATGATCACATTGAAAACAATTTCAAAACCATTTGAAGACATCAAACAAAGTTGTGTTCTGCAATTTCATCAAATGAAAAAATACAATATAATATTGGAACATTATATGTTTGAGAAAACTCAAACATATCTTGCCAAGCCTTCAAGCTTCATGTTTCCCTTGAAACACTGAAACTCCAAATGAAAGCTTTGTGATCTTCTCACTTACATACTATATACTTTACAGAATTACCCAGAAATTCTCTGATAATATAGTCAGCTGAGAAATGGAGACATATCCTGTCACTCTGGATTGAGGTTCAAACCCAAAACACAACACAAAAAGAAACTCACAGCAAATCATCCTGCAAAAAATAAATTCCAGACTTGCTGCCTCACTACAGCTGATGTGCATCATGCAGTTGTTAGAATGGAGCTGCAGCAGTACTGTTTGATATTGAAGATGTACAGAAGCAGCTCCTCTGTCATCATAAATCACATCACATTGAGAAAACAATTCATGTTAAAAGTAAACTGGATGAGATACATTTACTGAGAAAAGAAAAAGGAAAGGACTTAGAGATGTTCTGAATTCACTACAGCATTACTAATTAAACTGTTTCAGCTCCAGCAGCAAGAAGTGAGATAAGAGGACTAACTGAAATGGAATTTCTAGGTGAAACAAACTATACATAGATGCTGGTTCATATTTTTAAAGAGTGTTTTCATTCATGTTATTTTTTTAGGTCAAAAAGTCCAGCTCAGGCTTTCATCCACGGGACTCATTAAGTCTTCTCTAACAGAATAAAATCTCCATCACAATGGCCTAATCCTCATTACACTTGATAATGATGAAGACTATCTGAAATGGACAGGGCATTTAGGCCATTAGTCAAAGGTATTTGCATGATAATGTTCATTTGGAATTGTTGGCCAGATTCACAATTTTAACAGAAGTACAGTAGCAAGTCGTCAAATATCATTTTCATTGTCAATGCCAACATAATGAAGCACCCTTATTACTGTTCACTTGTGAGCTCCATCACAATTTTTAGTTTGTATCTCCTGCCACAACTTTTTAAAAAGCTTACAAAATTAAAGCAGTAGTAAATAACTTTTCTGTAGCTGTGTCTCAGACAACCATTGCTGGAACCTGTGTTCTGTTGAAATATGCTACCTCTTAAGATGTGCTCCTTCTTTGCATGTGCTGTTCCACAGTCTTGACTTCAATAAACATATTTATCTTTTTTTTTATTTCCATATATTTCCATAAATACATTGAACCTGTCAAATAAATTATCCCAGGACAGGAACATTAAAAATTATGTTATTTTGACTTTCTTTGCATTGTTGCACACCCAGAGAAGAGTGACACAACAATGGCCGATAACGACTTAGAGAGCTTTTATATAGAAAATTTCAGGAAAATATCATAAAAATATGTTTAAATATTTAACACGGCACGCTCACCATAAAAAAGAATACTGTATAAACTTGACATGAAATCCCGGTATGAACTATATTGTCAGTTCACACTATGGCTGCATTTTTCAACAGGGCAGCAGAAATCGTCAGAACACCACTTCCGGCTGCGACCCGAATTACTGAAGTTAATAAGTGTAATTTAAAGGGACCAGAGGCGTCCAGAGTGATGCCTAATATGAAGCTGAAAGTATCCACTTTGACAATTTTCAAAACAGTAGCATCAAGTTTTAAAAGTTATATACACTATGTAAGAATTAGACCTTGAAGTGCTGCAGTTCATGTGGAAAAACAAAACCATCTGCTCTCAGCCCATCACTTCCTCTCCTTTCTGATTTTTCTGCAGGGTTGCCAGTTCCAGTGTTGATCCTTGTTTTATTTCTCTTGTATTTGTTCAGTTTTTGGGAAGGATGTCGTGGTTTTTTAGGTTTGCTACAAGTTACCTCAGGGCTGCGTCTTTTACTCTTTGCTGCTGGTCATTGTTAAATTGCAACTGCTTGTGTTGAAGACTTGGCAACCTTACAGACTCACATGGGATTCACTATGGAACCAGGAAGTCTGGATGTGGAATAATTATTGTAAACATCGATTCCTTCACAGAACAGTGTTTTTAAAGTGACAGAAACTAGCAACCACTCAGCTGACTGAGATTTAAATCTGTTATAAAGTAACTTTATTTTCAACATCATTGAGACATTAGATTATCGTGTGGGTATTTCACTGTAAAATTCTTACATATTGTACTTTTAACCAATTATCTTATGTTAGCATAAAGATAAGTGAGTAGCTCAAATGCATTTCACAGTAGAAACATCTTTCAAATTCTAAATATATCACTGAAAATTGAACTTAACATGACTCGGCTGAACTTTTCTATATCTGTTATGGTTTTTACACAACCAGAGTTTACATTTGATCATTTTTGGATGTTTTTCAAAAGAATCCCTAAACCCTAAAGAAAACTTTGCATTGGATATGTCTATGGCGAGCACAAATATGACGAGTGAACAAGGGAGTTCCATTGTTGTTCGGAAAATTTAATGTTGAGGCTTTCCTCCCATACATTTCTAATGGCAGAGAGAGATGTTGAAGCTGCTAGCTAAATGGATTCGTACAGAACTGATATCTTACCCTTTGTAACAGGGTCCACAGAGAGGAGAGTGTCCAATAAAGTTTCTGGAGTACGGTTCAGAAAGTGGAGAAACGGCTTTTTAACAAAATCCCTGACTTGGAAAAAACAAAACAGGTGATGATTTGGGAGGTTGTATGCGGCAGAAAGCTGTTCAAACGAAGAAAAAAAGTTGTCTGTATATAAGTCATTGATGTGTTTTATAGATTGTTATGTCAGACCTGGAAAGCTGGATCGCTTCTGGATGGTTCAAAAGTGCAATTTCGATAAATAGAGGTTGAAACAGAAGGACCCAAGAGCCCAAATTGTTTTCTAAACTGATTCCAAATTTTTAAGGAGGCCAAGATCAGAGGACGGCCTGTCAGGCGTGAAAGTGGAAGCTGAAGTTGTGAACACAGAGAAAAATGTAATGGAAAAGGAGAAAGTATTTTTTTCCAAATGAACCCATTCAGGCAACGAGTCTTCATCACGCATCCAAAACAAAAGCTTTTGCACATTGGCTGCCCAATAGTAATATCTAAAAATTGGTAGAACAAATCCCCCTTTATCCTCAGGCGATTGCAACACTGATTTTCTAATTCTGGCAGGTTTGCCACCCCACAAAAAGCTTAAGATAAATTTGTCCAACTTCTCAAAAAATGATTTAAGAAAAATGGGAAGGTGCTGAAACAAATAAAGGAACCTTGGGAGAATCACCATCTTGACCAAATTTATCCGACCTACAAACGAGAGGAGCAAGGTCGACCAGCGCCCAAAGTCACCCTCAGTTTTGTTGATCACTGGAGTAAAATTAGTGGAAAATAAATCTGAAAAGTTTTTGGAAATCTGGATACCTAGGTAGCGAAAACCTGTCTTTGACCATTTTGGATAACAATTTAGTAGGGTCATTAACAGGTAACATCTCGCTCTTTTGATAGTTTAATTTATAACTGGATATGCTACCCTATTCATTTAAAATACCAAAAATTACGGGGAAGGAATTGATGGGATCAGAGACATACAGAAGGAGATCATCTGTATACATGGAAACCTTGTGAACAGTATCAAGACGTGTTATGCCTCTAAAGTTAACTTCTGAACACAGCCACAGGACTAAAGGCTCTATTACCAAAAAAAAATAACAGGGGGGAAAGGGGGCAACCCTGTCTGATGCCACGCCCTAAAGGAAATGGGGGTGACAAAGTATCATTAGTACGGACTGAGGCCCTAGGAGTAGAGAAGCTTAACCCAATTTATAAAAGAATTACCAAACCCGAATCTAATCCATACACTATACAGCAAGCCCCAGTCCACCCTGTCGAAGGTCTTTTCTGTGTCGAGTGAAACCACCACCTCTGGAACCGAGGTGCCAGGAGAAGTGATAATGTTCAAAAGGTGTCTAGTGTTAGATGATGACTGCCGTCCAGACATAAAACCAGTCTGATATGGTCCTATAATGGACGGCAAAAGATGTTGTAAACAAGGAGCAAGCACCTTTGAAAGAATTTTGAAATCAACATTCAAAAGTGATATAGGTCTGTAGCTACCATAAAATAAAGGGTCCTTGTCCTTTTTTAACAGTAAAAAGATGGTAGCCTCTGACAGGATATCTGGTAAATGACTGCAGGCAAAAGCTTTTTTGTACATCTTTTAAAAAGGGACTGAGCAAGGTTGAAAAGGCCTTATAATATTCAACGGTAAAGCCATCAGGTCCAGGGGACTTACCAGTCTGAAGCACCCCAATGGCTTCCTGAATTTCCACTATGGTGATTGGGGCACCTAGACGTTCTGCTGAATCTTCATCAATTTGAAGAAAATTAATATTGTCTAGTATGGCATTAGATGGCAATAGGCACTCAGATGTGTAAAGGGCAGCATAAAATTTTGCAAATGTATTGTTAATCTCAGTTGGGTCCATTTGAATCTTCCCTGAGGAGGACTTTACTGCCGAGATACGTCTGGAAGAAGCCTCCACCCTCGCTTGGTGTGACAAAAGCTTTCCAGCTTTGTCACCAGACTCATAGAACTGCTGTCTAGATTTTAGTAACAATGTTCTGACCTGCATAATAGAAACCAGATCGAACTCTGTCTGCAGAAAAACACACTTTTTATAAAGACTAGGATCAGGATTAGTGGCATAGTGTTGATCAACATTTTTAATATCCCAAAGAAGACTATTAGTAAGAGAAGATTCAGCCTTTTTCTGATTGGAAATAAAAGAGATGAGCTGGCCTTGGATATAGGCTTTAGATGCCTTCCAAAGAGTGCATCTACTTGTATCAGGCATGTCATTCAGTTTGAAAAATAAAGAAATTTGAGATTGTAGAAATTGTTTGTAGGACTGTTCTGCTAAAAGAACCAAATTAAACCTCCAAACCCTCAGTGGACCAGATCGACAAGGTAAATTTAAATCAAGAGAAACTGAAGCGTGGTCTGAAATTGCAATACTATGATAGTCAGCTGCAACAACTTTCAAGAGGAGTCTGACATCTAAAAGAAAATAATTAATTCGGTAAAACGTGTGGTGAACGTGTGAGAAAAAGGAATATACTCTGGCATTAGAAAAGTTATACCTCCAAGGATCAGTTAGGCCATATTGTTGGGAGAGTGCAAGCACAGTTTTTGCAGATTGATTGGGCAAAACACTTTTACAGGGTTCCCGCGGGTCCTTAAAAAGTCTTAAAATGCCTTAAATTAAAATCCGGGTAAATAAGGTCTTAAATTGTCTTAGATTTGCCGTAAATTTGCTTTAGGTATTAAATTTCCAGACGGTGTGTTTAATGCCGACGGGAAAGCACTGTGGCCCACTTTCTAGTACGTCAGCGACGTGCCGCGACGTGCCATCAGCGTCCGGCTGCGTGACGTGCCATTCGCGGTTGTCGAGGTGAGCGGAAAGATGCGAAGATGGGGAAGTGTAAATTCAATGACAAATGGATGGAAGACAATTTATTTAAGAGGTGGTTGGCCCCTGCTGAAAACAACAACAACAACGCCATGTGCAAATTCTGCAAAAAGACTTTTTCTTTAGGGACTATGGGGCTCAAAGCCGTCGAGTCGCACATGAGAGGAGAAAAACATCAGCGGTATGTAGCAGCAGCTAGCGGGGCCAGGCTAATCCCTGCGTTGCTTCCAGCACAACCTAACACAAGTTCAGACGCCACCTCTCAGTCGGCTATGACAAGCTTCATTTCACCGCCAGAGACCCAAAAGGCAGAGGTACTGTGGGTACTCCATACTGTTGTGAGGCACAGTTCATTTAAATCTAACGAAGACATAAGTGGCGTCTTTGCTGCCATGTTCCCCGATTCCCAGCTTGCCAAGTCATTCACCTGTGGGGAAAATAAAACGCATATTTCGCTAAATATGGCATCGCTTCTTTCATCAAGAAGGAGCTATCACACAGCGTCAGTGAGAAGACGTACGTTGTCATGTTTGATGAGAGCATGAACAAAACTACAAAAACTAAACAAATGGACCTTCATTTGCGGTTCTGGAGCACAGATGAGGCGGGAACACAGCACGTCATCTCCCGCTACTATGGATCGGAGTTCATGGGTCACTCCAGAGCCGACGACATGTTGAGTCATCTCAGTGTAAGTAACGTTTGTAAGTAACGATTGTGTTTGAAGTCGCATACTATTATTCTATTCAGGTCACAGTCTATGATCACTTTGACAATCTGAAAGGTAACAACATATTAGCTCAGAGTTTAGGGTGTGTAACTGTTGGTAGTTGTAGTTGATTTTTGTCTAAATATGCCGATTTGTGATTTAATTGGTTGTTGATGGGACAGTAGCAAATCTAGTTAACAGCTGTTAACGTCGGCTATCACTTGTTGCCATAGCAACAGTAAACATTCACGTAAGGGCTAATGAGCTGTAAATAGAGATGCAGAATCAAGCTATGTTGTAGATATGTTGTATTTTAGCACAGAATGCATGATTTTACCAGTTACTAAACCTATAGAAAATAAATAGTCTGCAAAATTTACCATTCAATTTATAGTACAGACACACATACACTATATCATTTAGATAATAACAAAAAATAATTGTGATCATCACAATTAAGTTATTATTATTATTATTAGTAGTAATATTTTCATCATCATTACACTAATAATTACTTGGCACATTGAATTGATCATTTCCTTTTTTTTTACATATGTGCAGGAAATTACAAAGGAGCTGAATCCAAACAACATGCTCTCACTGTCAATGGATGGGCCCAGTGTTAACTGGAGGTTTGTTGAACTCTTACAAGAGGAACACAGAGAGCAGTGTGGTGGAGCCAATAATTGGGAGTTGTGGCCTTCACACGATGCACAACTCATTCAAGAATGGCTTCACGGTGTGGCAAGTTGAGAAAGTCCTGAAGGCCCTGCACTACCTGTTTCATTGTGCACCTGCAAGGAGGGAAGACTTCACGGCAGTGACCAAGTGTGATACATTTCCTCTACCATTTTGTGGACATCGTTGGCTGGAAAACCTTCCAGCAGTGGAGAGAGCCATTGAAATTTGGCCACATATTGTCACCTATGTGGAACAAGTCAAAGCCAAGAAGCTCCCCAATCCAAGGTCATCATCATATGACACCATCGCAGAAGCCCGGATGGATCCCATTATCCTGGCAAAGTTGCACTTCTTCATGACTATCTCAAGAAGTTTTCAGCCATTTCTCAGCAAGTACCAGACAGATGCCCCGATGATTCCCTTCCTCTCCAGAGATTTGGAGGATCTGATCAGGGTAGGCCTAATGACTACTAAAAATGTATTAATGGTTTAGTCATTCAAGCACCATTACTTACAGAGGATATGAGCAATAAAACAAAGTAATGAGTTGTCAGCATTTTGATGTTTGTAGAAAGTATTGTAAATACTGTTATACTTATTCCAATTTTGATTCTAATAATAATTATTATGCCTGTGCTATTCTACTTTCAGAGCCTTCTCAGACGCTTCATGAAACGAGATGTCCAGGGTGATGTTTCCCCAGTAAAGCTGGTAAAGCTTGATGTGAAAGACCAAAAGCTTTGGGTCAGTCCAAAGCAGGTGGACATTGGCATGGGAGCCACAGCTGTCCTCAAGGTAACTTTTATTATCTTAGATAACAATGTGCTATATCAGCTGCAAAGTCACCAGTGAATTATTTATCCTGAAAAATTAAGAGATTAGATTCATTGTTTAGACAAAAAGCAGTTAACATGATTTGTTGAATATTGTGTAGTGTAAGTTACATATAGGGAGAGTTCATTTGATGTTCCAGGTGACACGTGACTTTTGTGCTTTTGTCAGGGAATGTCAGGCAGTCAGAGTGGTGAAAGTGAGCGTGATGTGTTACAGTTCATGCGAGACAGCCAGAGCGCTCTGTCAAAAATTTGTCAGAACATTCTATTGAAGTGCCCCCTGAAGTGCCCCACTGTCCGAAATATGATGTGCCTGGACCCCCAAAAGATGCACACTGAACCAGACAGGTGCCTGCAAAAAATGAAGGCCCTCATCATGAAATTTGTGCAGGACAAGAAGTTGTCAGGAGGAGTCACAGCAGGTATATGTATAGACATATTAGAAATGTGAACAGTTACCTTGTGCCTAGCAAAGGGAGTCTTTGGGCACCTTCTTTAAATCAGTGGTTCCAGGAGGTCCCCAGCAAAGAAGGGAATCATTTATTTTCACTATAATTCTATCCATAAATAACACAGTGACAGAATATATATATATATAGTTGGAAATCTGAGATTCATTTTCCAGGGTATACTGAATATAAATCTCTTGTGATTTCCGCAAAATATAATTTTAATCGGAATTATAACAAACATGCTTGTTTTTATCTAAATGCAGGTGATGAGATTGCACAACAGTTTCAGAAGTTCCTCTTTACTGAGGCCAGAGGAGAGGATTTCATGGCCTTCAGTGTATTGGATGGAAAATCGCGAGTTGACAGCTTCCTGCATAAGGCCATGAATGGATATGCAGAACTTTGGAGCTTTGTGGAAAAGCTGCTGCTTCTGTCCCATGGACAAGCTACTGTGGAGCGTGGATTCTCCATAAACAAGGAGGTGGAGATGTGCAATATGAATGAGGACACTGTAGTCTCACAGTGATCTGCGACTACGTGAGGGTGTATGGTGGAGAAGTCAAAGTACCACTGACTAAAGAGCTGCTAAGTGAGTGTGCAACTGCACGCAGCCGGTACAGGATCTTCTTGGAAGGTGAGAGGAAGAAAAAGGAAAAGGCAAAACAGATGGACAAGAGAAAGTGGGCTGAAAATGAGCTTGAAGAGCTACGCAAGAAAAGAAGAACAATCTCAACTGTGTGCGAAACTCTAGAGAAGGACGCAGATAGCCTTGCAGAGAAGGCTGAGAATACAGCAGGGACCAAGATGGCAGAACTCATCACTAAATCCAACTCCATGAGAAAAAGATGCAAGGACAAGAGAGGGGAGTTGATGGACCTAGACTGTGAAATTGAGAAGAGGATGGTAGAGCTACGCCATATGTCTTGAGGAGAATTTGGATCTTAGAAAACAGTGGACCTCTGTGTTAATTGGTTTCTCTCATTAAGAGTGATGTGTTAACATTTGTGTTATTTTTCAAACATTTATGTACATTATATTTCAACTTTTTGGCTTGAGGCAGGCTGTTTTGAGGACTTATTTACAATGGAGACTGCTTTAAGTGTTGGAAGTGTTATTATTCTGTCTCCTTATTTGGAAAAAAAAGTATTTTTGCAGGATTAACAAATGGCTCCTACTGAGACTGCTTTAAATGATATTGTTTTATTATAGTGTTTGGTTCCTAAATGCAATGCAGTGTGTTGTTTAACATAATGCAACTTGTGTATGTTATGTTGGCTCTGTTCTGCATCACCGTGGAAAAAAAAGAAAGAAAATGCCAACTGTGAGCTGTGATTGTGTTTACAATAAAATAGAGTATTTTCTACCACAGAAATTATGACATTTTTGGGTCTTAAATTATGTTTGTTGAGGTCTTAAAAATGTCTTAAAAAGCATTAAATTTGACTTTTAAAATGGTGCAAGAACCCTGTTTTATTAGATGAACGGTCCAGCATTGGGTCCTGAACAAAATTGAAATCGCCTCCCAGAATGATATTGTGATTCTGAATATCTGGAAAAGATTCAAAAAGTTTAGTAACAAAGGAACTATCGTACCAGTTAGGGCCATAAACGCAAACAAGTAGAACTGGCGTATTCTGAATTGTCCCAGAAACCATCACATATCTGCCATTAGAATCTAAAATAGACTTGTCAAGCATAAAAGGGATGCCCTTTCGAATGATTTTAGCTGCTTCCCTTGCTTTACAATTGAACGTAGAGTGAAACACCTCCCCGACCCAATATTTTTTCAGACGCGGGATTTCACGGTTAAACAAATGTATCTCCTGAACGAAACAAACATCGCCTTTGAGCTGATTCAAATGTCCCATCACTCGTCCCAATTTTGTAACGTTCCCCATCCCCTTCACATTCCAAGATATAAATCTGAGAGAATTATGTGTCAAGGTCATACCGTAATGAGGTTTTACTAGGGCAGAATTGATTAACACAACTGGGATTCTGAAAAAACATGGGCAATATAACAGGTATCTGTACAAAATGAATGGAGAATTCAGACATGAGGTAGAACGCAAAGCAAAAACCAAACAACCAAACAAAAGCACGCATCCACACACACAAACAGAAAGACTGGCCCGAGAACAACCCATATGTTTGAAAAGTATTGTGTCCGTTGCACAAGGGTGTTACCAACACCATCCACGGGACTTCCATTACGAGTGGAAAATTTCAGCTCCAGCAACAGAGGCGCTTAGAGTTACAGTCCTTCAGTCTTATGAAAGCATGTAAAATTTATCAATCAAAACATTTCACAAACCACTCATCACTAACAGTTATCCATCTTTTGGTTTCCACGAGGCAGCAAAATCCACAGCTTCTTTCAAGGTTTGAGCCCCATCTCATACAGCCCCTTCATGACACCTTGGCACGGAATACGTTGGTCCAAAACCTCCGAACTGTAGTCTTCAACAATGTGGATCGGGATATCCTTGCATTTCAGCTTGCGAGCACCACCAGTTCACGGGTCTGGAAACTATGGAAGCAGATGATAACAGGCCTAGGTCTGTCTGACAGGCCGGGTTTAGCAGCTAGTGAGCGATGAGCCTTATCCAGTGATGACAAAATATCAGCGTCAAACATATCGAGAAGCATCTGGGAAAAGAAAGCAGTTGGTTTCGAGCCCTCGATGCTTTCGGGGAGGCCTATTAACTAAATATTGTTTCTACGGCTGTGGCTTTCAAGCTCTGTCACCTTAGCCTTTAGCTTAACGTTGTCAGCTGTCAGAGCGCCTAGCGTGGCCTGAATATCCATTACTTCGGTGCTGGTAGCATTTGCAGACTGTTTTAAATTGGAGATGCATTGTTTGTGGTTATCGACAGTCGTTTGAACATTATCCGGCTTCGCTTCATACCTCACATATGGGTCTTTTATCTCTGCCAGAAGTTCGGTTTTATGCTCGGTTAGCTTTGTAGTTAGTGACTCCATGATAGCACTGGTAAGGCTAGCGTTAGCTGATTCTTCCTGATGCTCTGGCTCCTCTTTCTTCCCATTTGTCAACATCTTTTTTACTGATAAATAAAAAGTGAAATTAGAAAAGGCAAAGGACTGGGTAAAAGTTATAAAAGGTCGGGCGCGCGCACATATGTGCCTACCCCATTGAGCGCACCACCTGATGTCAGCTTTTTAACTGTCTAAAACCTTTCAAAATGTTTGCAAACAAACACTTCTTTTGTTCATCCAAAATTTGGCATTTTGTCTTCTGTCTCTCAATATGTCTACCATGGCTGTAGAACTCTCACTTCCACAGTGACTGTTTGTTTGAGGCTCAATTTTTATTCTATGTGTGCTGAAGAACTCTATCGGGAAGAAAAAGACACAGATTTGTGGTTACCATGATAACCCTAATGAGCCACTGGCAGCAGCTTTAACATTCATCTTGGTTCAAAAAGGAAGAAAAAGGGGTGATGGGACTTCTTTTCTGCTTCTTTAAAATGTTTCACCTTCCATCTGAAAGGTTTCTTCAGTTCTGATCATGGTTTGGGAGTTCAAGACGTATAAGTTATAGTGACCAAAGTATGAATAGGCTTGTTAAAGTAATAAGGGTCACCCATCCTTCCTGAGAGTCATTGGGTCATTGTTGCCTTTGACTTGTTTATGTGAGGTGTTGTAATCAACTGTCTCTACTATCAGACTTTATAGAATTCAGTCAAATAAATTTTTATTTATAAAGTGACAGCCCATAACAAAAAAAAGTTCAAGGCACTTTCCAATATCAAGTCAGTTAGTAAAAATAAAACATTTCCTATCCAAGGAACCAATCGATTGGGTTGAATCATCAATTTAACACAATCCCTCAGAAGAAGGTTGATGAATTTTGGGCAAGTTCAGCATTCTTTTCAAATGTTTTAGTTTCAGGTTTTTTTCTTATCCCAACACAACCTTACAAGTTCAAGATAGAGTTGCACAGTGTGTCATTGAATGATTTCCTTTAATGTGTTTGCTCTGTCTTTTCACTCAGCTTCACACAGCCATGAATATTACATCAGGAACTATTTGAAAAACATTCCCATGGCTCCTTTTTCTGACAAGCATGACTTAATCCAAACATCTGACAAGACGCAGATCATCACAGGAGACTGTCCTACCATGACCTCCATAATCATACATGCATGCATCATGAGAGGTTTGAGCAAACATCCTGAAACGAAAGGAAAGTAGAAGGAAAGATGATGTTATTACACTCAAATGTAGCAGACTGTTGGAGTGAAATCTGTTTTGAAAGCTCAGCTCCCTGAAACAAACATCCTGAGCCCAACTCCTGGTAAATAATAACTGAGTTCTTCCTTCTTTACTAAGCATACCTTTATGTAGCCTCTCTGCAGCCGATACGAAAGCTTTGGATTTCAGATTTGCAGGTGAAAATTAAAAATGGCATATGCAAACAATTTTCAAGACACGAGTAGAAAACAGTTCACAGAAACCTAGAATAATCATTGCACAAAAGAAATCAAAGAAAGTGTCAAAAGGTATAGCTTTTTTTTCTCCCAAGGACTAACTCTTCTATCATATCCAAAAGAGTAAAAATACAAATTTTGTAAATTTGATTATTTGCCATCAAATGTTCTTTTCCCAAAGAAAAGAGATAGTTACAAATATGGAGGAGTCTATCAGGTTACTGGACAGCAGAGAGGATGTTATTTCTAAGGATGAAGACCATTTAGATGCATAAGAGAATTCAGAAGTTTCACCTTGTGATAATGTTTCCCTTTCAGCAGGCCACTGGGACACTGCTGCTTTTAAGATGGCAAGAGAGACTGAGCGAGTGAAAATCTAAGCTGCAGGTTTTGTCTGATGATTTCTGGAATTTTCACATTTATTGTTGAAACTAAAACTAGGAAAAGGTTCAAATGAACACTCCAAGTGCTTTTTTTAAAATTAATGCTTTAAAGTGATTCAACAAATAATGGAAAATACATTTTTATTGCAGTTCATTTAAAGGTGGTAAAGAGGATTTTGTAGTAAATTTAGATTTCAAATTGACTTTAAAATCATTTTATCGACTTGTAGAGATCTTGTACTTATGGTTTCCAAAAGAAAAAGTTTTAATATTCATAAATCAAAGACCTGGTGGGGCTTGAACTAAAGTAGCTAATAGATAGTCAAACGTTTATTGGCTACTAGATTTTCAATCACACTTGTACTGCTAAGAGTAACAATAAACAGCCTTGACCATTGATGATCCCGACATGTTTGAAGAAACAAAGTTGCAGTAGTTCCAGAAAAAAACTCCAGCAATGCAGAAGGAGGGATTTCTTTAAAAAAATCCTAATGGAGGCGTTTCTGGCGGACTACTCGAAAAACAACAAACAGACGTTGAGCTTCTCATTCAGAGCAAAATCCTCTTTACCACCTGCAAGTGGGTTACTGTCAGCTCACTGTGTACTCTGGAATTAAATATCTATCATATTTCTGTAAAGTCCTGGACACAGATGGATGCCGAGGGTGATGTGATGTGCATAGGCTAGATCAGAGTCCAACTTAAATGTGACGTGGTGGATCTTTTTCTTTTGTTTAAGGAAGGCTGTCATACGTGCACATTTATAAGATAGTTTTCACTTCCTGCACATGCGCACTCCCAGGTGTTTATGTGTAGCGTGCAACATCTCCATCCCTTCATTCTACCTCGCAGTTCTCACCGGGTCATGTGAATGTGTGTGAGAGTCACAAGGGAAAAAATGTCGTCAAAGTGTATGAGAAGAAGAGAAAGGACACAAAAGACCAACCAAGAGGATGTACAGGAGGCCAGCAGACTGGAGACATTAGAGGACCAGCTCAGGCTGGAGACCCTCAGGACACCTGCCTGAACTGGAGACCTGGGAGGGCCGCACAAAGAGACGTTAGGACCCTCTATGTGGCTCTGGAAGTCGACCATGATGTCGCGCTGATGGGCTTGACTTATCAGGCAAGTGGCCCAGAAGTTATCCCTGCCTACTAGGCAGGTCTGGTGGGCGGCCCAGAGGTTGCCTGTGCAGGGATGGCAGGTCAAGTGGCCATTCGAGCAGGGACCATAGGTTGGGCATGGGGAGCATGGGGAGCCTTGTTGTCCTAAGAGGATACTTAGGTAGGCAGCATGGAGGCCAGCTGACAGTACCCTCGGGATGCTAGCAGATAGGACCCTCAGGATGCTGGACTGCATGGTAGCCAGCAAGAGCTGACGGGACCTTCAGAAGGACAGCTGATGTCTGAGTTGAGTGTCTGGAGGACAGTGGGAATCTGGCCAAGTGAATGACCTGCCCGTTAGTATCAAAATCTATATTACATTATGGCTCCTGACCACCAAAGGCAGGTAGATGTCATGCTAAGTTGAAGGGAGGTGTCAACAGGGTTCCTCTCAGGTTCACCAACAGGACTGCCAAGCTTGTCAAGGACCCCAAAAGGAACAGATTTAAGAGGGTGGGTATTGTAGCCTTTGGCTCTCTTGAACATGAAGACCAGTGGAGAGAGGTCACTGCCTGCGACCTTCTCCGACTCATGGAGCTGTGGCGGGGAGACACTGACCGTGACCCACCTCGCTGTCAGGAACCAGAGTGGCGACGCTGACCGCGACCAGAAACTGGACCAGAACATTCAAGAGGTGATGCAACTCACCTGTCTTATCCATTCAGATTGCCTGAAAGACATTTTTTGCCCTAGGGGACCCCATGAACCAAGCTCAGCAATCTCCCTATCACCTCCTGGATCTCAGTCATCTCCTCATTGGGTATCAGGAAGCTCACAGGGTCCATAATGCTAATTAAACTGCCCAGTATAGCATCTGCTCAATGGAACATTTGTTTACCTATACAAGTGTGTATAATGTGTGTAGATTTTATCCATGCAGCAATGTTTTGGTTTTTGCAGGATCTGAAAGCAGCAGGCATTAAAAGAGCTTATAATGCAGACAAGCAAGGGACAAAAGGAACAATGGTGACAAATTCTAATTTACCTCGAGGCAGAGTAGAGATAGGTTGGTCAAAAAATATTCAAATTTAGAATACAAATGTCCTCTTCAGAATAAATTCATTCATCCAAAATCAAAAATGTGAAGCAACTGTGGTTCAGAAACAGTGATCCAGAAACAAGGCAAAACAATACTTACTAACTCCAAGAGGAGCAGGCGGGTGATTTGGTCTTGGGCAAAATTGAGGTTGGTCATCAGGGGAACAAACAAATCTAAAATCCAGAATTCAGAATCCAGGTCAAGATGCAGAAACAAGGTCCAAAAAAACACAATGAGACAACTATGGCTGTGAACAGAACTGTGAGGCACTGGACTGAAGCAAATTTACAATCTGGTCAACATTAGGGCAGGAATAAATTAAATCAAGAACAGAAAAGAGGAATGAACAGGCACATTATGGCCAAGACACCAGATGGAAACAAAGACAAGTGAAAACTGAAAAACCCAAGAACATGACACAATCATGTTTTTTTAAACCATGAGATAAATAATTACAGCTAAGGATATTAGAAAAAAATACATTTCTGAACAAGGTAAAGATAAGGTTGTGTCTTGAACGTTTGTGTTACGGTGACATTCCATTCCATTTATTTGATAGAGCACATTTAAAAACAGCATGTGAGCTGACCAAAGTGCTGTACAGGGATAGCACATAAAGTTAATAAGCATTAAAGGAGAAGATAAAAACAGCAGAAACATGGCAAATACAGCAAACAATAAAACAGATACAAATCAATAAAACAAGTAAAAGAATAGAAAAATAAAAATAAAATCTGGTTATAATAGCTAGACACTAAAAGCAAGGGAGTAAAAGTTGGTCTTTAAGCGGGACTTAAATACCACGATGGAGGGGGAGAGTCTGATATCTAGCAGGAGATCATTCCAGAGTTTAGGAAAAAGCGTTTTGAAAAAGCTTGTTCACCACGGGTTTTGCAGCGTAAACGGGGAATCTGTAATAGATGGAGGTCACCTGAACGAAGAGTCCTGCACGGCACATAAGGAGTTAATAGCTCTGCAAGGTACGCTGGTGCTAAGCCATTCAAGACCTTAAAAACAAACAGTAAAATTTTAAAACGTATCCGATAGTGCACAGGGGGCCAGTGAAGTCGATGTCGATAAATTTTTCTTTGTCAAAATCTAAATACACATGATTAACACCATTACAAATTCAGAGGATTAATGAGCCATTTTGGGAAAGC
>SSNP01000109.1:1608544-1646956 GCA_006937955.1 Pachypanchax playfairii
CCCCCCCCCCCCCCCCCCCCCCCCCACACACACACACAGAGACAAAAACATCCCCACACATTTATTTCTAATCAGAACTCACCAACTGTTTGGTACACAGGGGTCAGAGAGCTGAGCAGCTGTCACAGAATGTCAGGAATCAGATTTGACAATCCACTAACAAATTATAGAAACAAATACATTTGGATTTTGAACTTGCTGGTCTGAGCACAACCAGAAAAAAACTCCAGTTAACAGAGCGAGTCCTACTTTGCACCAGTGGCGTGTGGTGGGTAAAAATACTGAGTAAGCCAGTCACGGGTGCGTATACACGTGCACGCGCATATGAGTTTTTTTATATGTTCTTTTTCATATATTTAATGCACATAGGCCTACTGTTTAATAGTCCCAGAAACTTCCTGAAATTATGCTACAGTACTAATTTCATGCAACCTTTTCCTCACCATTCCGTTTGCATAATTTGTGATTAGAGTCCCAAAATTCCCCTATCAATCAAATCAAATCAAAAATACTTTATTAATCCCCGAAGGGAAATTCAAGTGTTGTTGTAGCTCAGTTATTCTTCAGGGAGCCATAGAGAGTTCTAGCTGTGGACAGGAAGGATCTCCTGTAGAGGGTTCTAGGTGTGGACAGGAAGGATCTCCTGTAGAGGGTTCTAGGTGTGGACAGGAAAGATCTCCTGTAGAGGGTTCTAGGTGTGGACAGGAAGGATCTCCTGTAGCGTCTGTGCTGCAGCGGATTATGAAGAATCTTCTGACTGAAGACACTCTGTTGTTGAGTTACTGTGTTCTGAAGAGGATGATGAGGGTTTTCCATCATGTTCTTCATCCTCCTTTGGACAATCAACTCAAGAGACTCCAGTTCAGTCTCCAGGACAGAATCAGTCCTCCTTATCAATCTGTTCAGCCTCTTCATGTCACCTGCTCTGATGCTCCGCCCCCAACAAGTAACTGCAGATGTGATCAGCTGACAAACTCCTCTTCTTTTTTCGCTCCTCTTCAAATCTCTGTCTGTTCGTATTGTTTGAAAGCCAGACAGAGACACACTGGAGTCCAGGATATGTCCCTTTAGCCATGTCTCAGTGAAACACATGATGCTGCATTTCAACAGAGTTTCAAGTTCATCCATTTTGTTAGCAAAGAGATCTCACATTTCTCAATATGACTGATGGAAGTGAAGGTTTAAACTTCCTCTTTCTCTCTCTTCTCTTTGCTCCTGTTCTGCATCCATGTCTTCTTTTCATTTTATAATTTATAACGTCACAACCATTCTGATCTGCAGACGATATGAACAGTGGTTTATACAGTTAAGCTGGCTCATATGGGGGCTGGTCTTGTATCACATCCAGGCATAATAAATAGCATTTCTACACACAATATACATATGTAGTTCAGTCGGCAGCAAACTTGTGTGGGGAGTAATTATTTATAATGATGCACATTTCACTCACCCTACTTGAAAAGGAAATCCATTCTCCGGTCCTTCATGGATGAAAAGTGGTCAATAACCTTGTCATAAAGTTTCCCTCTTGCTTTAAGGTCTTCCACAACAGCAGAGTTGACGGATATTTTGGCTAAGTTGACAAGCCTGTCCTGTCCACATGTATTTCTTAAGTAGGTTTTAATCCTTTTAAGACATGAAAAGGAGCGCTCTGCTGATGTGCTGGTCGCTGGTATCGTGAGCATAAGCTGAAGCAACTCGTTGACTTCTGTCAGAGTACTTTGTAGATTGTCCTCAATAAGAAGCTGTAACAGCTCTCCTGGTGGCTTATGAAACGTGTTGTTGCAGTAAAGCGTTTGCAGCTCATTCTTTAGTTTCTGCTCATCAAAGAAAGAGTACGTTTTGATCAACTGCGTTAACTCGCTGCTAGGAAAAGCAGTGGCCTTGGAAAAAGATGCAAATGATGAGTGATCCAAAATCCGAAAGAAATTAAGGTGCTCCATATCTGCAAATCTTTGGCTCATGTGTAGTATTACACTGTCGACAATCTGGAAGTAAAGACGTCGGAATGATACCAGCGTTTCTTCATCCTCCTGCAGGTGCGGGGTCATCCCAAGCTCCATGTCCTCGTACGCTCTGCGACGACGTTTACGTCTGGGCACCGGCTCCCCGACTGCCTGTACCGTTTGGTCGTAAATGGCACTGAACTTTTCATCTGTTCTTAGAACTTTGAGTGCGACGACAGTACTTTTAATCCGCTCCTGACATTTCTTAATGTCAACAGTCTTACTTTGCAGAACCTGGAAGAGCGGTTCTGTGAGGCCGAAAATGGACTGAAATACTTCGAGATGGAAGTTAAAGTCAAAATCCTCGAGTTTTTGCTTTAAGGCAGCACCCTGTGCAATGGTCTCTTTGTCCCATCCCGGATCTTCTAAGATCTTTTTGAAGACCAGGCAGAGAGACTTGCGTCCCTCGTGGATGGCATGATCAGCCCGGCTTTTAAAGTTCCACCTCACAGCAGAGCCACCTGGCACGCGCACAGTTTCATCAGCTTCACGTAGTAGTGCTGATCTCTTACATGAGCGTGAAAAAAAGTTGTGAAAGGCATCGATGCTTGCAAAAAACAGCCTGCATGTCTGTATGCTGTTTGTGCCTTGTGCCAAAACCAAATTTAACTTGTGTGCGTAACAATGAATGAATAACGCATTTGGGCACTGTTTTTTTACTAAAGCCTGCACTCCTCCGTGTTGGCCACTCATGCAACTTGCACCATCATATGTCTGACAAATAAGCTTTTCTTTGGGACTGTAGTTCCCGATGTCTCTCATCACAACAGATGTTATGGCTTGTGCATCTCTCTCTGAACTCACATCAAAAAAGTCAAGAAAATGTTCGCATACAGAGCCTTTCTGATTAACATGTCTTAGGATGACAGTGAGTTGGCACTTATTCGAAATGTCTGATGTGTCATCCACCTCTACAGCAATGAATGGCGCTGCTTCAATGTCTTTGTCCGTTTCATTCTGGAGCACACGGGTTATGCTTTCAATGATGTCATTCTGTATGGTGTTGGACATACCACTGAACACTTTTGACGTTTCCAGGTGATCTGCGATTGTAGTGTCAAACTCTGCAAATGCGTGAACCAGCTCCACAAAGTTCCCCCTGTTTAAACTGCTAGCAGCCTCATTGTGTCCCCTAAATGCTTGTTCTTGGCGTGCAAGGTACAGAGCTGCAACAATCAGTCTCATAAGAATATCTCTATTCTTCTTTACTTGTTCATTGTGCCTCTTAGTACTAATGCTTCTTGCCAAGTCCAAAGCTTCGTCGATCCTGATACGTCCAAAGAGCTTCAATTTGACAGCGCAATCAATGTGACTTTTTGATTTCCCGTGCCTTTCAAAATCAATCAATCAAATCAAATCAAAAATACTTTATTAATCCCCGAAGGGAAATTCAAGTGTTGTTGTAGCTCAGTTATTTTTCAGGGAGCCATAGAGAGTTCTAGCTGTGGACAGGAAGGATCTCCCGTAGCGGTCTGTGCTGCAGCCAATTATGAAGAATCTTCTGACTGAAGACACTCTGGTGTTGAGTTACTGTGTTCTGAAGAGGATGATGAGGGTTTTCCATCATGTTCTTCATCCTCCTTTGGACAATCAACTCAAGAGACTCCAGTTCAGTCTCCAGGACAGAACCAGTCCTCCACATCCACCCGTTCAGCCTCCCCGTGTCACACACTCCGATGCCCCGCCCCCAACAGGCAACTGCAGACGCGATCAGCCGACAAACTCCCCCTCACCCCCCGCTCCCCCCCAAATCCCTGTCCGCCCGCACCGCCTGAAAGCCAGACAGAGACACACCAGAGTCCAGGACACGTCCCCCCAGCCATGTCCCAGCGAAACACATGATGCTGCATTTCGACAGAGTTTCAAGTTCATCTATTTCGATCGCTCTTGATAAATTGGCAAGGTCAGCATATCCTATAGTGGCCCATGGATTATTCAGTGAGCATGACTCCTTGTCAAACAGAAGGCAGGGCCAGCAAAATAACCGCTTAAGTTTAGCACTAGCCGTTAGCCAGTCTGTACGAATGTAGTTTTCCGCGTTGAAAGTCCGAACTCCTTTCCCCCTCTCCACACGAAGATCCAGGTTTGGTGTTGGTCTACCGTTAGATTTAATTTTAAGTTGCTGCTGTAGTGGTAGTTTTATGAAACTATTTTTCACTAAAAACTCCAAATCGTCGCCCTCCATGTTTGCATTGAGCATACAAGTGTTGCTAACTGTGACGTTATAATTCAGTCATGTGGACAAACTTCTCTGATTTGATTGGTGATGCAGACAAGCGACTGGCTTCCCTTGGCACAAGTTTAACTAATCAAACTTTGGTAGTGGCATGATATTAGCCTCATCTGATTGGCTGATCGTTCCATTTTTTTTCTACAAGGGATGCCAACCTTGTCTGGCTTACTTAGATTGACTACAAGTCCAAAGAGTGTAACCACAAATCTACCACAAGTGGGTGCTGTTTTATTTGGAAATATGTCGTTGTAGGAATGGTGAAGTAGAATCTTCTGTAATTAAAAGGGATTCAGAACAAAAAAGCCAGGATGTTCGAAAAATTAATGAGGAGGCCTTGCTTCCCTTGGCTTCTGGGAGAAAACGCCACTGCTTTGCACATATCTTTTCCTTTCTTTCATATCAAGATTAAATATATGTGGCATTTTCCTGAAGGTTTAATGCACTGAGGAGGATTTCAGCACAAATGAAGCAGTGGAGGTGAAGTAAAGTACCGTGTTCGAAACTCACAGTAAAACAAATTTTAAGAGGAAAGATGCCAATTTGTTTTTTAAATTAGCATATTTTTAATTTATAGTTTGTACAGGAAATGAGGATGGTATGTAAGTTGCTAAAGATCAAAAGCTGCTTTGCTGTGTATGTATTTTTTTAAGAACTTCTAAATGGATTTTATGTTGTAAGGTAAAATATTCAGCTGCGTGTCTCTTTGGATTTACCTACGTGGAGTTACGTAAAACGTTTTGAGCAAAGATAAAAATGTATTTGTGGGAGTCAGAGTTCCTTTAGTGTGAGCAAAACTATTGGCTGTGATGGACATCTTGATCTGGATTGATATAAAAAATTAATCAGCTGTAGATATACATCGAATAAAGACTTTCTGAGAGTTTTGCTGAAATGAACAGAGATAAACAGAGTTTTACTCTGCTATTGTCATTGCAGAAAAGATGTAGAGTGATGTGTGGTGCTTGGAGTCAGCACTAAATCTATAAAATTAATTAAGTTAAAAGCCTTTTTTGTATTTTCTAACGTCAGTTGACTGTGGCAGCCATCTGGAGTTGGGTTAATTTCATGGCAAAATTTAAAACAAAGATTTTGCCCATTTATTCAGCGCTTTTAGTGTGTGTTGACACTCAACCGCTATCATGCCAGAATTTTGCTCAATTTACGTCAGTTAAAGCCATTTTTCTGTTTCCTAATGTGGATTAGCTGTGGCAGCCATCTTGAATTGATATGATTCCAAACATTCAGTGGTACTTGTTTTTTTAAATGACGACTCCCTGAGAATTTTATTACAATCTATCCAGTAGTTTATCTGGTATTCTTGCTATCTAATACACACACTGAAAAACATTTCAAACTTAAACACTAATAAAAATCCTCTTGTGTTTTAAATGCAAAGGATGACACTACATTTGATTTATACAAACATCACATTTTGATGAAATCATTATGAAATATGAAAACAAATATTAACAAAGGTGTTTGTTAGTCTTTTATAAAGCCACACACTTTAAAAACAGCAGCAATACAGATGATTTGTGCAGTTTTATTTGAAGATATATATACAAAGTGATCATTTGGTGTATGACACAGCATTTTGAGTTCATAGTGATTTTTGGTATCATGACAGCTTCATGAACACACCTGAGTTGACTAAGCAACTGAATCTTCCAGTCCACATGAAGTACTTATTACTAATATGTACTTATTAATCAAGTACAGACTGTATCAATTATTTTTTAAACCCTCTTTTCATTCTAATTGTAGAAAATAAGCAGTCTGAGATGCTCTGGGAAAAAGAAAAACCTGGTTTCACCTTCAAGGCATCAGCAGAACTGGAATTAATAAAACACACAGAGAAAAATAAAATATTATTTCACCTTTTCTACAAAAAGACAACAGATTATTTCAGAGGAATGGAGACTTTACCTTCCATCGGTTGCCACACTCGTTGCACAAAACAAACGTGGTCATTGGCTCGTCTGCGCTGCGTGTCTGCACCTATAACACGAACATTGCAGTGGTGTAGTAATTTAACACTCACGTGTTGAGACAGAAACCCATGTCACGTCTCTTGATTTGCATTTGCTTGCAGGTCCGTACAAGAAGATTAAAGGCTCGTCTTTTTACCTGGTTGTAGGTGCAGTTCTTCTTCTTGCACTTGCCACACTGCAGCAGGTCTGTGGTGGTCCCACCGGTTTTGGCCATCTGATGCTCCCTGATGGCCTCCTGGGTGAGGACGTTCCTCAGCTGTTTGAGCTCAGCGCTGGCCATTTCCTAAACAAAGAAAAAAAGATGGATGGATGGATGGATGGATGGATGGATGGATGGATGGATGGATGGATGGATGGATGGATGGATGGATGGATGGATGGATGGATGGATGGATGGATGGATGGATGGATGGATACTAAAGCTTTCTGTACCTCAGCAGACATGGTAGCAATGCGTCTTAACTCGATGTTCCCTGCGAGGACATTTCTGCGGAGATCAGGGTTCTTGGGGTCTTTCAGGTTGCTGATGCGGCTACGAACTCGATTCTTGTATTTCATATCAGTGGCCTTTACCTCCTGATAGATATGTGAAATCACACAGTCAAGGTTAAAATCACGTTTAGTATATTTGAGTAGGTTTCACTTCTTGTCATTGTCCTGGCAGTGTCTTGTGATATTTGTTTGTCTGCTGAGGTGTTTTTTTATTCTTTTTCAATCTCAAGTAGCGCCTCATGAGGGCACTACGTGAAACAATTTTTTTTCCTCCTATGTATCCTCGTGTGGCTCCTTTTTTTCTGGTTTATATATATATATATATGTATGTGTATGTACTGTATATCTTATATCTCTAATTTGGGGCCCCCAGTGGCTACCTCGGGAGAGTCAGAGTGAAGATATGTCTTCCAAAGTAAATTTCATTGTACTTGTATAATGACAATAAATCTCATTCTGATTCCTTAGTGACTGTGGATGTAAAAATTTAACTAAATTGAAGGATATGATCTTCAATTTCTGCTCCCATGATGTCACAGTTTGCTCCAAAATCTTTGTAGTCATCTGTTAAAAACAGATCATATCATACTGACCAGGTTATTTTTCTGTACAATGATTTTGAAAAAGTGTTTTGTCAGTTTGGTTTTAGCCTCACTGTCTGTTCTCAGGGCGGCTGCCAGCATCTCGATGCACTTGTCTCTGACTGAATCTCCTGTAGCCAGATGAGGAGGCAGTGGACCCCCTGGAGAACTAAAGCTGGGTGACATTGGGCTGGTTGGGGTAGTAGGAGTTCTGGGGGCTTCAGTTTTTCCCTTTCTGAAGAAAACCACAGATCAGAAGTTAGATCAAATACTTTAATCCTAGTGGGATGTTCACAGACCAAAACAAAATTCATTTACTTTGTTATTTGCGTAATTATTCATTTTATCATGTAAAGCATATTTTTTATGAACTCAAACTTTAAAAACCTAATTTTATAATTTTACAAAAAAAACTCTCGACATGAACAGAGCTGTTGGTACATTTCTGTTAAAAAAAGAAAACACTTCAATTGATATAATCTGAAACAGACAAAATAAAATAATAGCTCAACGTTTAAAAATGAAAATCATACACTGAGCTGTGATTGACCAGTTCAACAACTGATTTTCAGTAAATGTATAA
Organism: Pachypanchax playfairii; assembly: GCA_006937955.1. Taxonomy (NCBI): domain Eukaryota; kingdom Metazoa; phylum Chordata; class Actinopteri; order Cyprinodontiformes; family Aplocheilidae; genus Pachypanchax; species Pachypanchax playfairii. Next base: position 1,616,431 of record SSNP01000109.1, read on the forward strand.
TAATAATAATTATTATAATTATTAATGTCAGTTTCAAGTTATTTTAGTCCTTTAAGCCTGAGCTTTTTGTCTAACCAACCGGATCGAGCTCTTTGAATGACCTTAGTTTGGAGAAATTATTTCTGAAGCTAATGATTAGTCATAGTAAGGTCAGTTCCAATCTGGATCACTGCCAACATTTTACAGCATTTTATACAAACAGTCATTTTCCTATTAAAAAGTTATTCTGCCAGATATATTCTGAAAGTGTGACACTCTGAACTGGAACCTATAGCCCTTTTATTTCCGATTCTAGTAATAAAGCTCATTATTTTCACCTGCTTCATTTGGATCTGACAATTCTCTAGCCTACTGAAGCTGCTGTCTTGCAGCATGTTTGTATCAAATCGTCTGCTTTCTTGTGCTGTAACTGTCTCGTGCCTTTTAAAGTCATAGATAATGCCAATTTCATGTCAAACCCACTCCCTACCTGATGTTTCCTGCCCCTCTGATTTCTGGATGTTAGACCCATGAATCTACAACAGACCCACCTATCTACAACATTTCCACAAGAACCAGACATCAAAAGATCTGAACTGTACATTTAGCATTTTTTTTCCAATTTGTTTTTAGTTAGTACCATTAAAGTACCTTTCAGTGCTGTCGGTTGAAGACTTCCTCTGTGGGTGAGCAAGTGGAGACAGCTGAGAGCCCCAAGAGTCTCTCCTAAAGAAGCAAAGTCAAAGTAATTTACATCGCGTTGACTTTAAGCTCACATTAACAACCCCGGTGGCCTTTATTTACCTTTCACTTGTTAGCTTCTTTGATGGTGAGTTGCTTTTCTTTGAATTTGTGGATTCACGTCTGAATAATGAGTCACTTTCAGTGAATCTGGGTTTAAATTGTATTTCACGAATGATGATTTAAGGTGAGTACCACTCGTACCTGTCAGGTTTGGACTCTGTGGAAAGGCTTTTTGCAGGTTGGCAGGGCTTTGAATCAGATGAATCCTTCCTGCCCAGAGAATAGAGACAGAATTATTAAACTAATCCATTACTGTGCAGTTTTAGCGAAATTCTGTTAAGTTTTAGCTTAATGAGATTCACTTTCAAATTACTGCACACCTTTGTTTTTCTTTTTTGACTTCCATAGTGGCTTTTTTGGTAGGTTGTTTAGACTCAGACGAATCTCTCCTAACAAAAAGAAACATTTGTGTGATTTGAACCAAAGCATGCAAAGTAAAAGTAGAATGTCCTTTATCCTTTAAAATCTTTGCAAACAAGCATTCAATAATATATGCAAATTTCATAATGTGCTAACCTGTCTCTTTTGGCTTCATCTGCATGTTTTGTAGCCAGTTTCTCATCCACTGAATCTTTTCTGAAGAAAGTAAAGGATTTTGATGCCATCAGAATTAAAATAAAAAATAAAAGTAAAATAAAAAGTGGTAGTTCAGGTCTTTGTAAGTTTCTGTGAAAATTATGATGGTTCTACAAATCAAAGTTTAGAGAAACAGAGATTGTCAAGCTAATAGCTAGCACGAGTGTAGATATGACCAAAGCAATTAAAAGCAATTTCCCGGCGTTTCATAATTTTCTAAACCTGTACATTGATATTACTTTTCTATTAAACAGTTATTCCCATGGAATTATGTGGTTATTTTTAGGCACAAGCTGCAGCAGTTAGCTGTTTTTTTGTACAAAATATCCTGAATATTCAGAATATTCCTTGATCAGGAATATCGTAATTCTGCTGAATAAACCATGTAATGGGAAGCTAACGTCAACGTAAAGGTTTAGAAATTATTGTTCATGTGAACTGCTTAGAAAATGTTGGGAGTAGAGTTGATAAAAGATGGTTGTGATCCATTTTTGATTTAGCCTGGTTCAGACTCACTTTTAGCTTAGCACTAACTGTTTCTCTGTTTATCTTTCCATAGACATGCTGACTGGCCCAAACCCTCTCTTTCCTGTCAGCTCAGACCCAGAGGCGGAGCCAGGAAATTTTCAATGGGGTGGCCCAAATGAAACTGTTAATGTTTTGTGGTGGCCAACATGTCACACAAAAAATGCATAGTTCTAAAGCACCTGAAACCAAACAAATACAACATTTTGACATTGGCAGCAGTGGCAAAGATCTATTATTATTCCATCTATTCCAAGTATTTTTACCAATTAGTGCAGGTTAAAGAGGCCATTTCATACAAATTTCAGGACTTTGTGGTTATTTCTGAAGTATTAACCAGTATATGAAACATTTTATATCTAAAAAACATCAAAAAACACTTATTAACAGACCTTTCAATTAGAATTTGTGTAGTTCTGGCTCCTTCCATCAGGCAGCTTTAGCTGCTTCAGCAGCAGCTCATTCATATTCATTATTCGAAATTGCTGGACTCTGATTGGCTAACAAACTAGCCTATGAGAGCAAGGTATACTGTTTCCTGCCCCACTGCGCACGGCAACGTCAGACGTCATGTCTTCCTGTTTGCGACGTCTTATGCTACAGCTTTTAGCCAGCAGCTTGCTAGGTGTGGTTTCAACTGCGGGAGCTGCCGAATACTAACGAACAAAGGAGTTGTGACAAAACAGATACAGACCGTTTGGACTTGGGAGAACTTGGATTTTATCGCTGTCTGCGTAGTTTGAGAGATTAAAACTGAAAGAAAAGTTGTTGACCTGTTTTCACACCCATTATGAAGGTAAGAACACCTGTGGAGCTAAAATATTCAACAGAAACTTCAGAAAAAACGTTTTTGATGGAAGGGCCTCTTTAAGTAACAACGATGCACTACAAAAATATAGAAAATACAAAAAATATAAATATGTCTGGGGTGGCCAATAGGATGGCCAGAACTCAGCTTGGGGTGGCTGTGACCCCCCCCCACACACACATCCAAACCACCCCCCGCCCCCACCCCCATCGCCACCCCACCCTCAGACCCCAAGCAGGGTTCTTCTAGAGGTTTCTTCCTGTTAAACAGGAGTCATTCCTTTCCACTGTCGCAAATTATGCTGCTCAGGATGGGGGATTGTGCTGAATTAACAGTTCAGCCTAATCGGCTGGTTCCTTAGATAGGAAATGATTTATTGCTAATTGGTTGATATTTCTGTAAAGTGCCTTGAAATGACATTGTTATGAACTGGTGCTTTATAAATAAATAAACTTGAAACTTGTCAATCAAAATGTTTCTCTAAACTGAGGTTGTCCAAAGATCTTTGTTCAACAAGTAAGATTTTAATTTGTTTATAACCCTTACACAGAACCCAAATTCAAAAGTGCTGAACTGTGACTAAAAAGTAAAGACAGACATGTTTGGTTGTGTATTACAGTCCAATAAAAAAACATAGTAAAGAAAACAGATTAAGGTCTTTAATCCTCAACAGAAACCAGCAAAAACAATTTTTCAGGCATAGTTATTTCCAGAAGCAGGACCTGATTTTCTTTACACAGTCTGCTGACGTTTTCTGTGAAGGAGGCTTCGAGTCTGTGATCAACTTCCTGCTACTGCAAACACAAAGGTTCAAATGTTCTGAATCAAACAGAAGGTTACTGTATTCTTCCAGGTGGAGAGTACATGCAGATGTTAAATTGAACTCATCTGACCCAGAACTGTCTCTGTCCTTTTTCCCATCTACACAGGAGCACTTTGGAGGAGGATGAAGATGAAGAGGGAGCGGAGGAAGTGGAGCATTGGGATCAGGAGGTTCTTTTCTAAATAGAAATAAACTTATCAGCTAACCTGTAGCACTTCACAATAAAGAGTGACAGATATGAACATGACTCTGTAAGTGGGCATGCAGAGCCTCACCTGGGTGGGGGAGGTTGAAGATGGATGGGAGGAGGAGCTATCGGAGCGTTTGAGTCCGCTGGAACTTTCCTGGTTTGAAACTTTGACTTTAGTTGAAATTTGTCTTTTTTTAACTTCTGTAAAGTTTGAAGTAATTTTACAAACATGCAACATCTGACCTCGCTTTCTTAACTTCTGCAGGCTGCTTGGAGGCCGGAGAGACTGGTCGATAGGTGTGAGGACGAGGTTGTTGGGATGAAGAGTCTTTACTGATCACATATCACAGCAGAAAAGATGAGAGTGGGTGTGGCATTGTGCTGATCAAGCATATAAATTCACACCTGATGGGCTTATCACAGCATGCACAGGGAGAAAACAGTGTGATGAGCATGCAGTTAGCAGCAAAACCATACTCTCTTCAGCTAAGGCCAGAGTCCTGACCTGTCCCTTTTCATGTCGGAAAGTAGACGTTTGGTGGGCAGCGAAGGCCGAGTAGGTCGAGGAGGAGAGGGGAAGCGGGTGGGGTACAGAATACTGCTGTCCAGAACTCCTCTCCTGAAAGAAATCACTCAATCTGAAGTTCTGCTAGATCTTTGAGTCATGTTATACTGTATGTGGAGCCACCTCACCTTTCAAACAGTGGTTTATCAGATGCTTTCTCTGTCTTGTATTCAGTCACTGTCCTTTCTCTTTGAAATGCATTGATTGGCTTCTCGTTTCTGCTCTCCTCTCTGTTTTTGTCCTTCTTCACGTCTCTACTCTGCTCCTCAGGGGGATTCTCCTTTTTGAATAGCTCAGTGCGATTCCCCTTTTCCAGATCTTCTAGAAATCCATCCTTCATTGGTTCTGACTTCTGTTTTGCAACCTGCAGGTCTCGTTCATGTCTCTTACTGTGCACTTTCAGTTTCTCTGCAGGTGTTTGTTTTTCTTGTTTTGTTTCTGGGAGATGTTTCCTATTTCTGAGATCCTCCAGCTTTTCCTCTGCTCCAGGTTCATTTCTGTTTACGTCATTCTGCGACTCTTTTCTGTCTTTGCTGGCGTGTTTTCTTTTTGAATCTGAATCACGTTTTAATTTGACATCCAGACTCCTAAAAGAAACAGGATTATTTTACCTCCATAACTAAAGAAGTATTTTGAACATATCAATTTTCAAACTGTTGCTCTTTCACTAAATCTGCCACCATTTTCTTTGCTCCATTTTTGTTACTAAAAATGATCAGTATTGCTGTCACACTGCTATGAGGCTGTTGGAGGAAAAAGAAACTTGAGTTTTTGCTGGAGCTTTCCAGATTTTGCTCCGTCCTCATGATGTGGAGTTTCTCTCCTTCAAAGTGGCTGAGGTTCTTCAGTTTGACCTTGCAGCTCTTCTGGGATTTAAGATTGTGGTGTGTAAAAGGATTCTTCTTCTTTTCATCAAAAGGACCTCCTTTTTGTAGATATTGGATTTTTTAAAATTCCACCTCAAATCTAAATGTGATGCTAGAGATTTTTTTTAATTGTACAATTTAGTAGGGGAGACACATCCTGGTGGTTGGTATCGTGGTGTTCTTTGACAGGTGGGGAACTGTTTTAAAAGGACAGTCATGGCCGAACCTTATGAGAATGACACAAATTTTTATTTTCACAAAGTTTGCTGCTTCAGTTGTGTCAGCTGTTTCTGTGATGTGTTAAAGTTTAATTACAAGTACTCTGATAAATGGTGATTTAGGTGCATTTTAGTAGCAACAACATCTTGCCTGTGAATTTCTTTTTATGCAACACAATGATGTTGCACGTGTTTCTTTGCAGGTAAACATAGTTAACAGGAAGAAAATGATTTCAAGGATCACCTTCCTTTTAACATCCAGTCTGCTATTTGAACTAAATCAGTATGACATGTTCATTTTCATGGCAAAGAAGGACTTTGCAATTCATCCGATCTTCACAACATTTGCAATGTTACTTCCTAATTGCTATCATAAAAACTGAAGCTGAAAACTTTGTGAAAATAAATATTTGTGTCATTCTCAAAACTTTTGGTGGTTAGTGGTTAGAGCGGTCGTCTTCCAATCAGAAGGTTGGCAGATCAATCCCAGCTTCCACCACCACATGTCGAAGTGTCCTTGGGCAAGACACTGAACCCCATGTAACCCCCCAATTTGTTTATCAGGTTGTATGAATGGTAGCCCCTCCCTTCTCCCCCCGATCTGCATATTGGGTTGTGTGAATGGGTGAATGTAAAACTTGTAGTGTGAAAGAACTTTGAGTGGTCTGAATTACTAGAAAAGTGCTATACAAATACAGGACATTTACTATTTGACTGTAGAACCCAAAACAAAATGGCCAGCCCCCTAGTTGCTGGTTCCATTGCTAGTACTGAGTCCCATCCATATCCACAAGGGACATTTTTCTGACTAAAAATACATCTCTGATTTTCTTTCCAGCTGCTGACACTTTGTGATTTTCATAGTTCTTTTCTTGTTGTTGTATGTTCAGATATTCATTTTCCCAGTATGTTTCACTGTAATTACTGATGTGAGGCTTAAAAACACCATGAATGTGTGAAGGTGAAGGCAGGAACTTTCAGACTAACGTCTCTCCTGTGCAGATTCTGATTCCAGAAACATCCCAGTGTCTGTAAACTAGTTTTTTTAGCCTTCACTTCTCTTCACAGTTCTGGTGTGTTGATGTTATTACTGACCTCCTTTGTGTCTCAGAGCTGTTTGGAGCAGTTCTACTGGAATCCAAACCATTCTTCATTTCAGACACCTTCTCAGAGGAAGAATGATCCGAGTCTGTCAGAATGAGGTCGGGAGGAATCGTGTCAACCAACAGTTCAGTATCAGAAAACATTTACTGCATCAGTAACAGTTTAACTGCTCAGTGACGGAAGCGCAAACAATCTTACTCAGGAGTCTCTTCCAGTCTTTAATGAGAACCTTTGCCAAAGCAATGACCTCTTCGTCTGTGCAGAGCTTCCTGATGTTGTTTACAGACATGCCAATTCTTGTTTCCTGAAACAATAATGCACAAAAAAAATCATCTGGTGAGCTTTTACTTCCATGCACATGTTGCTGCATGACTTGGGTTCCACAGAAGGAGTGAAGCTGTGCTTTCGAACTCACCTGCAGAAGTTTTAGTGTCATATTGAAGCCTTTCAGCTCCTTCAGCAGGTCCATTGCACCTTCCTGTGTAAACACAGCAAATGTTGCTGTTGCTGTCATCGTTTATTACATAAATGTGCTCATTTGTAAACACATAATAACTGTGTCAAAACAACCCTTCCAAAAGGAGAACAATTCAAACATAAACTGGTTCTCGGTTTAAAACACTTTCACTTTTGCCTTCCGTTTTGCAGATTTAAAGAAGATTTAAAACATCACAGAAGATATGTGAAAAGATTTTCGGTTACTGATGATTCTGATCACTTTCTAGAAGTTCGTAGTTTACTCGAACCTGGTGAAACAAGGTATGTTTTTGCAGAAACAGACACACCAAACGCTCGACGTGAATCGCTGTACAAGCAGGCCGCGCTGTTTACTTTCTCCGTTCCACGACATTCTACAGATAAATGCAAGCGATCAGCAGAAGATCTGCAACAAGTACCCAGCAGACAAACAGTCCAAGCTGGACCCCCACCGTGTTGCATACCGACGGGCTGGAGGAACACACGCAAACCAGCGCCAAACACCTGTTGATCAAATGTTATCGGGCGTTCGGGCTCCTGTCACTTTCCCCTCAAGTTTTCCAGGGCATCGAGTGGGAAGAAAACGGGTTTCCCTTCGATTTAAAATGTCTAATTTTTGCACAGATCGTTCGTGGGCCTTCGGTGCAGCACGAGGCGGGACAACGCGCCACCTGTGGGTGTCAAAATACACTCTCACCGTGTTGTTTCGAGACACCATCTTGTCCAGCTTTTTCGCGATCCGGATGAGATCTTCATCTCGAGTCATTGCTGCATTTAGTTGACTGATCAGCAGTGATTACTGAATGCTCATGAAATGCCAGAAGTTTGGATCGGTTGCAGGTTGAACTTTACGCACGGTGAGTCTCCATTCAGAGTAGAGGCGTGTCCTTCTGCAGGATCCCAGCTGACCAGCGCCACGGATGACAACAGCTGCCCTATATATAGTTGTTGTGCTGAAGCACGGGTTGCAGCGATAATCAAGCTTTTACAAATGTTTGTGTTAAAGTAAAATGAACTTTGTTTGTGACTGAAAAGTTCCGCCTTTCGATGAGGAAACTGATAACGTCAGCCCCTTTTTGTGTTGTGCAGTACTCAACCTGTATCCAAAACATTCCCATCAAACAGGGTCAATGTGTAATTATTAATCCTTTCAAAGTGACTGCTAGGCGCAGCGTGTGCGATGAAAGTAGCACATCTCTGACAGCTGGGTCTACTGCGCCAACCTGACCCTGAAGCTCACGTTACTATCTGTTTGTTTTACAGACACGCCAGCTGGACGTAATGTTGTTTGTTTGTTTTGTTTTTTACTTTTCTTCATTCCTGTTCTTTTATATGTTTTGTTTCAGGTACCAAGGAACACAGTCTTGTAACACTTCTATTATACATCCATGATCTGTGTTTAGGATTCTGTGCCACTAGAGGGTGGTGTAAACTATGTTTTTTTCTCTCTTGACGCGAGTTAAAGTTTGTTACCTTCTTCAACCTGCAGATGGCAGCAAGGAGATGTTGTCTACACCTAACAGTCAGGGAAATATTTGGACAGCTGTTCAAAAGTTTTAAAAACTTCCTCCACTTTTCTTTACAATAATGTTATCAGAAACACTATGTGAACACGGGTTGACACTGTAGTGTTGGAGATGTTTTATAAAGTCTCCACTGCTTCAAGCAAACACTATTTTATAAACCTTTACACTGTCATATATTTTACGTTACACCGTTATTGACTTCAAAAGTAGATCATACTATGCAAATCAGGATAACACTTGATCTGTTACGTAAATAAGAAAATTTACAGCAACAAGACTGGGAACAGTGTCTTATAAAAAACTTAGTGATTGAAATAGAAGCTCTTTCAAGTGGTGTGTTAGAAGAGGGGAGCTCTCCAACAATGTTCAATATACTATGAAATGTGCAAAAACAAACTTTAAGGTAAAACCTTGTTCACAATGAGGAATTGCTTCGAATGTGCTACGAATAATTTTTAGACTTTCCTACGAAATGCCTTAAGTCAATCTTATAAGAATCAAGTGTTCGTGACCAGGTTGATGGTCTGGTCCAAGGTTTTCCATGAACACACCACACAAACCCTCTGCATAGGGTTACTGGGTGATTGCCTTCCATACAACCTGAGCATAAGAAATTCTTTACGTTTTATTTACTTTTAAATTATAGACAAATGTATGTTTTTACAAGAACATAAAACAGACCACAACAAAAAGCTGTGGTTTCCAGAAAATTACAATTTATTCATGTTTTTAATGATGCGTCAAGCAACACAATGCAACAGCTCAGCAAAGGCATTATGGTCCTTTCAATATGCTCCAGCTCATAGAAATGAATCTGTTACTGGCTGTAGAGGTGTGTTGTCATCTTCTATTCTGGTTCTCCTCCTTCAGAACAAAAGCAGCAGCTAAAGCTGGTAGATCTTCTCTGTCCTGCAGCTGGATCCTGTCTGCATTATCATCATCTTGAAAATTACAAATTTCAGCCATACACATCTTACAACAAAACATTTTGTAAGATGGTCATTGCTACACCAGAGGAAGGTTCCAACACACCCTTATGAAAAGAGCAAGTACTCTGCTGCCAGTGTACACCTCAGAAAATCACCTCATAGTCCCAAGAATTCACCAAGTTGCTCATGCAGCAGCCGTAAGTGTAGTAAACAGTGCCCACCTCCACATATGTTTGCGAACTCCAGATTTCGTAGGAAATGGAAGATTTGTATAAACCCATTGTCCATATGGGTCATTGTGACCAAGGCTTAAAGGAAGACATGGCATGATGTATCATGTGATAAATCAATAGATTGGAGCTTCATCTGCAGTAAAAAGAGTGATGCTCTTGTTCTCCATGGTGAAGAACAAGTTTCAAGTTTATTTATTTATAAAGCACCAGTTCATGACAAAGTCATTTCAAGGCACTTCACAGAAAAATCAACCAATTAATAATAAAACATTTTCTATCTAAGGAACCAGCCGATTGGGCTGAATTGTTATTTCAGCACAATCCTCCATCCTGAGCAAGCACGATTGGCGACAGTGAAAAGGAACGGCTCCCTTTTAACAGGAAGAAACCTCTAGCAGAACCCGGCTCAGGATGGGCGGCCTTCTGCCTTAGCCGACTGGGGTCTGAGCTGACAGGAAAGAGACACAGACAAACACAGATAGATTTTGGCCAGTCGTCATGTCTATAGAAAGATAAACAGAGAAACAGTTAATGGCAGCAGTAACAATCAAAAGCAATAACAATTTGATGACTCTAGTGGGAATATTTCATTGTTTGTTTATGTGAGATACATCCTCCTCAGAGGCAGCCAGAGTAAAGAAGCAAGCTGAGATAAAAAGCAAAGTTTTCACTTTACTGGTTCATGTTCCAGCCATCACCTACAATCCTGAGATTTGGTTCATGAACAAATTAATGAGAATGAAGAAGAGAGAGGGGGGTTACTCTAAGGCTCAGCATCAGAGATAATGCTAGGATCTGGGGAAGCTCAGTGTAGACCAGCTGCTCCTTCACATCAAACGGAGTCCGCTGAGGTGGTCTGGGCATCTAATTAGGTAGTCCTTATTCAATTAGTCAAAACTTAAATCCAATCTTTAAGAAGCACCAAATGTCTGACTACTTAAAGAAACAAGACATATCAGGATTTAAATTTTTAACAATAAATTACTAATTAAAAATAATCTAATCTTAGCATTCACAAACAATGCATTTTGTTTGCCTTTCATGCCAGAGTTTTAAACTGAGATCATCTTATGTTGAGAAACAATAGCATTAGAGTTGTTTTGGTCAAATCTTGGGGGCAAAAAAGCTTGTCAGCACTCAGATTAGGTGTTGGAAAATGTACTCTCAGATACTACCCTTAGAATTTTGTAATTTCTTTGGGACTGGGTATAGTCATTTTTGTGTTTGTCAGGCATCTTAAATTGAAAATTGTATTACATTTTTAGATCTGCTAAACCTTGCATATGTGTCAAGAACGGATTGCACAGACAGAAAGAACGACATAGTTACAATTCTGAATAGAGTTTTTTAAGATAAAGTGAAGTTTATGAGCTGTGGAAGGAAAAAACTGGGTTAACAGTTTGGGTATGGATAAGCACTTACAGAAGTATAGAGCTGGCAGAGTGTGATTGTCCAACTAACAGGTGCAGGACATAAACTAAAGCGCTGATAGGGAGTGAGTGGACAGAAATGAGCACACACAAAAAACTAAAGTGAGACTAACTAAGCATGAAACAAATGTAATCTAAACACAACTAAGAAAGAAACCCACCACAGAACTGTTACAAACTCCAACCAATCTAAGAAAACAATAAAAGTGTGGGGAAACACAGGACACATATAGACAGGGGACTTGAGGAGGGACAATACACGACAATATGGTGTCAATATAACAAACATTTGGGGAATTAAACTGCTTAAAGGGCTTTCTAGTTTGTTTGGTAGTTTTTCCCCTTTTCTGTATCTCTAAAAAATAATTTTACTTCCCCTCTGACATCTTTTTGAAAAAAAAAAACACCCACTTACTGACTGTTTTTATTGGCAGTCTCTTACAGACATGTACTTTACTCCCACTGTCCACCAGGATCTGACTTCCAGTACAGAGACTTCTCAAATTCTGACAAGCTGTGGGAAATGAGACTTTGTGATAAGTTAGTAAAAATGTTCTTAAAATCATATATCTTCAGATGAAGCTGTTGTCGGTTTAGATCTGTTCTTTTCTCATCTACGTACACATGCAGCAAAAAAAAGTTCCTACTACAGAGCAGCAATCACTTTAAAGAACAACTGCTAGAGTTAAATGTTTGGGAATAACTGAGACAGAAAATCTTTAAGAAAAGAAGTTTATCTGTTTTCTAAAAGCAAACTGTGACACTCTTGTTTGTAGCAAAGGGATTTGAAGATAACTGTGTTAATGACAGCAGGTGAAAGTACAGACTAAGAGTTTTGTCTTTCGCAAAGCACATTATCTCCTTACGCCGCTGTTACACAACAGGCCAAGAGGCCTGCCCTCTTCTTCCCTCTTGGATTGTCAGGCAGGTAGACGGAGAGCCAGCCAACTTGGTAAGTAGGACAGATCCCTGTGAGGTAAGCGAGAGGAAGCAGGTTAAGAGGAAGGACCAGAGATCCAAGATCAACCTGCAACCATAAGTTACAGTCATTCAGTCACCTTTAACCTTTGTTGCTCCGACTGAGCAAACAGCCTGATCTGCCCATCATGTTGTACCTCCAGCAGTGTTAGCAAATACTGAAACAAGACATTGCACTAAATATTAAGATCTCTTGAATGTAAATTTGTCTATACAGAGGAGCAGTGTTGGAGTCCAGTCTTTATAAAAGAATTCCCTTCAGGAAAATGTCCTCTCGTTCTTTTTATTCCTAAATTATTTCATATACACAATAGGCAGCTTTTCTGAACTTTTATATCAGATTTAAGATAATTTCCTTTGAGGGTTTTTTTACTTGTATTGGCCTATTTGCCCTGTACAGTCCAGGCTGGTTTAATGTAGCGAAGGCACTAACTGATGTCACAGATGCAGCGTGTGCTTTTTTGCATTTACTGTGGCATTTTTCATAGATGAGCAATTTGGATTTTTATATAAAAGGTATTCAAAGGATCATTACTCCATTGTGACCATGCCTGTAGTAGCCAGGTCATGTCGTAGTTTCACAAAATTAAGGTTGACAATTTGAATCTTGTCTTTCAGTGTGAAAAATGTAGCTACTTGCTTTTTCCAAGAATTGCCACTTTTGCCACAATGAAAAAATTAAAAAACAATTGAATAAAGCGTACATTTCAATTAATCTTTAATTATAAAGTGCCAGTTCATTTCAAAAGTTATTTCAAGGCACTTCACAGAAATGTCAATGTTATGTCGATTTGTAAAAATAAAAAATTTCCTATCCAAAGAACCAACTGATTGGGTTGAATCATCAATTCAACACAATCCTTCATCCTGAGCAACAAGACTGGTGACAGTGGAAAGGAACAACTCAATTTTAACAGAAAGAAACCTCCAGCAGAACCAGAACTCAGTGCAGGATGAGCGTCCTTCTGCCTCGACTGACTGCCGTCTGAGCTGACAGGAAAGAGATACAGACAAACATGTAAAGTTAATTAAATATTAGGTTATAATAGTGTAATTTTCACATCTTTTAGGATTAGGATTGGTGGTGGTCCGGTGGTGCTGGTGTCTGGCAGCCTCGCTTCTGTCAGTGTGTGTCCCAGGACCAGGGCCGGTTTTTGCTATGGGCAATGTGGGCGACCGCCCAGGGCGCCATCTATGTAAGGGCGCTTGAGCGCCTTAATAAAAAAAATAAAAAGGAATAAAATGACAATAATAATAATAAAAACTCTCAGTTTTCTAGACTACCGCCGCACATTTCCATTAGTGGAGTGGGCGCTGCCGCTGGGGCGCCCTCATTGTCACCTGAACTTGCGGCTGAGAGTCAGAATGCTTGTGTGTCTCCCCGCTCCCTCCCTCCCTTGCCTCAGAAGAGACGAGAAGGCGGGGAGGTATAGACTGATCCCAGGCCAGCGAGGCCATACAACACAAACTTCTTCAAAATTAATTATATTTTATTCCTAAAATTAAAATAGATCCATATCCTACAAGTAGCCTAATTAATTGGGTTATGTGTGAAAAATGGAAAGAAAAAAAATTGGTTTGGTGATGTCATCTACGTGAGTCACGTGACGTGACACCGGTTGATGGGCGAGTTAACGGTGACTTTGCTTGAGCTGCTGACTTTCATCCATGAGAAGGAGCTTGCAGAAATCTATCCCAATCTGTGGACTGCACTCAGAATTGATTAGACCCTTCCAGTGATAGTAGCTGAAGCAGAGAGGAGTTTTTCCAAGCTGAAGCTTATTAAAACATACTTGAGGTCCACGATGTCACAGGAGCGTCTCTCTGGACTTGCCGTCATCAGCATCAATCATACAGTTGCACAAAAGATTTCATACGATGATGTAATTGATGATTTAGCGTCAAAAAAGGCTAGAAAAGTCAAGTTCTAGATTGCACTTCACACCTGGTAATGTTAATGCCAGTTGTATACAAGGTGAAAAACACATGTTGAAAAATCTGCTACTGCACATTCTGAGCGTTAAATTCATATTCTGTTAATTATTTATTGTTCTTCTTTTTGATTTTATACTCCATAAAGTACTTTTTTCTTTTTTTTAATTTTATCTTGTTTTTCTCTGTTCCTGTGTTTTTGTTACATCTTTGTATTGAAGATGATATAATAAAATAATACAAATCATATGATATATTTTATATATTTCAGTGTGTTGGTGGGGTTTGGGGGTAAGTCTGTTATTTTTTTGGGGGGGAGGGCGCCATGGGATTCTTCGCCCAGGGCGTAAATCTAGCCAGGACCGCCTCTGCCCAGGACAGCTGTGGCTACAACATGTGTGTAGTTCATCATCACCAAACACGTGAGTGTGTGTGTGAATGGGTGAATGACAGACTGTAGTGTGAAGCACTTTGGGAGTCATAGGACTTGAGTAAAGCGCTATACAAGTACACACCATTTACCATGAATGCAGCAAATCATTTCATCACAACTATTCCTACATTTCCAGTCAACGTCTCATACAGCCATTAGCTGCTTGCTAACGTTTGTGTGTGCCTGCAGAACAGAGTCAAACACTCGGAGAAATTCAGGCAGAACATTCATGGACTTCACGTGGCTGTGTGAGTAGTTGAAGTCATTACTTTAATTTTACCCTCTACATGTTCAAATATACAGTACATGATGAAATCATGTGATTATATATATTGAGGTGCACTCATGATATGTTTTACGGCACTTTCCCTGAATAAAAACTGGCCAGCAGAAATTCTGATTGGCTGGACTTTGAATACTTGTGATCCAAAAAGTTAATTTAAAGCAGAGCCCTGAGCCTAAGAGTAAATACACCATGAAGCTGTAGCCCCATACCAGCTAAAGGCTTGGCTTTATATGAAAGTCCAAACTGGCACATGACCCCCATGAAAAATTTTGTGTCAAACTGATTTACCGTTTCATGTTTTTAGTTTAATTGGTACCAACTTGTAAACCCTGTGAGATATTTTTCTTTATTTGTTTCCTACACAAACTGCCACAGATCAGTCTGTAATAGATTCTAAATTATAAATACATATGGTGGAATTTGGTATTGCATGGCTAAAAACTTTGATAATAATAAATCTTGCAAGAGGCTGAAGAGATTATTTTAAACATGCAAATAGTGGAGTGTTTAATAACACATGTTTAATAGTATAAACAACATATTTTGAACAAACAGTACAAAAAGTGGAGTTTGCTGTGGTTCTTTCTTGTCACAACTCTTAGCAGAGCCAAAACCCCTGATACCAGTCGAGAGGTAAAATGAAACTGTATTTAGCACAGGCCAAACGGAGAGGAAGCAGTGGCGGCAGCTGGGGCCAGGAGGACGTGAGTCCATGTAAGAGAGCCAGCTAGAGGGTTTGGCTGGCAAACAGGAGGGTTTCCTGCAGACAAGAGGGCAGTCAAATTGAGTCAAATTAGCAGACAAGGTAACAGTAAAAATATTAGTTTTCTAGCCAGAGCATGACACATCTGCAAACAACTGACAGCTCAGTGAGCTATGCAGAACTGAAACTGGTGATATGATTTTAATTGAGTGGTGATGGCTTGACTGACCTGTAAAGGGTTTGATTGTACAGTATTGTCTGCCTGTGTGATGGTAAAAGGGAAAACGGTGTCAGAGAGAAAAGTCACAAAGGACACACCTGAAGGTAGAAAATAAGAGAAACCAAACCACATTAATTAGGGTGCTATCAAAGATAATAGATCAAAGCTATCCTAAAAAGCCTACTGTATGCCTACTGTAGACTGTGGGCTGTACTGTGCTAAAATCTTAAACCACCTGTGATTTTTTTACAGTTTCTGAAGCTCTTTCAAGATTTTCCTTTTGACTTTGGCAGATTTTTCACTTGGTTTTCATCAGTTTTTGTAACTGATTGTGACAGTAAATTGTGGCAAAGAAAATGAGGAAAGTGGACAAATGAAGAACAAAAGAAAACGTGTCAGCTTCCACTGCCTCCAACAGGCTACAGCAAGCAAAACTGCTGAAGCTCTAACAATGTCATAAAAGGTTGTTAACAATGTCCTGCACACCCCAAAAGACAACAGTCTTCTCAGGAGATGCAGATATTACTTAAGCTTGTTCCTTGCTAATTTGTCTGTTATGTGTTAAAACAGCACTGATTCATTCAAATGAGTAAAAAAGCAGCTAAAAGTCCACAGACAAACTGTAAAATACTATAAAGAAGTCTGAATATTCACCAGTATCACATTAAAAAATTACAAGAACACCTGACTCACTGGAAGCAAGCATATTTTCTTCTCCTGGTGCAGCTGGATAGAGAATTTTTCAAAGAGGAACAAGTTGCTCAGTTGTTTTCTGTGCATCCTCCTCAGTCTGTATTTATGGCTCTCGGGCTTTGCATGGTTACATAACTGTATCTGTGTGTGTTCCCATATGTTGCACTGAATTGCACTAAGCCCCTGCTGCTGCATGTGATAGTCTATCATTAGCATTCTGGATTTGACTACATCAAGTCCCATCTTGTCTTTGTTCTGAGAATGCATCGGAATGTAAATGTGTTGGTCAAGCAGGAAGGAGAGAGTGGTCCCTGACTGTCATGCACAGTACTTGTACAGCCGACACAGAGCCAACAAAGAACATCTTCCCTTCTGCCGTATATACAATACAAGTGCACCTCGCCCAGATTTGGTGTCTGTGCCAGTCACAGACCAGAGACGCCAGGCCTGGGCAATTATGGCAGTTTTTGGATGACATCAGACGCACAAATGAATGATTTCATTTAGATGTCAATTTTTTTTTCTGGATATGGCACAGAAGGCAGAACCTGTAATAGAACATGTCAAAACATAGTAGGAGAATTGTTTAGGCGTTCACATCTGCAGCTGTCTGCAAGGTAATCTCAGTCTGGGTGGGGGGGTGGTTGAGTTGTCTCTTAATAATGACCACTGTTTGGTGTTGCCATGTGCAAAAAGTAGCCAGAGAGGCTGGACCACCCAAAGACTTTAAGAACCGCTTTGTACCTTCAGCTGTGTCTAAATCTATACTTGCTGCACCACACACACATGCCAAATCTGCCACTATTTTGGTGGTGCCACAGTTTTAGGCTATCTTTGACCAAAATGCAGTGCCACAGTTAAACACAACCCAACTAGAATAGCTAAATGACTAACTAAACTAAATCTGAATTATGGACCAAGCAGGAAATGTGTAAACTCCTTCTGACTACAGAGACACCATCAGAGATTAGAAAAACAAAAGGGAGAAAAAATATAGAGATTCAGTATGATGAGCAACAAAAGATGTTTTTAAATGCCAAAAAAGTGGAAAGGGATATGTGAAATATGTACTATAACTCCACCACAGCTGTCATTTACACACTGACACAGAGAGCAGACAATGAGTCATTTGTATAGTGTGTCTGCAAAAGGATCCTGTAATTCTGCCTAAGGTTGCCATTTCAGATTCTGAGCTCTTTTTGTTTGTGCTTGAGTTTAATTTTTCCCCAGACATGCAAGTGCGTGATATCTTTTGCATGAGACCAAAAAGAAACAATAACCAGATAAATCAATCAGTCTTGAACAGCATTAGAAAGCTGTAGTTTTGCAAGTTAATGTCATTAAGTTAATAACCCTAAAAATGTAGCTGTTTACAAACATCCTGTTGCTTAAAGCCACCAGGGATAAGTTTGCTAATTGAAAAAGCAGCGTTTCTATGTGTCCAACAGGATGAATTGTGTTAGTGTGTAAATCCCCTCTTAGTCTGATTTACTTTTCAACTGCACACTAATCCAAGTTCACTGTAGTTCAAAACCTGAGACATCTCTTCTCTTGCACCTTTCCCCTTCTGTTTGGCAGCTGTTTAGCTTTTTTCTACACATCCTGCTGATGAATACATGTGATCTAGCAAAGATGAGCCAGATTTGAGTTAAGGTTTTCCAGTTACCTAAACACTTTAACTTGCAGTCATACATTTTTGTTTAATTCTAAATTAAAACTAAATAACTGATATGGGGAAGGAATTCCGGGAGTTTCCCTGCACATTTAATTTCTTTCATTCAAAGTTGACAAATGTACAACTGAGACAGAAAATATTTACAGCGCCAGTTTTGCTGCCCTAATCAGGCACATTTGCACTATAACAAATAGTCAGTCACATATATCCCGTGAGATGACCGACTTTCGTCAGCTGATTCCCGCAAATGGAAACAAAGTTCCTGAGTTTAAACCCCGAGGGAGTTCACCAATTTCTAAACACTTCTCATGTCACACCAACAGACCAAGTTATAATGTTGGGACAGGTTGATTTTAGGCTTTTATTTCTGCTTTGTCTTAAAATTTAAAGACTTTATGAGTTATTTTTTTATTTTTTGCTCATGCTGTGAAATTGAATAATACTGAATACATACTGAATGGAAAATACATGTTTTCATGTAATTTTTGACACAGTCTGGTGTCTTTACTTTTACCATTTGCTGTACATCTCTTTCCTCCAGTAAATCATAGGATAGTAATACATAGGAGGATTAAACACAATGAAATCATGTTAAAAAAACAAGAGGAAGAACCAGTTAGTTGTTCAAACATCTTTCAGCTGTGCTCGTTCTGAGTTTGTGATGGATTTATCACTACCACATGAGACTGTAGCAGCTCAAAGAAAAAGAAATCTTCTCCAAAACGCCGGCAAATAAGTAAATAAAGCCAATCCTCCTGAGCTCGGGCTGATATGTTAAGACGTGGGTGAAGTTCAAACTGTGAGGTCTCCAGCGGTGATGTCCTCTGTGAGTGTGTGGGAGAGAGGAAATGTACACTATGTGTGTGTCTTCTGCATCTTCTGGGGAGGTTGTAAAGAGTGATGTGTGTATTTGTCTCTGTTTTGGGTCAATGACGACACACAAGAGCACTATTGTAGGGTCTTACATCAGAGTGGGCGTCTCCATCTTGGACATGGTGCTTCATGTCATTTTCCCAGACTTTCTGCAAACATGTCACTTGTTAGTGATTTTTTCACATATTAGATGTCCACTGTAGCAGGGTAATGTTTTACTTTGCCTACATGAAGCTTCTTTTAAAGAGGCCATTTCATACAAATTTCAGGACTTTGTGGTTATTTCTTAAGTATTAACCTGTAATATAAAACATTTTATATCTAAAAATCATTAGGAAACACTGATTAACAGACCTTTCAATCTATCTGCATGAAGATTCGGCAGGCTTCAGGCTGCAACTCATTAATATTCATTATGCGAATTTGCTGGACTCAGATTGGCCAACAAACTAGCCTATGAGAGCAATGTATACTGTTTCTTGCACAACTCCGCATGGCAACAGCGCACGTAGTCTCTTCCAGTTTGATTTGGGTTTATGCTACAGCTTTTAGCCAGCAGCCTGCTAGGCGTGGTTTCAACTGCTGGAGCTGAGGAATACAAATGAGCAAAGGACCTGTGACGAAACAAATACAGTTTGTTTGTACTTGGTTGTTATCACCACCTGCGTAGTTTGAGTATTTTGGTATGATCTGACCCCTGCTACTCATATCAGAAGCACATGAGGGAGGGATGGGGAGAGACGTGCTGCTGTTAGAAGTGCTGGCATATGAGAGGTGAGCTAAAGTTGACCAGGTACCAAAGCAAATCACATAGCCTACTGTACAAATAATGTAAATATGATGATGTATCACAAAGACTGATGTCACACTGCTCACTTGACACATGTTATATGTATCTTGCTCTTCATATTTTTGCTAGCTCTGCTGGAGCTAATCAACAAATAGCTAAATGAAAAGCAGAACAACATATTTTTGGTTGCTAACCCCCATGGCTAAATAAAGCACTCCCTAAATCTGTTTCAGTTATGTACTGATGTACACAACAATGGACATAGAGGGCTTCTTTCAAAGAAAAAACCTCAGGTAAATGTTTCTATTAAATACGTATTATGCTTTATATCTCATCATTGTATTTTTATGCAAAACAAGAGAAATTTTGATACAGCTGTATGTTTACAGTTGTAACTAGATATTTACACTGTAAACCCAAATTTTATTTTACATAATAAGTCAAGCTATTATTACTAATCTTTTCATTGTTTTGCAAAAGGCGGGACCATTAATGTGAATTGTAAACTACTTAAAATGATTATTTGCTGTACAAATGGTTCTGAGTGGACACACCTCACATTTACATGTTTTTACTGGTGTGGGAGGGGCTTGACGACCAGTGAACACAGGGGAGCCCAAACCTGCTTGTTGGCTGCTTATCGCATCTCACAGCTAATTCTGTGATGAAGTGGAGAAATTACTCAGCGTCAGTTTGGTTTAGTTTATCAACATCTGGTAAGTGCACAAATTTGATTCTGAATAGATACATTTTAATGCTATTATAATGCTTGCAGTGAACATAAGGCCTGATGCCTCTACAACTAATGCTAAGTGATAGCAATTGGTAACAAGCTTTCTGTGGCGCAGATTTAATTTACCACTTGCTTTTAATTTTATCCTAAATTTGACAGTGTAGCATTAAAATGATTTGTCCAGGTGCCGTTGCCTTAAATTTTGCTTGGTAGTTTGCTAGTTCATTCAAAACGTTTTTTTTCCCTAACTGCCACATTTCCTTTGATCAACACTTCAGCAAATATTCATTTTTGAGATTTCCTTTGTACTACAATAGGATTGTGGTTAAAATCAGGATAGAAACATGTCATAATAGACATGGGCTTTGGTACTGGTTTGCCATTCGTATCTTAACAAAACTGAGCATGTTAGAAGAAATTTAAAGATAGTGACATGGTTAAAAGTACAATTGTAGCCAAGCACTGATGTTAAAATCACTCAAATTCAAATAACATCTCATTGTTTAGACACCAACATGGAGGCCTCTGGCTGTAGCTGCTTGTCTGTGTCTGAATGTGACTAACAGTGTGACAATGAATAACTGTCTTTTTTTAAATTTGGGTTGAAATTAAATGCTAAAACATATTTTTACAGGTGCCTCTCCAACAGGCTGTGGAGCTGTAAATATAGTGAGTACAATTGCAGATTACTTGGTCAGACACTACAGACTAAAACATAGAGGTTATATGAGAACAGTTTCCTTTCTATGTTTGTACAAAGATTATACATTTCCTATCGTTCAGTAATTTCACTCAGTAATGGTCATATTTCTGACAGTTATTTTTTATTTATTTTTAAGATGGTGACGAGTCCTTTGGCCAAATGGATGTTGGGATCTTGAAGGTAAATCCTGAAGGTGTCTCTGCCCCAGTATCAAATCTTCACCCAGTGAGCCATCATCAAACTGTCAAGTCATCATTGAGGGGGAAGTTGTTGTGGAAAAGCTGACGACCCTGCCAGAAACTGTGTCTCCTTTATGGGCTTATATATGGATTCCACCTGAATTACAAGACCCACCCTGTTTAATTTGGTAAAATGTATAAAGACCCTCTGTTGTAAAGGGATAAATACTGAGTTGTTTTAACATAGCACTTTTGCCAGAATTAGTCTTATATTAATGTATAAAATGTTTAACATGGTGAAAAGTTAAAATAAATAAATAAAACAGCTGTTCTTGTTGGTTTCAAGCAGAAGACTGCACTTTACTGACATCTAAGTGTGAAACATTTCCATATTGCACTATTTTTACAATACATTTCAGAAAAAATAAATAGTATATTTCATTTAAGGAACAACAGGTAATACACTGACAATTATTGTCTAATATAAAAAAAATATATAATTTACATATATAATTTAATTTATTAATAAACATGGGTAATGAATACTCAAATGTGAGCAATGGTTAAGTTAATTACTTTTGAACTCTAGTTTTAAAATGTTACACTCTTCAGTAATGGATTATCTTGTTCACAAGAATTTATGTAAACAGAGCTTGATTTGTTTAGTTTTTGATTTTGTAAAAACTAGACATCCCAGAGCAATCACTTACTGTACACAGCTTTAGTAATGATTACTAATTTGGGTTTACAGTCTACATACACTTCAGGAAAAAACAAAAACATTTTTTATTACCGTTAAACAACAATTCAGAGTAAACTTTTTTGTTTTAGACAAATAAATATTGACATATCTTTTGAAATAGTTACATGTCAGAATGAAGTTTCAAGTTTATTTATTTATAAAGCGCCAGTTCATGACAAAGTAATTTCAAGGGACTTCACAGAAAAATCAACCAATTAAGAATAAAACATTTTCTATCTAAGGTACCAGCCGATTGGGCTGAATTGTTAGTTCAGCACAATCCCCCATCCTGAGCAAGCACAATTGACGACAGTGGAAAGGAACGACTCCCTTTTAACAGGAAGAAACCTCTAGCAGAACCCGGCTCAGGATGGTCGGCCTTCTGCCTTAGCCTACTGGGGTCTGAGCTGACAGGAAAGAGACACAGACAAACACCGATGGATTTTGGCCAGTTGTCATGTCTATAGAAAGATAAACAGAGAAACAGTTAATGGCAGCAGTAACAATCAATGAAGAGTGAGAGTTATTAGAAGTCAGGAGTATATATTATTTATTTATTGTTGTTTAATCAAAAATAAAATTCCAGCTGATTCCACTTTGAGCTTAAGAAACTTCTGAGTTAATTGGTGACACGCCTGTGGATGCATATTAAAGCACTTCCAAAACACAGTGCCTCTTTCTTTGACATGAGAGAATCAAGAGAAATCAACCAAAACATCAGGAGAATAATTGTAGACCTCCACAAATGTGGTTCAAGTTTAAATACAATTCATTCAATACATTCAAGGTCAGTTTTCAAGCAGTCAGATTACTCTGAGCTTGAATGGCTGGAAATTAGTGTTTCTTAATGTTTTTTAGACAAAAAATTTCTGATTATAGGTTAAGACTTTAGAAATAACCACAAAGTCATGACATTTGTGTGAGAGGGCACCTTTAAACTTTTTTGAATTGGGGTTCTTTTGAGACAGTCCTTTGATTTTGGTCTGGTTCATACTAGCCCCATACTAGCTCTTCCTTCCAGTAAGAATCAATCATCAGTTTATCTATGCAATCAAAGAGCTACTTAATATAATGGACCAGAAACATTTGGCAGTACACAATAAGTCCACCAGATGATGGTTTTATTACAGAGAGCTGTAAATATGGCAAAACTCTAAAACAAAAAGACAAAACTAAGACTGTGCCAATGAATCTTGTCTCACTCCAATGACAAATTGTGTTTTTCATGTTGTTAACATGTTCTTGTAGTATTTTTCTGATAATAGAGGACATATCATCTTGAGAAAATTAAGCACAAAATTGCATTTTTGAGTATTTTTGCTTTTAAATTGCTGTTATTAATTAGTAATTTGAAAAATGGACTGGGCTGTCTTAGAATGCGAGCATAAACAGAGATCTCTAAGCAACAGAGAAAGGGGTGGGTTTATCCTCTGCACCAATGGTTCTGCCCGCTCAGAGGCGAATTGCTAATTAGCTACTGCCGGAGAAACTATTTCATATAAAGTTTTGTGATTTTGGGTAAAAATGCCATAGTCATTATTTAATGACCACTGAGAATGTTTTAAAATAGCTCAAAATATGATCGGAGTAGAACTTTAAAGTGCAGCTTACCCCAAATCAACTTTTTTTGATGATGAACTCTATAAATGTATAATAATAATAATAGTTAATAGTAATAATAGTAATAGTTAATAGTCCTGCCTACATTTCTGGGTCTTGTTTTTGGTATTTTAGCACATTTCTATACAACTATTCATTTTATACCAAAAACCGTGAGTGGAGCGCCCTCTTCAGGTCAAAACATTACACTATATTTGAATTTGAATCAGGCATTGCTATTGGCTGAGACTTTATTTTCTCTATAAGTGATGTCAGGATTCTGCTGCTATGGAGTATAAAAGAGCTCGGTCTTGGCCACACCTCCACTCAGTAGTGAGTGAGTTTGAACAGGAAGTGTATACGGACATGATCAGAGTTCATTTTAGTGTTTGTGATTGTATGAAAACATGTTTTTAGCACATTACTGAATGGTTTTCTCTTCATGCTGGGATACCTCTCTGAAAAGCGTTTTTGTTGCGGACAATAATGTGCAGTGGTCGCACGCGCACAGCCACACACGATGAGGCTGAGTCACAGATATTGCATGAGCTAATCCAAATTTAGCTTTTGCTTTGATCAACAACAATATACAATGAAGATGGACCCCATTCTATGCTGCTTAAACCGCTGTAGTTTAACCATTGGCTTGAAATGGTAGTGCGGTGGCGCACAGCTGCATCTGTTTGCAGAGTCACACAATATTACTAGAGCTAATAGCATTGGCTAACAACAATGTATCAGTAGAGAAGAGCCTCATTCTATGTGCCAAGCCACTGCAGGGTAAACTATCGTCTCGAAACAATACAGCTCAGAGCTGCTCGTCTCGTCTACATATTCCTCCATTTCACTCTGGTGCGTATGTCAGTCAGAATGACATGTCAGTCACAGCACAGCTTGCCACTCCCCCTTAGTCCACCAGCCATGCAACCTTTTCATGTCTTTTTTGAATTTCAGACTGTATCTGGGGAGGGGGGATAAGTTTTCCTTTAACAGGTTATGTTTACTTTGCAGGTTCAGGAAATCCGTTGATATCATAGATCAAAGGTGGTAGCCAAGGAGGTTTGTTTACAGATTAGGGTGTGGCAGTGAGGATCCAGGAAGTGAGAAGGTAGGAATGGGCAATGGGGTTTCTCCTGACATAGCAGTGGCTAAACACAAACAAATGAGGCAGAAAGGCAGAAACAGGTGGTTAATGATTTCAGTTAGGAGTTTGGTCAAAGTTCAACATCCAAAGCAAAAGGCCAGGCAAAGGTCATGCACACAATGAGGTGCACTAAATCCCAAAACTTACAAAACCACAGGGCAGAGCTGAGGCAGACAATCAATGGTCCATCTGCATGGTCTAAGGTCATGAACTTGATCTGATGATGGCAAATCAAAAGGCAAAGACATAGAAGCAGAAACCTGGTTATACACAGAGTGAACTTAGACATAAATTATGAATGCTGGTAGAGAAAGAACTTGAATGTTATTGCTTCAAGCTGAAGTTGGGACACAAAGAAAACATAATAAGACCAAGTATGTCCTGGGGGAGCAGCTTGGAGCTTCACTTGAGTTGTGTCCTGACTTTATGATCTCTAAATCTGATTGTATTAAGCTCTTGAAATGTAGATATCTGCTTTAAATTTGGGTATAGACAATCAGATGATTACAGACCATTCCCAATCAGTATGTTGTCTTTTTTATTACTAGCTGTGGACTGGAAATTCTGGAGTTCAAAGCACACAAAAGACTAAGCAAAGTAAATAATTCTTAATAACTAAAATAAAAAAATTCTATTTCACTGTAATATGTAATAAATCTCTTCTGAGGTTTCTGTTTGCAGACCAGAGTCAGAGTCCAGCAAATTCGAACAAAGAATATGAATGAGGTGTGACGAAGCAGTCAAAGCAACCAGACGAAAGGAGCCAGAACCACCCGAATTTTAAAGCAGACAGGTTGAAAGGTCTGTTAATAAGTGTTTCCTGACATTTTTTAGATATAAAATGTTTCATATTACTGGTTAATACTTAAGAAATAACCACAAAGTCCTGAAATGTGTATGAAATTGCCTCTTTAATTATGAAACCTCTAGATTTGGGCTGTATGGTGGCGCAGCAAGAAGTTATTGGGTTAGAAACCAGACCAGGACCTTTCTACATGGAGTTTGCATGTCCTTTCCATGCATGAGTGGGTTTTCTCTGGGGACTCCATCTTCCTCCCACAGACCAAAATCATGCAAGAGGTTATCTGGTAATTCTAAATGGGCCCTAGATGTGAGTGTTTGTTTGTCTATATGTGGCCCTGTGATAAACTGGCATCTTGTCCATGATGTGACTCCGCTACACTATAAGGCAGGAACATTTTAAAATGTGAATCCCAAAATATATATCTAATTTTCCAAAAGTTGTGTGTTTTGATTTCCCTCACTGTCGAGTTTATAGTTTTATACTCACTTGAGTGAAATTTTTTTCTTATATGAAGAAGAAATTCCAGGTTTTTTGCCACAGCATGGATGTGAGAGACACTGCTGCAATCCCACCCCTACCCCTCACCCCAAAAAAAGACAGTTTGTTTGGAAGTTTGGTGAAATATTTAGTTTAT
Organism: Pachypanchax playfairii; assembly: GCA_006937955.1. Lineage (NCBI taxonomy): Eukaryota > Metazoa > Chordata > Actinopteri > Cyprinodontiformes > Aplocheilidae > Pachypanchax > Pachypanchax playfairii. Next base: position 1,642,606 of record SSNP01000109.1, read on the forward strand.
TATCAGGCTCTGACTTTTCGTCACATCCTGAATCAGAGAATAATAAAATTTGGTTGACTTTTAGACAGTTCCCCAGTGGCAAACATTGAAACCTAATAAGGATTCAAATGATTTGGAGCCAGTCTCAGAAGTGAAAACTGGCAAAACAAATGACTGATTTACATGTTTTGGACAAAGCTTCATTCTCAATTGGATCTCAGCTTCAGACAGAGAAAAAAATATGGTTTTAACTGAAATTTTGGTTGTAAGTCTGGAAAATTCCACCCACAAATGTACTTCCAATATCTCTGATTCAACGTCAAGACATAAAAGTTTTGACACAGATTATTGTCAGCCCAAAACCCTGCCGTTGACATGTCCATGTCAAATTCAATGAACTGGTAGCCAGTATTCCCAGTCACCCACAGCTGAAGGCAGAATGTGGGAATGTTTAGCAGCCAGACAGCGGTGATGTGGAATGAAGAGCTGCTCTGGGCTCAGAGTAAACAAACCCACATTAGCTTGGACCAGGGTCCTCATGCATGAGTCACCCATGTCTCAAAAACCCCACGGGGATAGGTCTTCAACACTCCACTAGTGTTGATGAAGAGCACAGCCAATGTAGCAGCCATACAGTATGCATATACCTTCTCTGTAAATGTGGGTGTCTGGTACTATTCAGAAGGTAGCACTGCTAGTGTTTTTTAAATCAGATCCAAGAACCTTTTCTGTGAGACAGGTTATGGTAAATAAATAGACAGATCTTGGAGCTCTGTGGAAAGGTTAACAATATATATATCTTACTAGCTAGGGAATAGTCCCAGTTTGGAGAAACTGAGTTTGGTTCTGAGTAATGAGCTAACAGCATGCAAGGGCCAAGAAAAAGGTAAATTAATGCAGGCTTAAAATATTTTTTGTCTCAAAAATTTCACAATGGTTCTTACAAGCACTATTTTATGAACCTTACCTTGCCGTCAGTTTCACACAGATGGTTATTCCTGTAGAAAAGGTAGGACCTTTCTGCAAGAAATGCCTCAGGGCTGCACCACAGCTGGCTAGCTGCTGCTGCTAATGCCAAGTAATACCCATATAATTCTATGTAAACAACAAAAATCAACATTGGTATAAAAGTTTATAAACAGTTTTTGCAGGAGCTTTGATATAAATTTTACAACTGAAGTTGTTATAAAATAGTAGCAAACCACATTATTTTTAACTCAAGTTAACCAATACCTTGTCAATCTAGTCAAAACGACTGTAAGTCTCAGAATTGTATGATAATATATGTTGTTGACTTTTCATCATAAGCCATCTTAACACAATTTTTTTCCTCCCAATCTTAACTTTAAAATTGAACCAGCCTGATCTTGCAGACTCTGAGAAGCTTTACAGGTCACAAAACAGAAAATTTCCTAAATAAATTCATACTTTTATTTCAGATATTCTAAAACAATCACTCCTTGACAGCTTCTCCAAGTCTCTCTTCTCTAAAGATAATATTTAAATGTAAAATTTTAGAAATTTTTATTACTGACTCTATCCAAAGACATACTGTATTATCCATTCACCAGTCTGTACATGTGGCACATTCACTTAACAGAAAGGAATTTGTCTGAAAAACCAAAACAAGTTCTACCTAAACAAAACACAATCCAAACGCCAAGAAACTAAATGAAAAGGCAAAAATGCAAAACAAAAAAGCTGACCCTACTGATGTGCTACTCGGTGCTAACTAAACAAACAATATGATGTTTAAAAACACAGTTTACAAAGATGAAATCTTTTATTTTCGGTTATACATCAAAGTAATTCATTCTGATTTAGTAGCACATACTGTATATTGATAGCTCTAAAGTGATCTCAGGAGTTTTCTTTATGATACTAAAATAATTCAATTAATTTTGGACATGCTATTTTTTTACAGATGTCTTAAAAAGAGGCCTCAGGTGTCATGATTCAGGTCTGATTTCCCTTTGTCCTTTATTCATGCATCTGATAATATTTCATGTTTCCTGATCTACTGTCTCCTTGTCCCCCACTGCACCTTGTCAACAGATGTCTCATGGCATTCACCTGTCCCTAGTAATCACGCCCATGCCTTTCAACAGTCCCTGCCCCATTTAAGCTAAGTTTTGTCTTCAGTATTTGACGGTGAAACACACCCCCACCCTTCAGTTATCTTAGTGTTTGGATGGAGACAGAGCAGTGGACTGGACCAGCCTCCCCCTTCAGTGGTTAAACTCTGCACACTGCAGCCTTTCACTTGGCCCAGCTCACAGGATAAAGTTAGGATTGTTTGTCAGCGAGCTGTAATGCCAGGAATTCTCAGCGTTGTGTGTGTGTGTGTGTGTGTGTGTGTGTGTTTGTATTTCTGACCTCCTGGGGACCCGTTTCCTGACTTTTACTATCTTTCTGGGGTCCGAGGGTTCTTGTGGGGACCGAAGCCTGGTCCCCATGGGGGGGACTCCCTTTTTTAGGGTTAGGGGTTAGGTTTATAGGTATGGTGTGAATAGAGTTTTAGTTAGTCTTAGGGTTAGTTATAGATCAGTGATGGTTAAGGTTAGGAAAAGGGTTTGGGTTAGGTATAAATCTAGTTACTAAAATCAATGGAAGTCAATGGACGGTCCCCATGAGGATACCAAAACAAACTTGTGTGTGTGTGTGTGTGTGTGTGTGTGTGTGTGTGTGTGTGTGTGTGTGTGTCCAGCAGCAGTTTGCATCTGAAGAGACACTTGTGGTGCTCTGTTCTTTGAACTCTGAACCCAAGTAGCAGATCCTACTTCTCTCCTGCAAGACTTTGTGACATCTCACATTTCAACCTGCCCTGAGCTTCAGTCTGTGCTCTTCTCACAGGCCTTTCTCAGGATGTTCCGTCTATGTGTCATGACATCATTTTTTTATTTGAGTGTCTGATGATTCACAGCTTTTGCCAGTTGAGTGTCGAGCTGCATACTTGTCCTGTGGAACTTCTTACTTAATGCAGGCCAAAATCTAATTTCTGTGCAGTTGTTCCTATTTCTGTGTTCAACTTTATGTACATACATTTTTCCCAGTAAAATCATGAAATCTAAGTTTAATATGAGCCGTGAAAACACTTCAGAGCTGAAGAGTAACAGCTTGTGATTTTTACTACTAACAAGAAGTACATTAAGTACTCTTTCATGCTGTGGCTCTCCGGAAGCTTTTCCTCTTGTGTAGAATTTGTGATGAACTTGTGGACATTCCTCAGAGCTGTACCCCAGCAACGCACAGACAAAAACACACACACACACATCCCTGCTGAGGGAAACTGTTTCATTGTCAACCTGCTCTAATCACACAGTTCAGCAAAGACACGTGTTTCCCTTCTGGATCTTCAGGATGATGTCACGTCCACAGAGTCAAGTTTGCTACCCCAAGGTACAGCTTAATTCAAAACATCACCACATCCTGACTGAGGCCAGGATTGCAGTCAGTTTTCAAAGTTTGTCTTCCCATCTGTGGAAACAACCAGGAGGAAACAAGTAAACCTCACTGTGCATACGGAGTGAGTGGGACTTTATGATTACTCACTTGGGAGAATCAATTGTTTTCTGATGTGAAGTACTACATGCACAGACGGTTCGACATCTGTTGTGGCAAGAATTAATGTAATCTCTGTCATTACTTAACCTCTGTCCTGTCATCCCTCATGTTTCATACACACATGTGCAGTTGGCTTCATCACCCACTCCAAACCAAAGTCTAAACAAAATGTTTTAGAGATCTCAAATGTTAATCCACATATGTCATTGGGATAAGGAAGTCTGTTCAGTTTACCCTAGAAATGTTCTGAGTCAATCTCAGGTACTAATAATAAATAAATGTTATACCCCAAAGTGAAACCACTTAAAGGTGGTATATGGAATATTTTCATAAAAAACAATATTTTTAACAAAATAATGCCTCCATGGGGTGTTTAGTGGGTTGTAGAATGAAAATACAGCATTTCTTTTAAAGCAGAACTAAGTAAGTTTTTTCACCTCAATAAATGTTTTCTAGAGTCCCTGTGGGGGTAAACAAGGACTTGGCGGGGTGATTCGTGGGTCCCTCCCCTCCCTCCGGGGTCTGTGTCCTGAAAGCAGCACTTGCAACTTTCAGTGGATCGGACCCGACTAATCTCGCGAGAACAAACCTGCTTTACGGCACTCACACTCACGTACATAAATACAAGCATGAAGCCCTTGCCGTTGTTTGCAACGCCACCCTTAGGAGCGCAAAGATGACAATAATACTCACCTGTCGAGACATTTTCTTGGTTTTGTTTTTCTTTCTCCTTGCAAAAGCGTTCTCTGCGCGTTGTTGTTGGGGGGGCGGCGGCGGGGTGGAGGGGGTGGGGGGTGAGGGGGGGGGG
>SSNP01000109.1:1655140-1754156 GCA_006937955.1 Pachypanchax playfairii
AAAAAAAAAAAAAAAAAAAAAAAACATGATGTATCAGCGTCGGAATTAAACTGGACTCCAAACAGTCCGCCTCCTTATATTTTTTTCCTTCTCTTTGAATTCTTGCTTGTATGTTCTCTCAATGTAAGTCGCTTTGGATAAAAGCGTCTGCTAAATGACAGTAGTAGTAGTAGTAGTAGTGAGTGGGGGGTTGTTGGAGCCTGAGGGGGGAGGGGGCAGGGCCGGAGCCGAAGAGCGTCGCTGAGGTGATTCAAAGCGAGCAAAGAAGCTGTTGAGCTCCTCTGCCAGCAACTCGCTCAGGTCTCCTGGTGTCGCATCACAGCCTCTGAAGTTTGTGATGTTTTGTAGACCCTGCCACACCTCCCGGGGTCTGTTGCTGGCGAGGTGGGACTCTATTCTCCTCTTATAGTCCGCTTTGGCCGTTTTGATGCCCTTCTTCAGATCTGCTCGAGCTGTGCTGTAAAGGGCTCTGTCACCTGACCTGAAGGCAGTATCGCGGGCTTTGAGGAGTGAGCGGACCTGGCTGGTCATCCAGGGTTTCTGGTTAGGAAAAAAAACCTTGATGCTTTTGTCCACAGACACAGTACTCATACAGAACTTGATGTAGTCCAGTTCTGTCCCTGTGTAAGTGTCCAGGTCCTGGTGTTCGAATAGGTCCCAGTCTGTGTGCTGAAGGCAGTCCTGAAGTTCACTGAGTGCAGTCTCAGGCCAGGTTGTGACTGTCTTTGTGGTGGGCCTGGATCTGCGTCTGAGGGGGGTGTATGCAGGGATGAGCAGCAGGGAGAGATGGTCCGACTCACCAAGGTGGGGGAGGGGTGTGGTTCTGAATCCGTGCTTGATGTTGGAGTACACATGATCCAGAATATTTCCTCCTCTCGTTGCACACTTGACATGCTGGTGGAACTTGGGGAGTACAGTCTTTAGGTTGGCCTTATTAAATTCTGACCGTCACCCAGCTGGCCTGGGCTCCCGGCTGCTCGGGATTTGCCGGAGGACGGCTAAGGGGAGCTAGTCTCAGTGGCTCCGTGCTCGCTAAAGGAATCTGACTAACTGCTGGAGTATCAAAAGCACAGAGATTCCAAAACAGACAGCCTCGCCTCCAAAGCTACAAATAAACTACATTTGTTACACGTACCATTATCAGTAAAGGAGGCAGAGGAATAACTAAACATCTGACACACAGAACAGGTCAAGGCAGGAGACGGTGAAAGAGAAGCCATGCTAAGCTAAGCTGGGCTAGCTAACGAACAGTATTATAAAAATAAGAGCTAAGAGAAGTTAAAACCAAAGATTCCCTTAAGACAGGAGTACAGAACAGCTAAGAGAGTAGTGCTTATGAAGTACTAATGCAAAAAATGACAGTAAATCAGTGGAAATCCGAAAAAATGCCAATAGAACAGACAAAACAGCAGCCAAACAGTGCAACCGAGTCAAACAGGAAGTGACACAATACGTCTTACCGCGAGGTAATGTTTACAGCAAACCTCTCAGTTACAAACAAGTAACTGATCAAATGTACACACAATAAGAAGATTCTAAGAATTTACTTAAAATCTGTCCAATTGTTCATGAGATACGTTGCTAAAGAACACACAAGGACACAAAAACTTAATCATCCCCTGCTAACAGGTGAAAGGCTGATGATCAATATGACCCAAAACAAAAACCTTCTTCAAAGTCATCCAAAATTTCCTAAATTCCCTTAATTCTAAACGAGTTAAAGGTTTTTGTTTGTTTGTTTGTTGCTGCACAATGTCTTTGGGGACAAAGACTAGTTTAAATCTCAGCTAGGAGCCTGCCATGGTTTTCTCCAGATACTGTACTCCAGTTTCCTTCCATACACTCTTTAGGTTCACCAGTTGTTGTAAATTTACATTAGATACGAGTGTGTGCACGATTGTTTTGTTTTGTGTGTCTTGCGATGGACTGCTGACCTGAGCACCCCCTCCACTAGATATACAAAATCAGTGAGTGTGTAAAGTGGTTTGTAAAGTGATTCAAAGTAAGAACCAGCAGCATATATAATATGATTTTTTTTTTGTGAAAATAAAAAACAGTTGTGTTATTGGAAAAAATGGGCTTCAAATTTGATCATAATGTTTTCTGATATTTATTGTGATGACTTTATAAGGCACAATTAAATTGTAACAGATCAGCACTCTAGGGTAAGGATTACAATATTCTCTAGAAATGTACAGCTTTCGATGAAGTTTCAGGGTTCACTTAAAGATACAATATGTAAGAATTTTAGGTAACTCTTCCTTTTAATGTTCCCCTAATTATCAGTACTAAGAAATTACCTGGTACTTATATGGTAAATCTTGGTGTGTCATTGGTAATTACCATGTATATCAAGTAGGTAATACAAAGAAAGTACAGCAGAAATTAGTCAGCTTTTACGTGAAACATATATCGAAGATTATAGCATATGGGTAATTACCACATGTAATAAGTAGGTAGATACAGAGGAAGTACTGCTGGATTTACTAAGAAAAACCTCCACAATTACACATCAACTAAATACACTGTGACCAGTCTAGATTTGAAATAACTAAAATTAAGATAGTATATTCAAATAAACTGCCTTTTCTTATATGTCCTTCAGAGTTTTTTAAGCATTTACCTTGTACAGGTTACCATGTAACAACCCCCTACCCACGCAGGAAGTTTTCCTCTAGGATATCCTGGTATGTCTTAAATATGTATATATATATATATATATATACATACAGACACACACATACATATATATATATATATATATATATATATATATATATATATATATATACATACAGACACACACATACATATATATATATATATATATATACATATTGCTAATGGGTCTCTTAGATAAGAGCAAATACTGAAAAACGTGTTTATTTCCTCTTATATCAGAGACCCATCAGCAATCATGCTAACGCCATTTACCACTCTGAAACTCGGAAGAGAGATCCTTTGAGGTGGAAGATTTTTCTCCACCTCCCTCCCCTGAGATGGAGGTTCTGGAGGAGGGTTCGGTGGCAGCCTCCGCAGCACCGTATGGGGCCTCGCTGGAGCTCGCGGCTCGAAGCGATACGGCTCAGGGCCGCTAGCGTCCACCACCGAACCCTCCTCCAGAACCTCCATCTCAGGGGAGGGAGGTAGAGAAAAATCTTCCACCTCAAAGGATCTCTCTGTTGCAAAACTTGACTCGCTATCGCTTGCCATTATGCACTTTAGCTGTCAGTGTCAGCGCCAAAGCCAACTGTCAATCACAGCCCAAACCCCGCCCACTAGCCCCCTCCCGCTCGTGCCCCTCAGTCCTCCCGGCACGCCCATTTCAGCGCCAGTTTTGAAATCTCACTGAGGCGGAAGTAAGTCTCTGGCAGGGGGGGTTAGTTGTTCTTTAAGGATAGCAGCTTTAATTTCTGAATGCACATGTCCAACTCTTCATTGTTTCAGTACATGCTACACAACCTTTTCTTACTTAAAGCAGCAATCCAGACTCTCAGAGGGCGTTACTGAGTCAAAGAAAAAAACATGTTGCACCTTTAAGTCCCACCCATCTGTTTTCATGATAGCAATGATAGCAAGCGTTGTTTGTCATCTGTGCACGTGCACCACCTTTGTTACGATGGACACTTCATGAGTAAGTAAGATGTACAATCTATATGTTTATTTATTTATTTTAATTGTTTTGGATTCATGACCTGTCCAGGATGTCCCCCGCCTCTCGCCCAAAGACCGCTGGAGATAGGCAACAGCTCCCTGCGACCCTGAAAAGGCAGAATCAGGTTTAGAAGATGGATGGATGGATGGATGGATGGATGGATGGATGGATGGATGGATGGATGGATGGATGGGTCTTTGCAGTGTTGTTAACAAACTCATACACACTGGCCAGATACATGCAGACCCGTTCGCAGCTCCCCCCGCCTTCGTCCCCCTAAATGCACTTGGTTGATTGACAGGTGTACTATGCTGATGTAGAAGGCTATTGGCTAATGTTAGGCAGCACTCAGTTAAAATTGTATGCACCTCTACGGGACGGGTGAGTGGAAAAAAATTAAGTTTTTCCTAGATTATATTACAGAACTGGGTCAGATCATGGAATTTCAAAAAATCATACATGACTCCTGAAAAGGGGGAAACTCTGGATTGTAGCTTTAACAAGATTAAAAAATAATAAAATAAAGAATAAAATAAATATTTTGGTTCAATGATTCAATTTGTATTATAAAATCCTGATAGAATGTTGACTTTATGTTCAAGGACACATAACGAGCATTGACATTTTTTGTGGCTGTATACCCACCTTTAATGTTTGCTTTTGTTGTAAGAGACTGAGATGAAAACATCTCCATTGGATGTTTCAATTTTCATGAGCTAATATCACCATATTTATTTTTACATTTTCCATAAGTTTCCACTAAAATCAAACATCCCTAACATTTTATTATAGTGTATTCTTGAAAAGTAAACTTTTTATATTCAGTCTTATATTTTAAGAGCTTTAAGGAAGGGACTAACACATTAAAGTAATGATGAATGATGAGTTCAGTGGCTTTGACTTGAATTTGGGAACATCAGAGTTTTGCTTTGCTGGTAAAAAAGACATTAACTGAGGTGATCTGGGGGTTTATTGGGCCCCATATATGGTTAATCTAACCATTTGTGCAAGATTAGATTAAAAATTATATAATTTCAAATATGGAACATTATAGAGTTGGTGTTCTTTACATTGGCAACAGAATTTTTTTCCTCCAGTGAGACAAGTTTGAACCCAGGACAAGCGATACCATGCTATTAACAAATTAACCCAAATAGATGGCTGAGTGTGTGCATACATTTATTCATAGCCTTCAATAACACCCCATTTTCAGTCTTTCAACATCAATCAGAAGGGTTAGGCGTGATCAAAGAATGAACGTGTGTGAAAAAATAAGTAGCCTTTTTCACTCTCGGATTTCAAATTCAGCCTTATTTTAGTTTCTGCTCTCAGATTTCAGTGCAGATGTAATTATTGGTCAGAAAGAAACCAGAAGGATTTTGTGAAGATCCAAGTCTTTGCAAATGATCCATGTCATTCCCAGTTTAACAAGTTTCTGCTTACAGGGGTAAAAAATTTTCTTTATTTGAACTCAGATAAATTGACACAGATATATGTATCGACGAAGTAAACGAGGCTGGATTTCCAGTGGTAACGCGAACAGGGGAACAAGTCAGCCTTTGTTTAAAAAAAGCTTTGGTATCACAGAGAGAGAAGCCATTGTGCTGCAAAAAAGCCTCCTTATGGTTCATGTCCTCAGATTGTAATGGATCCTCAGCCCCAGTTTACAAATGCAACTCACTCCACCTAACAGTATATGGATTTCAGTGAGTCTGGATCCTGGAAATAAACCAGCTCGTTTACTTTTAGGACAAACAAACGTTTATCAATCAGCTCCACACAGCAGAAAAAAGGACGAAAGCTTGTCATTTCATGTGTCACTTTTCAGCCGAAGCTTCTCACATTTAATAAAAACTCAACATTTATTGAGACCATGTGACAGTTTACAACTCCGCTGAGTGAATGGTGAAGCAGCTCAAATAATACCCACTTTAAACTAACCACAATCCTTTAAAACCATACATTGAATGTCAACAATCATGGGACAGAGTTAACACAAAATAACCACAATTCAAAAAAAGATGAAAATAAAGACAAAGAATTAGGGTTTTTCCCTTTTTTAATCACACAAAAGAGAATGCTTTTATTTCCGAAAAGAGAGAGAGATGTAGAAAACACTGAATTCATAGTTCTCTCTTTACAGATGTTTTTAGAACATTTTGTCGTTCTTTTTTAGGCACTAGGAATTATAAGAACATTCTTCTTCAGAGCAATGCATACATCTTTGGTCCATTATGGAATATTTTTAAAAATGTATGAAAATAACACCAGCTTCACTATTTGTTTCTTCAAAAGTGTATTTCTGAAATATATAAAGTTTCTCAAAGACTTTTTTAATACTTAAATAAGATATAGCTACATCTTAGAAATGACCAGCAATCTTACAGATGTTTTTCAAGACAAAAACATATGAAAAGAGTTTCGTTGCATTCCATTTGAACTCAGAAGTCAGGATTTCCAAGTTTCAAGTTGAAAAAAAAACATCTGGAACAAGGAAGTTTGTAACCACGCTTCTTCCCAGACCCAACCTCAAAATCAAATATGGCTGCCACACCCGGAATGGCAATAGCAGCAGTAATAATCTATTAATTTGCACTTTTGTTTGATTGTATAACACTGAATCACTTGTGATATTTGACCACTTTTACAGGTGAACATGTTGCTAAAATATTTCAAGGCATAAAATTTTGGAAAAGACAATGACTGGTGCTGCTAATAACTGTTAGCAGGGTCACTGAGTGCAACAAAAAGCAAATCTCACAGGTTTTCTGACCTGACATGCTTCCCAGCTCCCTCCGCTGATTTCCAAGGTAAATGGAACGCATCATTTCTGTCAGTTTAATCAGATGTACAGCAGTACTGGATTGTTTAAAACAAGTCACATTTGGCAAACGTGAAAGTCATTCCTCTGTTTTTAGTCCAGCTCCTCTGACACAGCAACCATCTGTGGCGTTTTCACAGCAGCTCAGCTGCAGGGAAGCCACGTCTGATATGAACTACTGCACTGCGTGACCGGCGACGGCTGCACGTGCGCTATGTAATAATTACTGAAGTTGATGTCCTGCACGTACGGTGCTGGTTGATAGTAACATGTGACATTCGTCACAGTGGGGATGGCATTCTGCTCAGCCAGCACCTTCAGCGCCAGCATAGAGATGAGGCTCAGTGTCTGTCGCCGCTCATGGCCCATCAGACACACGGTGCTCTCATTCACCACATGGTGCAGAGTCAGCAGGCATTCATAGCGTTTGTGCTCCATGCCAGCAAAGTGGTTCTGCAGGTAAGCCTCCAGCTTCCTCTGCTGCTCTCCTATGTCGGGGAAGTCAATGAAGAAGCGAGAGCACATGTAGCGCTGCATCTGCTTCATGTCTGCTTCTGAGGAGGGTGTGAACCCCCTCACCAGCAGGTGGCAGTACTTTAACAATCCGCCTCCCCTGATTTCTTCAGGGCTGCGTGTTGCTATGGTCCTCTGACACAGATGGTCCATAGCTTCCTGGAAGTCACCATACACACTCTCCCCAATCACCGTGGGGTGGAAGCTCTCAGACATGGGCGTCTCTGAGCACCGGTCAAATAAAAGCAGAGAGTCAAGACATATCTGAAAGGAGTCCACGCTGAATTCAAACTGCCGCCTCAGAGAGTCCACAAACTTTAGCTCCACATTCTTGCCCATGTTGTTGGACAGCGAAATGAGGCTCCAGCGGTCTGTGTCGTTACAGACTTTTACCAGTTTCTGAACATATGCCTCTTTGAGGGTCAGTGCTGTTATGCGCTCCTTGGAGACTCCAGCTGGCAAGAAGTCCAAAAGGCAGTCCAGGACAACATCTTTGACCAGACGGAAGGCCTGGTCATCCTTCAGAGACACACCAAAGATCAGGTCCAGATCCTTATAGCCCAGTCCGTTGTCCTGATGGAGGACATGGCTGGCAGCAGAACCATTCAGCCTTACGTCCTTAACACAAACTCCTCTCTCCTCCAGCCTCGCTCGCACCACCTGGAAAATCACAGACAAACAGAATGTTATTTATAAAATAAATATATTCAAGCAGCTTCTGACATTTTTCAAAGTGAATTCCACAACGGTCTCGTTGAAATTGATAGACTGTGAAGGCAAGATCAATGCCTGTGCTCACAAAAGTCCATTTCTTCACAGTCAACCTCAATTTTTTGTTTTTATTGAGGGAAATTATCCAGGTCCATCTTCCCCATGTCAAACTATCTTATCAAAGTCACACAGATAATATGTATAATCCTGACCTCCGACCCAAACAGAGTTGGAGCAGCAAAGGAAGAGAGAAGTCCAGTGACAACAAAACAGGGTCACTCATTTTAATTGCTCTTAAGCTACAAAATAAAAATGAATTGGGTAACTGTTTTCTGTGTGAGGCACAAACGTGTGGGGGTACAGCTATATTAGACATGATGATTAAGCTTAAAAAGGATCATAGTATTGTCTATTCTATCCCAGTAGCTGCTGAACTTATCAGCTTCTTGGCCACAAAATGGCAAAAACTTGTGACCCCAAATATTGCCATTTAAATGATACAAACAGCTGAAAAACCAAATACAACAAACAACTTCCACTGTTCGTATACAAATGTTATCCATTTATAAGTATTGTTTTTATTTTTTGCAAGAATTACTTTGAAATAATGCTATTAACAGGTTTGGTTTTTTTAGTTGTATTTTATTTCTGGAGATCATCTCAAGACCACAGCTTAGTGGGGCCTTGACCACAAACTTCAGGTCTATGGTTAGAAAAAATTTGATTGAACATGTTCAGTAACTTAGAAAATTGTTAAAATTAATCCATGTAAAATAAGATTTTACTGAAAAGGGCACAATATGATGTTTTGCCACATTGCCCACTGTGCTAAAGTTGTTCAAAATGGTTCTGCTGGTCAGACAATTGAAACATTAGCACCTGCAGCAACACGCTCACACACAATCCCAAATCCCCAAAGGCACTGACCTGTCAGATTAGTCTCTATTAACTCTCTCTCCCATGGTGATCAGATAACATGACGGCTCTATTTATACATACTAGGTCAGGCTGTGGACAAACAATTGAAGACAGGGCAACCCCCCCTCCCATCCACCCCCTTCCTGACGCAGGATGAGCAGAGGAATTAAATTATAACAGCAGTAATCTGGCAGAAGATTGCAGCCTTTCAGTCATAAAGTGGATTGATTGGGTTCAAACTCCAGTCAGAAGCCTGGATGGTCTGGATTTTCTGTGCTTCTGCAGAGGCTCTGATATGTCAGAACAGACAGTTAACTACTTACTTGTCTGTATTACCCACTTGGATGCAGATGAGTGGTTAAGCCCCTCGCCCCTGTCTCTATTTAGTTCTTCCCCTGGATGTTAAGGAATTACCCTGACGGCTTGACGTCAAATCCTGCCAGAAACAGGACATTGGTCTAATCGCTCTCTTTTATGCAGAGGAAAGTAGACTCCTATAAGTTCTTTCATGTTTTAAATCTCATTGTAAACTGTGTGACAAATATCCAAGTTCAAAATCGAAAGCATCTGCTGTTGTTTTCTTAACCCTCAGTCAACACTGCTGGAGCGCCAGTCTCAGTGGAGGGTATAACGGCATGTTTATCCCTCTAACTCTGCATTTCACGTCCCTTAAAGAAACAGGCACTAACTCCTCATCTCAGTTGATCCCCCTCAAAAAACACACACTAAAACTACACTAAATGGATCTGTGGGGCAGATGGCAAGTTTGAGCAGAAGCTAAACCATACTGGGATTCCACGAATCCAGAGGAACACTCGGAAAATGAGGCCTCCCATATGTTCAATGGACCATTCATCTTTCCACAACCACAAGCATGAAGGTCTGGGCTCCACCAACTTCTCCAGCTCATCTCGAATATGTCAAAGTGGAAACGAGCTGGAAAAGACGATCCCGCTAAAGCGTTTCTTCAATTATTAAAAAAAAAAAAACTCTACACTTTCTTTCCACCTTTAATGTAAAGCCAGACTCTCAGGGGACACACTGTGAAGGGGGGGGGGCAAAATGTGATACAGCCACAACGCAGAAAGAGGACTGTGGCGTTATCCTAGATCCTATACCCCATGAGTTGGACACAAGAAATAGACACTTCTGACACAAAACAGCTTATATTCATTTTAAGATTTTAGTTTTTATTCGTTTTAAGTAATTAAACTTCTACTGAAGAGGATTTGATTCCACGGTTTGAGATTATTCTCTTAATTTCTGATTAATAGTGTTTGCAAAGCCTTGGAGGCAATAAATGAACCAAAATTAGGAAAAGAGTTAAACAAATGTCATAAGTTTAGGTAAAAAGTATGGATACATTTTTGCATTTAGTGAAAGATTTGAAAGATTACGAAGTAAATCTTTCATTGAAAAAAATTACACGGATTATAATCCGCGGCTGTATACAACTGTATTACAACTGGCTATTAATACGAATTTAAACATGATTTTTTTAGTGTGAGATATTTTCAGCTTAGGTGTGTTTGAATGTGGATTCATACCTGGACAATCTGACGGGGCTGGACGGACAGAGTTGGGAAGTTTCCTCGGCCGTGGATGGGTACAGCCTCCCCCAGGATCGAGTCCAAACGCCGCACCTGATCCCACGACAACACACAGAACCGCTGACTCTGATCTGACATGTTCGCTTTAAATCCCCCAAAATTAAATAGGCTACAGTTTCAGCCACGCAAAAAAAAAAAGAAATGCAGAGAAGAAGTTTAATAAACGCTTCCTATTCCTGCAATCCTTCAGAAATATTTCCCTCTGTCAGTGACTGATCTGCTTCAAATTCAGAGGATTTTAAAAAGAGGAAGAAAAAAAATAAGTTTCTTCTCAAATGTGGAGTTCCAAGTGGGATCCGTGGGCTCTTCTCCAGTCAGTACGGCTGAAATCCGGTAAGTCTGCAAAGCAGCGATTCATAAGGAAAGTCCAGAGGGCTCCGAGGCTCCTCATTAGCCTGAGCCCTCTGATTGGCTGCTTAGTATGGTCATAGTTTATGGACGTCGCACACACTGGAAACACCCTGCGTGTGACGTACCTGTCCGTGTCGATCTCTCTGCTCCTTTCCAGCAGCTGATACGGTTCTCCCTGAAGGTACGCGTTATGATCCGCAGACACTTTACCTCAGCTGCACAAGTACTAGAAACGACCAGAGCTGATAAATAAGAGTTACTGATAACACGCTTCAGACTGCAGCTGCGCAAACACACCCTCCGGTTCTTGTTGCATGACGTTCTTCCCTCCTGCAACACAAAATGTGTTAGAAAACAAATCTCATGACATGTTTGAATAACAGGAGAACAAAGACAAAAGTCTTCCTGATAAATATTTTAGCTTTGTGGTTATGAACCATAACATTTAAACCAGTGATGTTTGATGACAATTGGAAAAGACTATAGGAACCTTAGATCCATTTGAAAGCCAACCCCACCCCCATCTTTGTTTTTTTGGCACCAACTGCATGTCAACAAATGACTCTGCATAGAACTCTGGAAATCAATTATCAGTCAAGAAGCTTATTTGAACTGCAATGGCAGTCCCTTTGTGAACTATCACTGGCTGTTTAAACAACCATACATGTTATGTAGAAACCTGGCACCTCACAGGTGTTTATCTGTCTCATGGAAAATTAAAACCAACCAGCACTCAAGAGATGACTAGTTTGATTTGTACATCATTGCGTGCACTCAGACAATCCTGCAGACTTTTCATTTTTTTGTTTTTATGCTCTGCTTCCTTATTTGTAAAATAAGTTGTTTTTGTTTGTTCAGGAGCCATCACAGCAACATCCCTCTTCTACAGAACTGTAAGGGAGGGATAAAAGTTGTTTCGTTTGGTGAGTTTTTTTTTTTTCTTTGAGCTCTTTCTCAAAAAGCCCCAGTTTTTCAAGACTGGACTGTGGTCAGACTGTCTTTGTCTTCATCCTGTCCTGCATGAGGCCTGTTATGAGTTTAAATGCTCTAAATGTCCCATAATGATGGACCTCACACGATCAGAACCATGACTCACAGCAGCAGACGTCACACCCTCACTGATGAGAGTGTTTTCAAATTGTTTCTTACATTTCAGCAGGAAACAACACAGGTGAAGAGTTTTCCCATTTCCGCATCTGTAATAACCAACACTAATAACAAGTCATACAGCACCTTTTGTGCTCCTGTAAAATGTTTACATTTATGTTTGCAAATGTTTACAAAATGTTTCATTTAATGATAGGCCCGTTTTTTTCAGCTATGCATCAATAAAATGAAGACAGATGGAAGCTTGCGCTCTGATGCACTCAGCCAGACATGTCTTTAAGAGTTTCCCAAAACAAATGGTGTTTCAGTGCCTTTTTTTTTTCACTTTACTCACATGTCAGCTGCTAACATCTGGAGGTGAACAATGTCTTAAAACATCTGAGAGTCAGGTTGTGATCAGGGATCTTGGGATGTCAACACGCAACCCAGTTTCTATGGCAACAGCATCCATGTTTTGTTTGAAAGCCAGACAGGAGCAGCAGGAGAGAGGGTCCTGCCAAATACAGATGAGACACATCTGCGTCACATGGCTATAAATAACCAGGCAGTGTGGCAGCTGTGCATCCTCTGAGCTGAGCCAGTGTTTACCTGAATGTGAAGCAGTCCGCTGGGGGAGGGTTTGGGTTTTTGGATGAGAGAAAAAAGGATAGTTGTCAGTCCACATGACATTCTCAGGTTCCCTAACAGCTCTGTGTCAGCGTGTTAGAGGGAAACACTGGAATAACACCAGGATGCACAGTTAGGATGAAACACCTGAGTCTCAACAACAGCTTTGGGAGTTCGGGTTTAGTTCATGTAAATCAGATGTTTATCCTTTTAGGAAACATCCTGCTGAAGCTAAGACAACCGAGACTGTGAGCCTTGTAGGCGTGGAGACGTAACTTTTATTTAAACACACCTTAAATAAATAACACTTTAGGTCAACTTTTCACTGTGAACAAACAACATTTAACCCTGTGTCATGAGCAAATAATATTAATTTACTTTAATAAATAAATATCAAAACACTTCCTGTTGCGTCTCTATAGAATTGCTGGTAAAGACAAAGCTCCATGTTGTGTTTTTATTTCTGTTTGTGTCTGATGAGCAGCGAACAGGGTGGCAAGGCCTCCCTGCGGCGACTCCCCGGATATTATATCTTGTTGTAAAAGCATGACTGAAAATGGATGTTGTCAAACAAAAAGTATTCAGACATCACAGAGAAGACTGATAACGCTCTGTCTGTCACATCAGATGAGTTATGAAGCTCTTTTGTTATCTTCTTACTCATCTGTCAAGTCCTTTATGTCAGTGAAAGATTTATCCATCTCCCAAACAGAGATTTGTTTCATTTGACACAGTCTGGTGTGTCACACAAGAAGACCGAACATTTTCTAGAATTAGAGCAGATCACTTTGGAGCAGTCCTGTCACTGCTAAAATGGTGATGATTTAATACTTTGTGTATTTATTTTTTATTCACAGGCAAGCCAGAGAACCTGAACTATGAGCAGAGAGTCTGGACACCTGATCCAATCTGCAGAAGGGGAAGAAAGGGAACATGTGATAAGAGGGCATTCCCGATTGTTCCATATGACAAGTCTATGGGACATTAGGGCAAGAGTACGCAAGCAGCCATCCTACTGACGTCAGACCCCCTTCTCTTCCTGCTTGATTTATTACAGTAGAGCCATGGAGAACTGATAGGTGAAATGCTAGAAAGATTGAGCACACCAAAACATTACGAGCAACAAGCATCGAGTGGTAAGCAAGCACATGCACCAGCACCCTCAAGAGCTTTTAATCCTGGATTTTTCCAGAGTTTTTGCAAGGGCCTGATTTAAAATGACTTTTGAATATGCTAAGACACATCTATCAGATTTAAGACAAAAAAAAAAACTGAACTGAGAGTAAACCTCCCCAAAATAAACTCAAGATCCACGAATCCATGTAAGTTTACCAGCTCCAAAGTCAGCGCAGTACCTCAGGAGATAGGAGGTCAGTGCATAGTTGAAATGCTCCGAAGCTTAGCGGTCAAATATAGACTAAGACTATGCGTTATGTAAGGCTTGTCTCACTTTACTCTCTGAATGGGTGTAATCTGAAATGGTCAAATAAATTAAAATCTGTGCAAAGATGAACAAAGAAACAAATGTTAGTTCTTTAAGTGGTAGAACTCGCTGATTTGTGTGATGAAACATTAGTTGTGCCTTACTATTTCCCTCAGTGTCAAACACGTGGATATCTCCGCAAGTGACTTCTCCCTGCCTGTAGAGAAGCACATGTTTAGGAGGGGGATGGTATACGATTGCATGGTAATAAAACACCTTTCCCTCCTTCTGCATGTCTGCAGCTTAAATCATGTTGGCTCCAGTTCAACTTCACATAGCAAATAATCCGTTTAACATGTCTTTTTTATTTTTTAAGGACAGGGAAGCACTTATTGCTTCAATTCCTGGGTTTTATATCATAGATAATGGGAATTATTCTTCCACTGGACAGAATATAGAAAACTGTTTCTGCAAAGGGTGTAGAAACAAGTTGACAGCTGCTTACAATGTGCAGATACTACTGAAATAACAAATCTAACCAAAGGAGAGCATAAAAAAAGCCTGTTCTGTAATTTTCTCAACACATGTGCCTTTTAATGCTAGAATCTACTAAGAAAAAGACCTGGCTGCATTCACTCTCTGGGGCATTTACCAGAAGTGAGGGGGAAGACTATTTAAGCAGAAAGCTCTGATTTTATTCCCAGAAATCCTGCTTGTTCCCTCTTTTCCAGTAACAGAGGGATCCACTATGTTTAATGTAGAGATAAAGGAATCACTCATGGTGGGTGGGTGGATGGATGGATGGATGGATGGATGGATGGATGGATGGATGGATGGATGGATGGATGGATGGATGGATGGATGGATGGATGGATGGATGGATGGATGGATGGATGGATGGATGGATGGATATGTGTGCAGACAGAGCTGGTGTAAAAAAAAAAATCACATTACGTCTTTTTATGAAATCTTATCTTGACCTGACAGTGGCTGCAGCTTTTGTAATCATCATTCAAATATCACCAGATGTAAAGCTGTGTTCTGTGAAATATGAAACTATATAAGACAATGATAAATATTAATTTGGATTACTTTTAAATCCTTCATGGGACTGTCACAAGTTTTTTTTTAGCCTCCTGTAGCTGTTAGCCATTGCTAGCTGGTACATAAACAAGAAATGGAGGTTCAGCTTTAAATGTTTTGTTTATTATTATTGTCCTCATGTGAGAGTGCTATAGCCAACAGACATACAGTGGGGCAAAAAAGTATTTAGTCAGCCACCAATTGTGTAAGTTCTCCCACTTAAAAAGATCAGAGAGGCCTGTAATTTTCATCATAGGTATACCTCAACTATGAGAGACAAAATGAGGAAAAAAAATCCAGAAAATCACATTGTCTGATTTTTAAAGAATTTATTTGCAAATTATGGTGGAAAATAAGTATTTGGTCACCTACAAACAAGTAAGATTTCTGGCTTTCACAGACCTGTAACTTCTTTAAGAGGCTCCTCGGTCCTCCACTCGTTACCTGTATTAATGGCACCTGTGTGAACTCGTTATCAGTATAAAAGACACCTGTCCACAACCTCAAACAGTCACGCTCCAAACTCCACTATGGCCAAGACCAAAGAGCTGTCAAAGGACACCAGAAACAAAATTGTAGACCTTCACCAGGCTGGGAAGACTGAATCTGCAATAGGTAAGCAGCTTGGTGTGAAGAAATCAACTGTGGGAGCAATTATTAGAAAATGGAAGACATACAAGACCACTGATAATCTCCCTCGATCTGGGGCTCCACGCAAGATCTCACCCCGTGGGGTCAAAATGATCACAAGAACGGTGAGCAAAAATCCCAGAACCACACGGAGGGACCTAGTGAATGACCTGCAGAGAGCTGGGACCAAAGTAACTAAGGCTACCATCAGTAACACACTACGCCGCCAGGGACTCAAATCCTGCAGTGCCAGACGTGTCCCCCTGCTGAAGCCAGGACACGTCCAGGCCCGTCTGCGGTTTGCTAGAGAGCATTTGGATGATCCAGAAGAGGATTGGGAGAACATCATATGGTCAGATGAAACCAAAATAGAACTTTTTGGTAGAAACTCAACTTGTCGTGTTTGGAGGGGAAAGAATGCTGAGTTGGATCCAAAGAACACCATACCTACTGTAAAGCATGGGGGTGGAAACATCATGCTTTGGGGCTGTTTTTCTGCAAGGGGACCAGGACGACTGATCCGTGTAAAGGAAAGAATGAATGGGGCCATGTTTCGTAAGATTTTGAGTGAAAACCTCCTTCCATCAGCAAGGGCATTGAAAATGAGACGTGGCTGGGTCTTTCAGCATGACAATGATCCCAAACACACCGCCCGGGCAACGAAGGAGTGGCTTCGTAAGAAGCATTTCAAGGTCCTGGAGTGGCCTAGCCAGTCTCCAGATCTCAACCCCATAGAAAATCTCTGGAGGGAGTTGAAAGTCTGTGTTGCCCAGCGTCAGCCCCAAAACATCACTGCTCTAGAGGAGATCTGCATGGAGGAATGGGCCAAAATACCAGCAACAGTGTGTGAAAACCTTGTGAAGACTTACAGAAAACGTTTGACCTCTGTCATTGCCAACAAAGGCTATATAACAAAGTATTGAGATTAACTTTTGTTATTGACCAAATACTTATTTTCCACCATAATTTGCAAATAAATTCTTTAAAAATCAGACAATGTGATTTTCTGGATTTTTTTTCCTCATTTTGTCTCTCATAGTTGAGGTATACCTATGATGAAAATTACAGGCCTCTCTGATCTTTTTAAGTGGGAGAATTTACACAATTGGTGGCTGACTAAATACTTTTTTGCCCCACTGTAAATTTTGCTAACAGTTACAAAATTTTAAAAATCCTTTTTAAAACAATTTTCTTTTCTAATGATTTTAAGTTTTAGTTGCTTTGTCCTTAAATTGCCACTAAGGGGGAGCTGTCTCTATCTGAGCTTATGCTTTATAAGTGTAACTGACTCTGCTTGCTACCTGGAAGCACCAGAGTCAGTTTCACCAAACACATCTGTCAAGTACCAGCTAAAGTCCAAATTGTTTGCAGCAGTTCTTTGATCTCATCGCCTTTCAGAACTCCTGATAGGGGCCCCATCTCACAGCCCATTGGGGGCCAGCTGGATGTTTCAAAAGGCATCAGAACTTTTACAGACAAAGGAGGGGAGACTTAAGAGGTGTTTATAAAAACTGACAAAATGAACTTTTGAACAAAAAACAAAGTTGGTTTGTTCACTGTAATTGAAAAGACTCTTGAGGTTTTTCAACAGAAGGGTTGAGATTTATGGAAAGCTGTAACTGGAAGCATGCTGGAGGCTGTTAGGCTGCACACATGGCGTTGCATACTGTAAGGACTGAGAAGAGAGCAACTGGTTCTCCATATTTAAGATAAAAAAGTTATTAATCTAACAACTGCTGTACAATTCCATTTGCAATCATCTCTCATACAAACAACTTATATCAACATGTGAATGTAATAAGATTATTTTGCTCATTTATGCTATATTGTCTCCTTACAACTACATTCACTGTAAGTCAGATTAACTGGGAACATGTCTGATCATGCCTTTACTGTGACTAAGCATCCACTATTGGTCTATCTGACCTGTTTATCTCTTTAACTTTATTGCTGTTGCTACATAAACCCAGGCAGTGACCAAGTATATCAAGTTCAGTGTCTCATGTTTTGATTAAGGTTTTAATGTTGGACCCAAAAATGCAGTGAGGACAACAAAAACTAAAGTGCAACTAAACGTTTAATAAGAACCAAAAATGCTGACGTGGCAGCAAAACAAACTTACATGAGGGATGGAAAAAAGTCCAGAGATGAAAAACAACACAAATAATCCATGGGGAAAATGAAATCCAGACACAGAGACAAGACAGGAAGCCAGGCTGGGGAGACGGTCGTGTGGAGACATGACAACAGGAACCCGTGACAGAAGAGTCCTCTAAACGGCGTGGCAGACGGCCAGCGCAGAGGCACTCAGACCTGGAGGAGCGCTCCAGGCAACGGGACAGGACAGACTAGAAAACAGGACTACAATATACATGAAGGACTATGGCTAGGGACATACAAGGTTTTGCGACAACAGACCGACGCTGACTAACACATACACGAGACTTAAATACAAACACCAAACTGATAACAAAACTCAAATCATCTGAGGACATGGGGAGAAACAAACACAGGAACTAATCACAGAAATGTCACAGGCTCTGTCAGTTTGTTGACCCACATGCTGGACTCAGACTCAGACACAGTTCTCAGGTGAAAAAGTGAACAGGTTTATTTACACGTGAACAAGTGATCATATATGTACAGTGATAAATGTGCTCTGTGATCTGGTTCGTCAGGTGGTTCTCGGGACTGCAAGGGGAGATGAGAGTTAGTGCTGGAGCCAGTAGATATGTACAGAGGATATTGCAGGGGAGGGGAGATGAAAACGACTCACAGGAGTTTGAAGCAGGTAACTCTTGGGAGGAGGACAGGTCCAGTGCGGTGCTGTGCAGGGAGGTGGTGAGTCCAGGTCGGGTGTGATCGCTGGAGGGAGGTAGACAAGGCTCAGGGAGATCAGACGCTGGACACAGAAGGATCCTCGGAAACACAAGGAGCAGGGTGACGGAAATCCTGAAGACGACAGGTTAGTTGAACACAGGGAAAAAACTCTCTCAGAAAATCACAACAAGAATCTCGAAAATCACTAGGAGTAAATCACTAGGATGGCACAAAGGAGCTACCATATAGGTTAACAACCAGGCGCTGAATGAACGTCTGCTTCATGCTTAAGTAGCACCCTGCTCCTCATCAGCTCTGATCTCCGCCAGGTGTAATCAATCTACCACGTGCTCCAGCGTAGCTCTTCTCTGCAAGCAGAAGACTCACCCAACATAGAACAGAACACTGAACCTGACATTACCTCCCCCTCAACGACCGCCACCTGGCGGTATGGCACGAGACGCCTCAAAATCCCTGGTGAGTTGAGGGTCTTGAATGAAGGAGGCCGGCCCCCATGAACGATCTTCTGGTCCGTAGCCTTCCCAGGCTACCAGGAACTGCCGGCCTCTGCCTCGGTTTCGAACGTCCAGCAGGCGATCCACCGTGTAGACGAGCTGTCCATCGACCACACGGGCGGGAGGGGGGTGAGCGGACGGGGGACACAAGGGACTTGAAACAACAGGTTTGATTAAAGACACATGGAAAACAGGGTGGATACGCATAGAAGAGGGTAGGCGGAGCTTGACCGTGGAAGGACCGGGGACTGACAGGATCTCGAAAGGGCCGATGTAACATTGAACCAGTTTTTTATGGGTGTGTTTGAGGTGAATGTCACGGGTAGAAAGCCATACCTGTTGCCCGACGGTGTAGGTGGGCGCCAGGAGACGCCGCCGATTGGCCACCTTGCAGTTCTATTCCTTGGTGCGTTCCAAGGCAGCCACCGTCTGCGCCCAGGCGCTCCTACACCGCCTGACGTGTGTGGACAGATTGATGAGCAGGTGGGTGATTCTCGGAGGGCAACGGGGGGGCTGATAGCCTAAAGAGACCTCAAAAGGAGACTTATTGGTAGCAGAAGAGACATGCATGTTATGCGCATATTCGACCCATGGAAGATGTTCACTCCAGGTGGAGGGGTCGTTCGAACACATGCAACGCAGTTTGGCCTCCAGCTCCTGATTCATCCGCTCTGTCTGACCATTGGTCTGCGGATGAAATCCGGAGCTGAGGACCACCCGCGCCCGAGTGCCGAAAAAAACTCCCTCCACACCTATGAAATAAACTGGGGCCCCCTGTCGGACAGTACCTCTAAAGGGAGCCCATGGAGCCGAAAAACATGCTTCACCAGAAGCCGGGCGGTCTCCAATGCAGATGGCAGTCCCTTTAGTGGAATAAGATGGCATGCCTTTGAAAAACGATCAATCACAGTTAAAATCACAGAAAACCCTTTACTGAAGTCCAGGGCGATGTGGGACCAGGGTCTGCCGGGGGTCTCGAGGGGTTGGAGCAGTCCGTGGGGATGTTGGTTGGAGGTCTTATTGCGCGCACACACCTGGCACGCATGAACGTATTCCTTTATGTCCTTGTACATGGACAGCCACCAGAACGACCGCCGAACGAGACCCACCATCCTTCCAACTCCTGGGTGACCTGAAAACCGGGCTGTGTGGGCCCAGTGGAGAAGGCGTGAGCGTACAGATTGTGGAACATACTTGCGGTTTGGCGGTTGGATGGCTGGTCCAGGATCGGTTAGTTGTGCGCGTCTAATTGCCTCTTCGATGTCCCACGTGACTGCTCCGACTACACAGGCTCGGGGAACAATAGTACGTGTCTCGGGGGTTTCGTCCACGGAGAACTGACGTGAGAGTGCGTCCGGCTTGACGTTCTTGGAACCGGGTCTGAAAGAGATGATGAAATTGAAGCGTGAGAAAAACAATGACCATCGGGACTGTCGGGGGTTTAATTGTTTGGCTTCCTGGAGATAAGCCAGGTTTTTGTGGTCCATCCAGACCACCACGGGTTCGGCTGCCCCCTCCAGCCAGTGCCTCCACTCCTCGAATGCCAACTTGATGGCCAGCAGTTCCCGATCTCCCACATCATAGCCTCTCTCAGCTGGTGAGAGGAGACGGGAGATAAAGGCGCAGGAGTGCAGCTTTTGGTCGTGCTGCCCCACCTGGGACAACATGGCACCCACGCCTGAGTCAGAGGCGTCCACCTCCATAGTAAACTGCCTGGAGGGATCGGGCTGAACGAGGATGGGAGCACTGCTGAATTTCTCCTTTAATCTTAGGAATGCAGCATTGGCCTCTGGAGTCTAGGTGAATGGTAGCTTGGTGGAAGTGAGAGAGGTTAAGGCGGCAGCAGTCTGACTATAATTACGGATAAACTTGTGGTAGAAATTGGCAAACCCAAGGAAACTCTGGAGCTGCTTACGTGTGGTGGGTGTGGGCCAGTCCATAACTGCCTGTACCTTAACTGGGTCCGGTTTGACATGTCCGTCTTCAAAAATGAACCCCAAGAACCCGACAGAGGAGACATGGAACTCGCACTTCTCTGCCTTGATGAAGAGTCGGTTCTCAAGGAGGCGTTGTAGCACCTGACGGACATGGACCTTGTGTTCAGCCTTGGAAGAAGAGAAGATTAAAATGTCATCTAGATACACAAAAACAAAGTCATTCAAAAAGTCTCTCAACACATCATTAATGAGGGCCTGGAAGACAGCGGGGGCGTTGGTGAGCCCGAATGGCATGACCAAGAACTCAAAATGCCCCAAGGGGGTCTTAAAGGCTGTCTTCCACTCATCCCCCTCTCTGATGCGGACCAGATGGTAAGCGTTGCGTAGGTCCAGTTTGGTAAACATGGTTGCTCCCTGCACAGTCTCAAAAGCCGAAGCCAACAGAGGTAACGGATATTTGTTCTTTACCGTGATCTGATTGAGTCCTCTGAAGTCTATGCAGGGTCGCAACGAACCATCCTTTTTTGACACGAAGAAGAATCCTGCCCCTAGAGGTGATGTAGATCTGCGGATGATTCCTGCCTCTAGCGACTCCTTGATGTACCGCTCCATACTCTCTCGCTCCGGGCGGAAGATATTGTAGAGCCGGCTAGACGGCAGGGGCGCTCTGGGGAACAGGTCGATGGCGCAGTCATATGGTCTGTGAGGCGGAAGAGATACAGCTCGGGATTTGCTAAATACCTTACTCAGATCGTGGTATTCTTGGGGAACTCGGGTGATGTCCGGTATCTCTTCATCTGTGAGAGCTGGGGATGTGGACCTGGCGAGAGCAGAGCGCAGACACTGGGACAAACAGAACAAACTCCAAGAGTCAATGTTACCTTCCGCCCAGTTGATGTGGGGATTATGCGTCCTTAACCACGGATGGCCCAGCACCACCGGAACCTGCGTGGAGGGGAAAACCAGAAATGAGATATTCTCACGGTGGTTACCTGAGATTACCACCTCCAGCTCACAGGTCCGGTGGGTGATGGTGGTGAGGGAACGGCCATCCAGGGCGGCCACTCGGACTGGAGTCTGAAGTTTGTGCACAGGAAGCTTGAGTTGTCGAGTGAGAGCTGCGTCCAAAAAGTTCTGCTCGCACCCCGAGTCCACAAGAGCCAGAGTCTGAAAAGAATCATTGTTAAACAACAAAGTCACTGAGAAAGTCAGACGGGAGGGTTTTTCCTTCGAAGTGACCGTCAGAACTTCCGGGAGGCCTGACGGTCGCGGCCGTTTAAACGCATGGGGCACGCAGCGATAAAGTGCCCTGCTGTCCCGCAGTATAAGCACTCGCGTGCCTCCATGCGTCGTTGTCTTTCAGTGGGAGAAAGCCGCGCGTTCCCCAGCTGCATCGGTTCATCTACGGCATGACCCGCTGCACCCCTGGGTGAGAGCGCTGCTTCCGACGTCCTAGATGCCGCTCTAGGCGGAGAGAGCGCCCGCAGCTCCTCCCAGTAGTATCCAGACATCTGATGATCGATCCTGATGGCAAGGGTGATCAGATCCTCCAGTGTCTGGGGTTCGTCTTGGTGTATAAGCTGCTCTCGAATCGGCCAACTTAAAGCGCCCACAAACGCTCCCTTGAGCGCCGGCGTATTCCAGCCAGATTCAGCAGCCAACGTACGAAAGTCTACAGAGAAATCGGCCACTGACCTTTTTCCCTGCTTAATATGGCGGAGTTGATGGGTGATCTCGGACTCAGATTTCCTGTAGGTGAAGGTCCGTTCAAAGTCTTTGATGAAAGCCTCCATGGACGTGCGTTGAATGAGGGAATAGCTGTACTTGGCCTCCGCCCATTGGAGCGCACGTCCCCTTAGAAGGCCGATGATGTGAGCAATCTTGGAGGCGTCATCTGGAAAAGACTGAGGGGACCGGCAAAAAATCAACGAGCACTGAAGCAGAAAGCCTGATCCTTTACCTGACTCCCCGGCGTAAGCTTCAGGGTTGGGCAGAGTCACATTGAGCACGGTAGCGCCGGAGTTGGAGTATCAGGCTCAGGTGGTGCTGACGCAGGCTGTGGAGGAGGCTGAGATAGAGCAGACAGTTGAGAGTGCATACTTTGAAGCAGTCCCGCAATATCCTCTAACCTTTGGTGGTTAAACTGCTGTCGCTCACACAAAGAGTTTAGTACAGCCTCGTGCCTGGCTAGAAGCTCCTGCGTTCCTGTCAGCAGTGGTCTGGCTGAGTCCGCTGGGTCTGACTGGCCTGGTTGTTCTGTCACGGGCTCTGTCAGTTTGTTGACCCACATGCTGGACTCAGACACAGTTCTCAGGTGAAAAGGTGAAAACGGGTTTATTTACACGTGAACAAGTGATCATATATGTACAGTGATAAATGTGCTCGGTGATCTGGTTCGTCAGGTGGTTCTCGGGACTGCAAGGGGAGATGAGAGTTAGTGCTGGAGCCAGTAGATATGTACAGAGGATATTGCAGGGGAGGGGAGATGAAAACGACTCACAGGAGTTTGAAGCAGGTAACTCTCGGGAGGAGGACAGGTCCAGTGTGGTGCTGTGCAGGGAGGTGGTGAGTCCAGGTCGGGTGAGATCGCTGGAGGGAGGTAGGCAAGGCTCAGGGAGATCAGACGCTGGACACAGAAGGATCCTCGGAAACACAAGGAGCAGGGTGACGGAAATCCTGAAGACGACAGGTTAGTTGAACACAGGGAAAAAACTCTCTCAGAAAATCACAACAAGAATCTCGAAAATCACTAGGAGTAAATCACTTGGATGGCACAAAGGAGCTACCATATAGGTTAACAACCAGGCGCTGAATGAACGTCTGCTTCATGCTTAAATAGCACCCTGCTCCTCATCAGCTCTGATCTCCGCCAGGTGTAATCAATCTACCTCGCGCTCCAGCGTAGCTCTTCTCTGCAAGCAGAAGACTCACCCGACATAGAAAAACACACAGCACACAGACCACTGAACCTGACAAGAAACAAGAAACACCTGAACGGAAAAACACTAGACTGAAAAGACAAGCTGACAAGATACTGAATGACACATGAGGAGAACAGGAAGTAGAGACATAACCAAAATAAAAGCAAAACAGGAAACTAGATGACTAAGGAAAATAAAAGCATAACATGACATAAGACACCGAATGAGAACAAAAGGAAAAACAACCACTAAAAACCCCCCGAAGTACAGAACATAATAAACCAAAACCCCAAGACCTGACAGGACCCCCCCCCTCAAGGGACGGCACCCGATGTCCCCAAAACAAAATCCCAAGACCAAAAAAAAACTCAACGCGGGCGGGAGGCCGGAGGTAAGGAAGGAGGGACAAAACTAAGGACGAATCAGATCAAAACCCAAAAAACCAGGCTACCACACACAAAGTTCAAGTCCTGGAACCCAAAAGCGCCTTAGGCGCAGAGAGTCTGAAGATGGCCAAGGCCACGATAAGGAGCGCCTAGAGTCTGGAGGACGGCCGGGAGGCCGAGAAGAGAGGCTCCCAAAGTCTGGAGGACAGCCGAGAGGAGAGGCACCCAAAGTCTGGAAGCGGCCAGGAGGCCGCGCTGAGGGGCGCCCAAAGTCTGGAGGGCGGCCAGGATGCCGCAGTGAGAGGGGCCCAAAGTCTGGAGGGCGACCAGGATGCCACGATGAGAGGCGCCGAAGGTCTGGAGGGCAGCCAGGATGCCGCGATGAGAGGTGCCGAAGGTCTGGAGGGCGGCCAGGATGCCTCGATGAGAGGTGCCGAAGGTCTGGAGGGCGGCCAGGCAGCCGCAGAGCGATGAGGCGCAGCGCCTGGAGTGCGGCCTGGGAGCCGCGAGGCGAAGAGGCGCAGCGCGCCTGGAGTGCGGCCTGGGAGCCACGAGGCGAAGAGGCGCCTGGAGTCCGGCCTGGGAGCCGCAAAGCGAAGAGGCACCTGGCGCCTGGAGTGCGGCCGCTGCTGCCAGCAGAAAAGACGGCCGCTGGTGCCGGATGGTGGAGGTCTAGGAGGTCTGGAAGGTCTAGGAGATCTGGAGCCAGGCAATGCGGCACTGGAACCATAAGGAAAGGAAACTGCGGCGACTGGGACTGGAACGACTTGAACTGGAGCAACTTGAACTGGCACTGGAGCTGATGAGTCTGGCACTGAAGCTGATGAGTCTGGCACTGGAGCTGTTGAGTTTGGAACTGGTACTGCTGCGACTGGAACTGGAGCTGCAGCGACTGGAACTGGAGCTGCAGCGACTGGAACTGGAACTGGAGCTGCAGCGACTGGAACTGGAGCTGCAGCGACTGGAACCAACTGGAGCTGGAACTGCAGCGACTGGAGCTGGAACTGCAGCGACTGAAGCCAACTGGAACTGGGACTGGAACTGGCTGAGGTTGACGGATCTGGAGCGGATGGAGGATCATCGCGGACGGCGACGTCCTCGGACCCTGGCGTTGGAGGGGCATCGCAGACTGCGACGTCCCCTGACCCTGGCTGAGGCGTAGGAGGACCGTCTTGGACGGCGACGTCCTCGGAACCTGGTGTTGGAGGGGCATCGCGGACTGCATCATCCCCTGACTCTGGCTGAGGCGTAGGAGGACCGGTGTAGGAGGACCGTCGCAGACGGCGACGTCCTTGGACCCTGGCGTTAGAGGAGCGTCGCGGACGGCGACGTCCTCGGACCCAGAAGAAGGCATGGGAGGACCGTCGCGGACGGCGACGTCCTCGGACCCTGGCATTTGAGGAGAGTCGCGTACGGCGACGTCCTCGAACCCAGGAGGAGACATAGAAGGACCGTCGCAGACGGTGACGTCCTCGGACCCTGGCGTTAGAGGAGCAGCGCGGACGGCGACGTCCTAGAACCCAGGAGGAGATGTAGGAGGAGCGTCGCGGACGGCGAGGCCTGGAAACCTCTGGAGAGCGAGGCCTGGTAACCTCTGGAGAACGAGGCCTGGTAACCTCTGGAGAACGAGACCTGGTAACCTCTGGAGAACGAGGCCTGGAAACCTCTGGAGAACGAGGCCTGGGAGCGTCGCGGACCGCAACGTCCTCGAGACCCCCTGAGACGGGGCTGGGACCCATGAACAATCTGGAGCGGGCCAGAGCGGCGGAGGAGTGGAGAGCGGACAATGCACCTAAGACACCGGGTGGAACGGAGGGTGCTGGGGAACTGGCAGCGGAAGATGGGGAGCAAGGATGAGTCCGGGACCATTTGGAACTGATGCAGCTTCCCCGGGCTATGGCAAGGTGAATAGAGAGTTCAGAGAAATGGGGAAGCTGCCTAAGTTGTGGCTGTTGTATTAACATGTCCTGAGCGATGCCTAAAGCTGAGTGGATGTAACCCACATCTGTGGATTTGAAAGCCGCTGCCAGAACCCGATCCAGTCTCTCCATGAGAGTCTGGAGCTCCGGGAGGTGATGGAGGGACACCAAAAAACTCACTGCTGAGTCCATGGTGGTCGGTCTGTTCTGTCACATTTTGATTACGGTTTTAATGTTGGACCAAAAAAGGCAGTGAGGACAACAAAAACTAAAGTGCAATTAAACGTTTAATAAGAACCAAAAATGCTGACGTGGCAGCAAAACAAACTTACACGAGGGATGGAAAAAAGCCCAGAGATGAAAAACAACAGAAATAATCCATGGGGAAAATGAAATCCAGACACAGAGACAAGACAGGAAGCCAGGCTGTGGAGACGGTCATGTGGAGACACGACAACAGGAACCCGTGACAGAAGATTCCTCTAAATGACGCGGCAGACGGCCAGCGCAGACAGACTAGAAAACAGGACTACAATATACATGAAGGACTATGGCTAGGGACATACAAGGTTACAGACCGACTCCGACTAACACATACACGAGACTTAAATACAAACACCAAACTGATAACAAAACTCAAAATATCTGAGGACATGGGGAGAAACAAACACAGGAACTAATCACAGAAACAAGAAACACCTGAACGGAAAAACACTAGACTGAAGAGACAAGCTGACAAGATGCTGAATGACACATGAGGAGAACAGGCAGTAGAGACATAACCAAAATGAAAGCAAAACAGGAAACTAGATGACTAAGGAAAATAAAAGCATAACATGACATAAGACACCGAATGAGAACAAAAGGAAAAACAACTACTAAAAACCCCCCGAAGTACAGAACATAATAAACCAAAACCCCAAGACTTGACACAGTGGCCTCTTCTTGTTGTTGCTCAACACTCATCTGCTCATGAACAGCCCTCACAATGTATTTTCTGCAGTATGTTTTCTGTTTCTCTCTCATATAGAACAGCTAATGCATAATTTACAAAGTTGCAGAGATAAAAGCAACATATTGTGACATTCAGTACAGTACACTGGAAAATACAGACAAAACAACAAATACACGGGTGTATCTGCCAGTGGCCTTAATAATAAGGAGTGAAAAAAGGAGTTGCAGGCAACCAAAGCATGTTGCTTTGATTGACTGAGGGCATATTAAACAGGCTTTTTGATAATGGCTGTGGTGATAGGGTACCCTGCTACACTAATCCACTTTCATGGCACACGTTCAGGTTTCCATGGCGAGCTCTTTCCACTTCACAACACAGAACCAACATCTTTCCACTGCGGGGCAGCTGATCACTAGCATCTTCTTGATTATTCATCCATCTGACCTCTGTTCTACACTAAATATGAGCCGCTGAGATCTGAAACATCACAAGGACAATTTGAGATGACAGCTTTTAAACCATGATAAATGTGAAAAACAGAAGGTGCAAAAAAATTGGGCATTATGAAGGTCTTCAGCATTTGAATAGATATGAACATTCGAAATGTGACTGTGCAGTGATTGTTTGATCCCTCTGTTTTCTATAAAGACACTTCCCCAGGTGACGCTGACACAAACTACTGTGTCCAAACACACAGATAATCAGATCCACCCATGTTACGCCCAGACAAATTCCACAAAAAGCATTACACAAACATACCGATTAACACTGAGCAAACTGTGCAACACATGTAGACACATGGGAATTACAAGAGGAAACATTTGTGGAATTTTGTATCACATTAAATGCAGCATTTATGATTTGCTTTGATATTTGGAAGGTAAAGGTGGTAAAGAGAATTTTTAGCAAACTTTGATGGCAAATTTACTTTAAAATCATTTTATCAACTTGTAGTGGTCTTGTACTGATGGTTTCCAAAAGAAAAAGTAATAATGTTCATAAATCATAGATCTGGTGGGGCTTGAAATAAAGTAGCCAATAAATAATGAACCTGTTTCGTAATCTATTGGCTACCAGATTGTCTATCACACTTATACTGCCGAAAGTAACAATAAACAGCCCTTTACCATTGATGAAACCGACATGTTCAAAGAAACAAAGTTGTAGTAGTTCCAGAAAAAACTCCAGCGATATTGATTGTAAACAAGCAATGGAGGGATTTCGTCGCACATTTCTAAAGGAGGCGTTTCTGGTGTTGGGAGGCTACAATGCATGCACACTACTCGAAAAACAATAAACAGTCGTTGAGCTTCTCATTCGGGGCAAAATCCACTTTACCACCTTTAGCATGTCCTGGTTTTGTTGAGGGATTTATTTACTTTCCAAACTTACAAATATGTAAAATAATATTATACAATAATCTGAACATTACTCACATTTTAGTCAAACTGAGGGTGAATTACATCACTAGAAATGTTTTGTTGGGGGAAAGGATGGAATTCCTTCCTACTTGGTCACATATTCTGAGAAAATAGTGCTATTAAGTAGCTTTTGGTACATTTTGTCATATAAAATAAATTTTTAGGTTTACTTTATATCAAATATAGTAAAATATCGGGATGGTCAAAAATATTAACCCCATTTTAAGGTACAATATGTAAGAATCAGACCTTGTAGAAAAACAAAACCGTCTTCTCTTAGCCACACGCCCCCTTCCCCTTCCTGATTTATCTGCCGGGTTGCCAGTTCAAATGTTGATCCTCTTTTAATTTATTTTGTATTTGTTCAGTTTTTGGGAAGGATGCCATGGTTTCTTAGGTTAACTACAAGTTACCTCAGGGCCACTTCTCTTATTGGCTTCCATCCCATCCTCAGTGCTGTTACACTTTGCTGCTGGTTGTTGTGGAATTGCAACAGATTGCGTTGAAGACTTGGCAACCTTGCAGGCTCACATGTGATTAACTATGGAACCAGGAAATCTGGACGTGGAATAGTTATTGTAAACACTGATTCTATCATGGAACAGCATTTTTAAAATGACAAAAACTGGTGATCACCCAGCCAACTGAGATCGAATTCTGTTACTACTCCTACTACTACTGTCATTTAGCAGACGCTTTTATCCAAAGCGACTTACATTGAGAGAACATACAAGCAAGAAATCAAAGAGAAGGAAACAATATCAGGAGGCTGACTGTTTGGAGTCCAGTTTAATTCCGACGCTGATACATCAAGTGTATCAATTTTTTTTTTTTTTTTTTTTTTTAGAGATAAACTCCCAAATCGCTATCATAAATCATAAATCAATTCCTCATTAATACTGAAAGTGTTCTTTAAAGAGGTGAGTCTTAAGTCTGCTCTTAAAAGTAGGTGCCGACTCTGAGGATCGGACCGAGTTTGATAGGTCATTCCACCATCGGGGGACAACAGAGGAGAAGAGTTTGGAACATGATCTCATGCCACGTTGTGGTGGAAGCGCTAGGCGTCTTTCAGCGGCTGAGCGTAGCTGACGCGTGGGAATGTAGGTTTGGATGAAGGAGTGAAAGGTAAGTAGGAGCTGTGTGTGTTAGAATCTGGTAAGCAAGAAGCAGAGCTTTGTATTTGATGCGTGCTGCAACTGGAAGCCAGTGCAGAGAAATGAGCAATGGAGTGACATGAGCCCTCTTGGGCTGGTTGAAGACCAGACGCGCTGCTGCGTTCTGAATCATCTGCAGAGGTTTAACCGAGGACGCCGGAAGAATGGCCAGCAAAGAGTTGCAGTAGTCGATGCGGGACAAGACCAGGGCCTGGACCAGAAGCTGTGTGGTGTGGTCTGTCAGGAAGGCTCTGATTTTCCTGATGTTGTAAAGAGCGAATCGACATGAGCGAGCTACGGAGTTAACCTGCTCCTTGAAGGACAGCTGGTTGTCCAGTATGACACCAAGGTTTCTGGCGGAGGTGTTGGGGAACAGCGTGATGGAGTCAAGCTGCACGCTTATCTGAGGAGGTAAGGAGTTACTGGCAGGACAGACAATGAGGTCAGTTTTGGACAGATTAAGCTGAAGGTGGCGATCCCTCATCCACGCCGAGATATCTGACAGGCAGGCAGATATCCGCACTGAGACGGAGGTATCTTCTGGAGGGAAGGAGAGGAGGAGCTGAGTGTCGTCAGCGTAGCAATGGTAGGAGAAGCCATGGGAGCAAATGATCTTGCCTAATGAGGTGGTGTATAAAGAGAAGAGGAGAGGACCAAGGACCGAGCCCTGCGGGATACCCGTTGCCAGCTCATGCAGACTGGACATCTGTCCATGCCACGAGACTCTGAAAGATCTTTCCGCAAGGTACGAGGTGAACCACGAGAGGACCGGCCCCGAGATGCCAAGCTTAGATAGCGTCGAGAGGAGAATGAGGTGGTTGACGGTGTCGAAAGCAGCAGACAGGTCGAGGAGTACGAGTACTGAGGAGAGACCAGCCGATCTGGCAACCCGTAGTGACTCTGCAACTGAGAGAAAAGCGGTTTCAGTGGAATGGCCTCGTTTAAAGCCTGATTGATAAGGATCAAGTAGGTCATTGTCATGGAGGAACTGTGAGACTTGAGTGAAAACGGCTCGCTCTAGGATCTTGGACATGAACGGTAGGAGCAAGACTGGCCGGTAGTTTTTTACCTGGGCCGGGTCGAACGACGGTTTTTTCAGCAGCGGAGTGACAGTGGCTTGCTTGAAAACTGAAGGAAAGACGCCAGTTTTCATGGAAGAGTTTGTAATGTGGGTTATTGCAGGTTTGACGGCAGGAAGAATGCTCAGCAGGATATCTGTAGGAATCGGATCCAGAGGACACGTGGTTGGATTAGATTCCACTATGAGTCGGGAGACTTCGTCCTCATTCAGTAAGCGGAAGGAGCAGAGTGATTGACCGGAGGAAGGATGGACCAGACTGGGATGGTCAGGCTCGGAAAACTGATTTTTAATGGAGGCGATTTTGTCGGTGAAGTAGGTGGCGAACATGTCTGCAGTCAGCCCGGTGGGTGGCTGAGCAGGTGGAGGACGGAGAAGAGTATTGAATGTCTTGAACAGTTTTCCCATGTTAGGAGCATTTTGGATTTTGTTTTGGTAAAAAGCTATCTTGGCAGCCTTTAAGCAGGATGTGAAGCTAGAGAGCTTTTGCTGGTATTCAGACAAGTCAGAGAGATTTTTGGATTTGCGCCATTTCCTTTCAGCTGCTCTCAGACCAGCTCTGTGATCCCTCAGAGTGTCTGTGAGCCACGGACTAGGAAGCTGCCGGGCGGCCAGCTTTGACACACGAGGGCAGACTTCGTCCAGAGAAGAAGCTAGTGAGGAGCGGAGCGTCTCTGTTGCCTTATTTACAGGCAGAGTTGAGAGCACCGAGTAGGAAGGGAGGGAGGAGCAGACATGCTCCGATAGCTGGGAGGGACTGAGAGATTGAAGGTTTCTGCAGTAAGAGACAGTCTTTACTTTTGCGTTAGGTACGTGAGGGATGGAGATGCTGAATTTAATCAGGAAGTGGTCTGAGAGGTGCAGCGGTGTGACTTGCACGTTACCTGCAGTGCAGTTTCTGGTCAGTACCAGGTCCAGTGTGTTGCCAGCTCTGTGTGTTGGGGGAGTCTGGACCAGATTGAGATTGAAGGAGTGGACCAGGGCCAGAAAGTTATGAGCTTGTGTTTTATCAATATGAATGTTCATGTCGCCCATAACAATTAAAGGGGAGTTATCATCCAGAATGTCGGATAGGATTGTGTCCAGTTCATCCATAAATTGCTCCATGTTGCCTCCCGGAGGGCGGTAAATAACCAAAACATAGGCAGCGACGGGCTTAGAGATTCGTACTGCATGAAATTCGAATGAGGAGCAGGTAGTAGTGGTTTGCAAGGAGGAAAATTTCCACATTTTGGAAATCAGGATGCCTGTACCGCCTCTTCGCCCAGCAGGACGAGGAGTGTGTGTGAATTCTGCATTAGAAGAGAGGGCAGCCGGTGTTGCTGTGTTGTCAGGATGAATCCAGGTCTCGGTCAGGGCTAGGACCTGTATATCGGAGAGGTGCGGCAGAGAACTGATGAACTCTGTTTTGTTAACTGCGGACTGACAGTTCCAGAAACCGAGGGTAACGGAGGATGTGGCAGCCCAACACGCCATGGGCTGGATGAGGCAGTGCGGATTACGTTGTCTATAGAGAGATGCTGCGAGGTCTGTGTCCAACTATGACTGGGATGTGTGATTTGCACATGGTGTTTGTGTAGTGGTTTGTACTTACTTTGCTCGGTGGACTCGCGCAGGTAGACTCGCAGGTCTTGACCCTCTGTGGTCTTAACCGATGTGGGACCAAACACGCTGACGCCTCGCTGACGCTCAGTCTAATGTGTCTGGCTATATACCTAACAATCACTGTTACAATGTAACTTTACTTTCAGCATCATTAGACTGTTGTGTGTAAAATTCTTACACATTGCACCTTTAATGTTTGCTTTCAAAAGATACCTACAATAATCAGTTTTGAAACCACACCTGGGCAGTTAATTGGTTTCCGAACAACATTCAATCAGCATAAAAAGACTCCAAGAAACAGGGCACTTGAACATGTGAGAGAGACTGCTGTTACTCACCAGGTCAAAAGCTACGTTTACATGCGCCAAATTTCCCCAATCTGATTAAAATCTTGGTCGATCGGAATTCCTAAATCCCTGTTTACATGGACACTAACTGAAATGATCTGATCATGCCATGAGTACACATGCACCAAGCACTCAATCAGATTAAATGAGTTGAGCATGCGCAAAGCGAGTTGTCTTTCCGGGGAAAAAAAAAAAGGAAAAAAACTCTGTCCTTTATGCACGTCTTTCCCGCCCCATCGTGTGCTCGAGCTGACTCACGTTTTCCCCAATATGGACCTTTATGTTTGAGTTTTTACTGGTCGCATTAACAAAGCTAGAGGCTGAATACTGCATGCTACTGCTCCTCCGCCACAGGAGAGGAGAGCAGGATGACAGGATGACTGCGCCAGCAGACCACTTCTGTTTACTTCCCGCTATGTTTTCTACTTGGGTCTGCGAAAGCGGAAAGACGTCACGCTGAAGTTGTACGCATGCGCTGTGGGCTTTTTTCACCCTTTCTTTCCAAATGGGTGTATACATGCACGTCTATCCGAATGAAGATCGGACAAAACCACCCCTCTCGATCGGAAGGAAATTTCATTCTGATCAGGCTGCATCGGATCAAAACATTCTGATTGACATGTTTACATGACGTATTTTTTTTCCGATTGGGCGTTTATTCCGATTAAATGTGCTCATGTAAACGTAGCTACTGTGAATAGCTTGGAAAAGGCAGTGCAACCTTCCTTTTCATTATGAGCCATCTACCTTCTTCTTTCTGAGCTCCATTTCCTTTCTCTTTAGCTACGTTCCGATCGAGAGGGGTGGTTTTGTCCGATCCTCATTCGAATAGACGTGCATGTACACAGAGAATGAGAATCTGTGGTAGGTGTTTAAAATAAATGTCAGGTTTTTGGAAACCCTACAATTTGAACCAGCTTGAACAATTTGCAATGGAGGAATGGACCAAAATTCCTTGAGAGACCTGTGCCAACTTAATAAAGAACTAAGATTGTTGTCAGTTGTGGCTCAGAAATGGTGAACCATTGATAATTAATGGCCAGGGGTCTCATTTATAAACCTTGCTTATGCACAAAACGGGGTCGGAAAACTGCATAAGCAACTTTCCACGCAAACTTTGGAATTTACAAAAAAAATGTAGTGGAAAAATGTGCGCAACTTTAGGTTGACTAAGAACCTGGCCTTCGCACATTTTGGACATGGAGAGCATCTGCAGTGCTGCTGCTGAGAAGGATAAAATGATTATCGATTGTACCTCTTCGTGTGCCCACAGAACAAAACCCCCCCTCCCACACACCCACACAGCCCCCGCCCCGACATGCGGAATATCAGCTGGGGGCAGATTGAGACCAAATATCATGCGTCGTTTACAGAAGCAACACAGAAGGCATGATTTTTAATTTTTTTTACAATTTTTAATTCTTTAAGTGTGTAAATGGTAAATGTCCTGTATTTGTATAGCGCTTTTCTAGTCATTCAGTGCGCCCCGTGTGTCTGAATTTTCAGTCAGGACATCACATTTCGGGGCGGCTGTGGCTCAGTGGTTAGAGTGGTCGTCCTCCAATTTGAAGGTTGGTGGATCGATCCGGGCTTTCACCGCCACATGTCGAAGTGTCCTTGGGCAAAACACTGAACCCCATGTTGCCCCCCCGATCTGCGTATCGTATGTGTGAGTGTTAGCCCCTACCCTCTCCCCCCGGTTTACATATCGGGTTGTGTGAATGGGTGAATGCAAAACCTTGTAGTGTGAAAGCGCTTTGAGTGGTCTGAATGACTAGAAAAGCGCTATACAAATACAGGACATTTACCACATATTTTTGCAGTTCTTCTCGCACTTTGTTCACCACACTAATCATGTCCCTCTGTGCCTGCATGACAGCGTAAGTCAGCACCCGGCCACCTCCAGTTACACCATGTGCCCGAGGCACACTGGTGGGACAGGCCGATCCTGCAGCCACATCCTCGGTCGCGGGCCCGGGATGCCTCGTTGGACGCTTCATCCAGAGTCACTGGGGGGAACAATGAGATTTGGTTTTGTTTTATATTTTAATTACAGACACATTTGATCTGTATTAATAAAAGGCTCAGTCTCCTCTGCATGGTCAGTGTCTCCCTCCTTCTCCGGCACGATGCCAAGCACGGTTGCCGGTTCAAGTACTGCTGAGATCCTAACAGCGAGCTGTGGGGGGATCAGAGGTGCCAGGGGGTCCTCCAATGACAGACATACTCTGGCAGTGGCAAGCCATCTTTTTGTTTTGCCTCCATCTTTAGATTGGACCACTTTTTTTAATATCTGCCACAGATTTCTCTGAAGAACTCACAACATTGACGGTTTCAGCAACGCTGTGCCACTCTGTGGATTTTCTCTTATTTGCCACTGCTGTGACCTCCAAAAAGCACCTCCTGTCATTTTTCCACCTCACCCACAAGAACCTCAATTTCTGCTTCAGTGAAATTGCGCTTCCTTGATCTTCCTTGATCTGCGGTCGCCATCCTATTGGTGGAATGCTGTAATGAGCCTGCTCATTTATATGTACAAGGCACTTTGCATTGACCATTTACGGGAGAAAGTGGGCGTGTTGAGGGCGCGATGTGATCCAGAAACACTTGAGCACATTTCTAGGTAAAGTGTGATTTATAAAGCGGAGATTACGTGCAGCTGTGCGTACGCCATGTTTTATAGGTCCCAAACTTACATGGCGTAAGTAGATTTTGTTTGTTGAGCTTAAGTATGGTTTTAGTAAGGATTCTACGCAAAGTTTTATAAATGAGACCCCAGGTGGCTAAACATTTTAGATGTCTCATTTTTTGCTCTTCCTTATTTTAACTTGGTGTATCAAGAAAATATCCTAGTTAAATTTAGTGGACATTAGGTTTTATAGTGTATTTGTTTCCAAAATAACAAACAATTTTTGTTAATGTCAGAAATAAGAGAAAAGAAATTAAACTTAAAGTGTGAAAAATATTCAAAGTCAACAAAGCTGATCAAATTTATTGACCACACGTTTCTGCTCCACTGTTAAACTACAAATTACAAACATATTTGATCTTACAAGCGCTGCTTGTGATCATCTATGCAACCTACAGGTCTTGCTGCAGACTGATGAATGAGCAACAAGCTGAAGACAGTACAACTCTGCTCCAAAAATATAAACAACACACGAAAAACAAGGCATTTCTCCTAAAGGACCATCCACTTTACAAAATTGTGATGAGACTAAACTCAAAAGGAAAGTTCACATCCTGCCCCCTGGTGGCTTGTTTGAACTCCTGATGTGAAAGATTGTAAGATCAATAAAAAGGTCAGAGGTTCTAAAACGGTTTATCTTAAAAAACCTTGGAGTTGAGCCTGTGCAGCATCCGTAATATTCCCAAAGCAGAACCTGCGGTTTGGTTTTAAGTTTCACATTATAAACC
Organism: Pachypanchax playfairii; assembly: GCA_006937955.1. Taxonomy (NCBI): domain Eukaryota; kingdom Metazoa; phylum Chordata; class Actinopteri; order Cyprinodontiformes; family Aplocheilidae; genus Pachypanchax; species Pachypanchax playfairii. The sequence continues at coordinate 1,691,044 of SSNP01000109.1, forward strand.
TTAACAAAGACCAAACAGAGAGTAACCAAACTTCAATACCTAGTGTTCCAATGTTCAAAACATTAAAGGAAAAACAAAAGGTGAACATTATGAAACATGCAGATTTCAAGTCAAACGAACTAAAAAAATATAATATGAAGAAAGTTTTTCTACTTGTATATTTGTATCAAATGACAGTTTTGAATCAACAGGTGATTAATGGGCTTCTGATTTGGGAAAAAAGAGGATACACTGAACAGGTAATTCAACCATGGAGTCAGGTGTGTTGGAGCAGGGAAACAACTAAAACATGCAGGATGTTGGCACCTAAACAGAGCAGGGTTGGACATCACTCTCTTTTGTTTCTGTCCCTTTCACAATTAGAGTCTGAACTTTGCTTGTCTGAACACAAAAACTAAGATTCTGATAAATAATAAAAGATGTTATAACCAAGTCATAAGTCCTCATAATGACATACTGACATGTAAGACTCCATCATGCATAGGGCCCACCATCAACAGAGTGGATTATGTGTTCAAAATGTAATTTATTGGTGATAAAAGAGCTGAAGAGTGTGTAGCTGGAGTGTTCAGAGTCCTGGTGCTCTCAGTGCATCGGGATAAAATCAGTGTCAGGTGTGCTACCCATATCAAGGGCGCTGTGACTAAGTGGCGGCGATGGAGAAGCCAGGCGGAAGGCTGGATTGATTGAGTGCAACGAGTCCCTCTTGCTGCGTTTGTCGAAAGGGGGACAGTGATTAGCCACAGACCGGAGGTCGAGCTGTGCCGAGCAGCCAGCTGAGAGCGATGGCTCAGCTGTGGGGGTGCAAGAAACCTCTTGCACCAGAGGGGTGGTCTTTGGGGTCCCTGCGGGGCACAGGCCAGGAAGCTCAGAGGAGTTGACCATTTTCTCCAGCATGTCCTTGGTGCTCTGAGTGCACTGCATGGAGAGAAACAGGAAGGTAAAGGAAATGAGTAGGAGCTAATCAAAGAGTTACTAAGTGAAAGATTAGTCTGACATTGATTATCTTGTTGAACAAGATAAAAGGTCTGACAACACTATACAGAATATTCAGATGGAGATGCATGAAGCAAGTTAGAAGCCAGTGAAATTAGACACATGCACATAGAGACTCTCTTCCCAGGAATGTTGGGAAGTTTTCTGAAGTGCAACAAGGCTTTATAACATTCATATGCTTGGGAAACATTATTAAAAAGGGATTTAATTTCAGTGTCTTGACAAAGCTAACATTGCTGCCTCAGCAAGATGGTTCTGGGTTCGATTCCCAGCTGTGGCTTTTCTGAGATACCAGTTTCTTCCCACAGACCAAAAAGGTTAATTAGAGAACCTTCATTGGCTCTTGGTGTGTGTGAATGGCAGTTTGTCTTTATGTGGCTCTGTGATGGACTGATGGCCTGTCCAGTGTCCAGCACCACTATCCCGCCCTCATCACCCTGCAAATCTATAGCAAAAAAAAACTAAACTATATGTGATTGTATGTGGGAAAAAAAAGTAAAGCGTGCTTGTACTGAGTAGGAATAAAAAGAGGATCAGTCAAATGACTTAAGGTTTCATTCTTTTGAATGTGTTTGGGCTCACCAAAAAAATTTTGCACTTTTATGATCTAATACTTTTAGGACAATAAAAATGTTCCTGTAGAGAGACGTTACTGTTGTCGGTTGGACTCTGCATGAAAAGCTTTAGTTCTACCATAATAAAGAGATGGATGTTTTAACCTTTGGGATTAGACTGTAAACTTATGAAACAATTGTCCCTCAACTCAGTGGACTGAGTTGAGGGACATATAGAAAGGTTACTCAAGTCTGTGTTAAAGCAAAAAGCTTTAGATTAAGTGCACAGAAATGCTTCTTAAGCTAAAGTGCATTTGAGATGCAGTTTGCAGAGATTCCTTGAGCCAATATCAGAAAACTTTCATGAGTGTGTCTCTGACTTCAAACTCATTTGTCATATTGTCCATGAGCCTTTTAAACAGGAGTTCAAACTGACTGTAGAGGTGATGTCTAACTGATGTATTTTCAAAAACTTCCCGATAATCATTATTATAATCGATGTTACAATAAATCATGTCAATAGTGTATTCAAGTAGGTTGATTCAAATCAGCTTGACAGATAAGCTGGACAGTATTTACCACTTTACCACAGCTATCGGCCATACATGGAGACGAGTTCTGGCAGGAAATTAATTACAGTGAACTCCTTCTATCCAACTTATCTTAAGTGTTGGTCAATAGAGCTTTAATTTAAGCAATGATCTTGTATTTATTGTATTAATTTCAAAAAGAAATATTGGACAAAAAAAATGTGTTGCACACTGAACATTGGCTGCTCTGATTTTTAAAGATTAATATTGCCATCAGACATTAAACAACCAATATTGGTTAACTGCTAGATGATTCAGCCTGTTGTTTGGGATCAAAGAGTCAACCTGGCATTCACATACACATACATAAATATCCCAAAACAACAGAAGCACATTTTTATTCAGCTGGAGAGAAATAGAAAGATCACCAGTGCTTAGATTGAGTGAGCAGAGATGTTAAACCTGAATCTCACTGGACTGCGACTGTTGGACACACAAAACTACAAGAACATTTTCAGCTGGAATCACACTGGGCAGTTTTACATAGACTGAAATTGTGAATAATTTGCAACATCTGCAGGAATGTTCTTGTAGCAATTTAATAAAAAATGTCTTCATTTGTGTGAATGCTATTGTGCAGTTTCAACAATACATGGAAATATGCAGCTTGTTCAGGACATTATGGTATTGATATCTCTCATACGCTTTTAAAAAATTTTTTTGCTCCATTGAAATACATATATATTTCTCTTCAAATCCCTTATGGTCCTTCAACTCCAAACTACTTCTGCATGCTTCCACTTAGAAACCTTATTCAACTTTTAAAAAAGTCATAAGACATGGATCTGTCACATGTTTAAATATCTTTTACATAACTTCTAAGTTTGAAAATGATCAAACTCCTTTCACAGATGAGATTCCCAGAAAATATTTAAAAACATTTGAGTTTGACTCCCTAGCGAATGCTATTGTCAATTCGTTTCCAACAGTCGCTGACTTGAGAGAAACAAGTTTTATTAGGAAGGAAATGACTGACAGTGAAGCATGCAAAAGACATGTTCACACAACAATAATGAGTAAATCACACTGTCATCACAAAAACAGAATGAGCACAAGAAAAAATATCTTATGAAATCACAGTAAAAGAATGCAGAACGCAGTGAATGGTAAAGTAAAGAAATGCTGTGACTGGTTGAACATTAAGCCCTACTCTTACCATCAACCGTCTACATCAGGCTGTGCAGGACAAAGAAAAGTCCTGACAGTTCTCCTCCTGGTAGGATGGAATGGATACGGCAAAAAAACAAAACTCAGTATTTATTGTAGTGAGTTGAAGTCGTTACATAAAAATCTATTAATGAACAGACTCCAAGTGAAAGGAACAGCCCACAGGTGAAGTACTTCAGAAGTTCATTAGACAAGCAAACATTCAGGTACAAACTGGGATTAAAAAAAACAAGCAAACTAAAAACAGACCAAAAACTGCAAAATACAAAAATAATGTTTATTTAACAGATAAAAGAACTCCTGGTGTTGCATGTAAAAATAAAGTCATAAAACAATTTACAAAGCAATTAAGAAGTTCATGTTGATAATACTGAGTAGTTCAATTCAGGACGTGATTATAAAGTGCTGATATTCCCCAAAAACATTTAGCATGTCTTAATGAAAAATGAAATAACAGAAGACCATTTGTGTGCATAAACCTTCACTGCAACAACAAAACTCAGTAGTTCAACAACATACATGCAGCAGTATACAGCAATGAGTTGAATTCCTCGATGTTTCAGAACAAAGATACAAATAAAAAGGAACAAAACGACATCTGAAGCACTCAGACCGCATATAACTGAACATAAAAACTTCACATGGAAGTTTATTTCAAAATAAAATGATCTCCCCTTGTGGCCTAGCTGCAGCAAACATTTAAAGTCCTACCCTCTCCATGTAAAGGGTGTTGAATTCTATTACTTCATGTAGTTTTTAATCTTGTTACTATATCTTCAAATAGCATTTTTCCTACATATGTTTGCATGTAATAAGATTTTAGATGATTTAAAAACATCATGACTGTGTGCGAGTGAGTAGGTGGGACTTTCAGCTCCTCATCTCTGTTACACAGCCTCTGGTTTAAAGTCTAGTAGTGGGCCATCTTTCAGCCAACTCAGTAACTCAACTTTGAATGCAACAGAAATGGTTACTCACTCATCATTAGGAAAAAAAAAAAGAATCAAAGCCGTAAACCTTTCTGTTTCAGTCCAACCCTAATGAGTCTGCTCAATCGCTTCTATTAAAAACACCTGAATTTACACCGTGTCTGTGCTTAAACATTTAAATCAAGTATTTAGTTGGGCACTGAAGAAAAAAAAAAAATTTTCCTTGTCCATTTTGATTAGATAATCCACAGGAAAGTAAACATACAAAATCCAGAACATGTAAAACACAGTAATGGAGCTGCATGAGGTCATGTTTAGTTGAAGGAGGGGTGCTGGAGATCTGGAGGTTGAAGGAGGGGACACACGGTGTGGAGAAGGCACAAAATAGGGAGGGCTAACAACCACACAGCAACTATGGGACAGTCAGGACGACAAGGCGTTTCATCCTACCATGTTTGCATCGTTCTTGGCCGTGAAGGGAGGCAGTTCTATCTCAGAAGCAGAAGCAGCGGGTATCGCCTCATTGTGAGGAACAAAACCTCGTCTGTCAATCAAACTAGAAGACAAAACAGGTGAATTTTGTCATGACAATAAGAAAATTAAAGTTAAAAAATAAATCTTTTTATTTTTCTATCACTGTTGCTCACCTGGGGGGCATGGGGCCACACAAAGTCACACAGCAGTTAGTTATAATGTTGTTATAACTGTATGGGTTCCCAGACTCCTCTGCACCTCTTTTACTTGACCAGGACCCCTTAATCTATGCAGAAACATTGAGATATCAGAACTGAGTTCATGATTGATAAGTACATCCTGCATATTAACCAAACATGTATCTTTGTCACCACTTACGTCTTCATTTGTGGTGAGATTGGAGGCTACTAAGTAGGTGTGGAAGCCTGAGAGGCCCAAAATAGACCAGACGGAGAAGAAACAAATCACCAGTTCCACCACAGTGCACGAAGAAGAGTCAAGGTAGAACAGAATGCCACAAAAAACCCATAATAACAGACTAAAGATGCCGTTATGAGCTTTAAAGGAAAGGAATTTTAATTTCAAAACTGCTGCAACAAGTTGCAGAAAAAATGTTCTCCAGTGTTCCCACTTCAGAGATTTGCTCCTTGAATAATTTGAAAATGACAACATGCCATGTAACACTGACAGTGAATCAGTTATTACACATACTTTTTTTTAAAACATACTTCTATAATGTTTATAAAACCATAACTGGGTTTAAAGGTTCAAAACAGGATAAAAAATTATAAAATCTAAATCTTTTAATAAGTGCTGCTGAAGGTTCTAGAAGGTCTTTTAATTGAAATGACCTGGGCCTTTGATTTCTTAGTGTTCATGACTGACTGTGGCTTGTTTCTCTTTGATTGACAGCAGTAAGAGAGAACAATGAGAAGGTCCAAAGAACTCAATTAAGATCTCAGAAGGAGAATGTAGATTTACACAAGTTGGGAAAGTGGTTTCTAAACTTCAGATGTTAAAATCATCAGTTGAAACACCTGTACACTGTTATTCAGGTGTGTCAACAGTTACTCAAAGTCTGGAAGAAGACCCAAACGATCCCTTCTCAAATGAAAGGCTATGGGTTTGAGTGTTCAGAAACAACCCATGAACTGGAAACTGCTGGAACCCCAGAGTCACTGTGTGGACAGTGAAGCAGGTTTTCATCACCATGAGACGGTTCTGATCTCTAACCCCAAAGAGACACATTCAAACTCAACTCAACTTTGCAGCTGCCCTCACAGGCAATACAAACTCTTTCTGGAAAAGATTTATGTTCATATCAGACAGACTGAGCTATCTGGCCCAATGACAAGAAGAATGTTTGGAAGGTTCCAGATGATGCTCACACCAAAGACCACACACCAGCTGTCAGGCATGGTGGGGGTTACATCATGCTGTGGAAATTGTGTTGCTCAAAACCCACATCAAAACTGGTTCTGACTGGACCAAACAGACTAACATCAAGCTACTGGTGAATGGGCAAATGGCTGCAGGACATTATTAGTGGCATGAATGGGAACTTTTGAGCCTGTATGTATAGTTTTGAAAATACAAACCTATAAAGCTGGGTCTTGTTTTTAAAACCCGTAAATATGCCATAAATGTTGTACAATCCTTCAACCTTAAAAAAAAAACAACAGCTTAAATCAATCCTTAAGAGCCCAAAATTCATGACGGTCATGCTTGTTAGGAGTGTCTGATCTTCTGTGGATGTGTACTTGGACAGACGAGTCATGAAAAGCATATTTCTTCACAAAAGAGCAGCAAATATAAAAGCTCTAATTTATCTCCTGAACACATTGATGGTGTTGAATTCAAAGGATATCTTGCAGGACTCTCTTGAATGGATTGGATGATGCTTTTGCTTGCTTGAGAACCTGGAAAGTAAAGTTAAAATCATTAAATAATTCTTGATGAAGTGACACCTCTTTTTATCATGTTTGTTTTTTAACATGATGAGAATACTCACTCAGGGTGATGTGTGTGATGACGCAGCCGAATATGAAAGAGGTCAGAAAGGAGAGGGAGATGATGAAGCTGTAGAAAAAACGGTAATTGCGCTTTCCCACACAGTTCCCCACCCAAGGGCAGTGGTGATCAAACCGTTCTGATGATAAACAGGGAAAAAAATATGTATGTATGGTTTCTACTGTGAACCTCTAATCCAATGTTTTTCAGTTTCAGTCCACAGGACCCACTGCCCTGCATGTTTTAGATGTGCTCTTGTTTGAACACACCTAATTCAAATGATTGCAGTTCAACAGAAGCCTGTTAATCAGCCATCAATTGAAATTTTGTGTGTTCAGACAGGAGACATACAAAACATGCAGGATAGTCGGTCCTGATGACTGGAATTGGAAAACAGTGTTCTAATCAACAGCTTGATGGGAACAGAGAGGATTCCTGCTTCCGACAAGATTTACAAAAAAACATCACCACAGGTGTCTCTAAGAGACCACCAGCCTGGAAGAATTATACTTATCATGTAGAAAGTGTGCAGTTCTTTATCAGTGTGTGCTTTGACATTCAGAATCTGTGATGGTGTATGCACGCAAAGGTGCACACAGTGTAAGACCTTCTGCACATCACTCCTGCTAGAGTTCAGATCAGATGCTTTTGTATGACAGTCACAATGATATTCCCAGATCCAAGCTCAAAACCAAAGGTGATGGGACATTGTTTACAGAAGTCCCCAATCTGTGGAACAACCTAACTCTGGAAATAAGAGCTGCTTGAACTGTCAATCATTTTAAATCTCTACTAAAGAATCCTTTGGTTTTATCAGCTTTTAGTTTTAGCCAAGTAGGACATTTTCATCGTATTTGACTTCATCTGTTAAAATGTACACATTTGTCATCAAAAGCTGTTTTAATGTGTTATTAAAACAAACTTGACTTGGTAACATGTTGATCAATAAACATTGCCACTAATGCAGAACATGCAGGTTTAAGAGTAACATGCTTTGTCATCGAGGTGATGTTATTTTTAGAGTACAGCTGACTCAGTTCAGTAAGATTGTGCCAAATCCCATTCTTTTCCTGTATTACAGCTGTATGTTTTTGTATCAGCAAGCCTGCAGTCCAGATCAGACACCCACTGGAAACTATTATTATTACTTCATGAGATAAAAACCAATAAAAAGTCTGAGCAAATAGAGCACAAAAAGACCATTAAAGGTAATTAATACAGTATCTACAAATGTTTTTGATTGGAGTTGCTGCGTAAGTTTATAGGTCCTGTATCCCATTATTTTTCAGCATTCAACACCTGGGATAGACACATATATGATAAAATGTTACCATTAGTGTTATACAGTATTAATTTGTCCTGAAATATAATTAACATTCTCGACATAAACCCTCCTGCCCGCCCCCTCGTGAGTGCTGCCCCTTGAGTTGCCTGAATAAAATGGTGAACAAATTCCTGTAACTCTCACAGGCAAATGCACATTTTCACTGAGACATTTTTTAGAAAAAAAAAAATACTACAAAACGGCGGTGCTTAGTTAAGACTCTCGCAGCTCAGTGTGTGTGTGTTACACAGGTCTTGGTGCAACATTGTTACATCACTATGTCAAAGCATGTTGCATGTTTTAATGGAACATGTTGGTTTTTAAATTGAATTTTTGTGAAAAAATGTTGATCTTATGGACAGGATTCGATATGATCTGTAACACTGGTAAGTGGTTTTAAACCTGAGTTTTTCGTTTTAGTATAAAATAAGCTTTGTTGTTGTGAAACCATTATTTAGCTCTACCATGCATGCTAGCCTAGCCAGGCTTGTTAATTGAGTAACGAATGGAACCTGTAGCTGCGTATCTAGATGGACAGACAAGCAGGCGGACTGACGGGCGGGCGGGCTGACATGCAAAACTGTGAATAAAAGTACAAGCATACTAGTTTAATAAACTAAGGGTTTCTAAGTGGTTTGTTTATGAATAAATTTAAAGTTGAGGAGTAGCCTTAGCCACTGAAGAAACGGAGTACCAATGATAAAAAGGAAATTGTTGATGACCGGTGGCCGTTTATAAAACGGAATTTACCGGTCTGAGAGCGGAAGTTACCAGTCTGAGAGCGGCATTTGCTGGTTCTCACAAAATGATAAGCCAATAGTCACTTTTGGATCTTGGACTCTCTCCTCTGGGTTTTTTTAATAAGGAAATAGCATCACAACATGGTTAAACGCTCCAGAAAGTTGATTTTGCATGATAGAGACCCTTTAAAACCAATTTCAATGGACACACTCCAGTGAGGGGCAGACTATGGGGCGACTGTGGCTCTTTGGTTAGAGCGGTCGTCCTCCAACTTGAAGGTTGGTGGATCGATCCCGGCTTCCACCGCCACATGTCTAAGTGTCCTTGGGCAAGACATTGAACCCCATGTAACCCCCCGGTCTGCGTATCGGGTTGTGTGAGTGTTAGCCCCCCCGGTTTACATATCGGGTTGTGTGAATGGGTGAATGTAAAACTTGTAGTGTGAAAGCGCTTTGAGTGGTCTGAATGACTAGAAAAGTGCTATACAAATACAGGACATTTACCATTTACGTGACACAAAATGAACAAGTAGACTGAACGGACAACAACATGCAAACTCTTCAGACAAATCGGTTAATTTTTCTTTAAGAGTGGTATTAAATTTGTTAACAGTTGATTCACTGTCTCTTTACCAACACAGTTGTCGCACAGACTGCAGTGGGAGGTCCGAGGTGGGCGGAACATCTTACATGTGAAGCAGTACTTGAGCTTCACCACCTGCTGGTTGATGAGGATCTCCTTGGTTCGAGGAGGGGGGCGATATGTAGAGGATCCTGAGGTATCTTGGAGTAGGGAAGAACAAAGGGAGACACTTGTTAAGACTATGACATTTGATCAAAGCATTTTAAAGAAGCTGAGACATGATAAGATACTGTGTTTGAAATATTCATTATCAAGCTATAGTTAGCTTTTGTGTCCCTCTGCCACGACAGAGAGAATAAGCTGCTTAGATCTTGGTCTGTGATCAATAACAAGCATGTCCTCCATATGGCAAAGCTCTTTGACCCCATCTGTCTCACAGTAAGCAATGCAGAATGTGCCTTTACCTATCTGCCTCTCTATGTCAGCAGCTTCATCTGCAGTGGCCCTGGGTAAGATGCCCGGATCTGTAAAGCTGGTTCTCAGCAGGGAGATGAGCACAAACACAAAAAGCACTGCTCCTATTATAGGTATAAAGACGGTCAGATGCTTCACCAGGAATGGGCAACTGTTAGAAAGATAAAGAAATAACTTTAATTGTTAAATGTTGCAACGAAATACTGTTTCGGGTGATCGTTTACAATTTTCGTGCTGCATTCAGGATCCGTAAAAATTGTCGAACACGGGAAGATATCGGTGTTACTCACTCAAACGCAAAGAAAAGGCCACAAGTGACGACAATAAGACCCAGTGTCAGTGGAAAGACACCACTCTGCCTGGCTAGGATGAGTCTTCCATCGCAGAAAAATCTATTCTTACCCGGGAACACTTCCCATTTCCGCCGGAGCCGCTGCGCTTTTTTCTCGGTGTGGTTCTGCACCGACAGCGGCGACACGGACAGCGCCTGTGGGTCAATCTGCTGGTACTCACAGTTCTTCATCGGGTAAAAAGCAGTCGACGCCGAAGGCACCCAAATTAAACTACAAGACAATCCACTCGAGATTTAATCACTGGACATTTAAATATTTCCTCTTCTATTAGGCATCAGCTGTCCATTCCGAAGCTAACGTACTGACAAAGGCAGTCTTCTTCGCCATAGTTTAATGAGCTCAGTCGATTCACGAGTTGACACACAGAAAATTACCATGTTTGTTAGTTAAATTGAAGCAACATATATTTATCTTCACACGGTCTGACTGAACAAACTCGACTTATCAAGAGAATGAACACAAACTGAAAGACAACGGAACAGGTTTAACATTACTGTCAGCTAATGTACGTCATGGCGCAAAGAAAACGTAGGTTCCGTTAATTATGGCAAGCCGTTGTGAGATATAAACAAACTACACGCTCTACTTTTAAAACTCTGCATAGAGCAATTCTCCAAGTCAATGTGGGATTCTCATGAGCAAGAACTCAAAAACACAAATAAAATAAAATAGTTTTAAGCGATTGTTTCAACATTTGCATGACTTAAAATGGTTTGCAATTTTAGATTCTGCAATAAAATATAACTGTATGGTGTTAGTAACTACCCAAGTTATACACAATTTTTTCCTATGGTGCTATCTTTATCAGAAACAAAAGGGAATTTATGTGCTTTAATTCCAAAGTGTTTAGAATATGTAAAAGTGTTTGAATGGGGAAGCTGTGACTTTAATTTCACTATTTATGTATCAATAGTTGGATCTGGTTTAATTCACAAAGTGTTGTTTTATTTTAGAGTATTTTTATGCGCGTGACTTTTTTCCCCACAAAAATATTCCTTAAAATAATTTTATTTTCATTCTCATTTAAAAAGTCCCAAGCTATCAAGAGTGTTTATAAACATGCAGTGCAGTGAAGTAAAAGTCAAGTGCAACCATGCAACCAGATTTTGTTTTCAAACATATCACATTTTACTAAGTTGTGCAAATCAAGCTTGCACAAATCATGAATCAATCCATATTGAAAATATGTAGGACTGGGCGAATATGTGAAACAGCATTTACTTTTAGGTTCTATAGTGATTTTACTAAAATAAATCCACCATTAACAAAGTGCTTTTGTTTTGTGTACATTGTTTCATGGAACAATTAGATTTTTTTTATTATGAGGTGATTTGTGTAACTTTAATAGTTATGTTTTAATTAAATTATATATTTAGCCCAGTTCTACACAGACATGTTCCATTTAACCCTCAGTGTAATGTAGAGGGCTACGTCCATGGCAAGAAATTGCAATGCAGTGCGAGGCCCAGCACCCAGTATACAAGGAAATATCCCAGGATGCATTGTGTGGTTGGAGAACAGGCTTTAAAATGAGGCAGCAGTGCGGTGACAGGGTTCTGTGGAGTGTGCTGGGAACAATTTCTGAAATCAGTGTGCAGCTGCACACTGGGGTTCAAGGTTTTCCTCCGATGAAGAAGCGGTTCATTGAGAAGGAGCAGGTGAGCACTAATCCAGAAGGGCACAGGAGATGAGGAGGCCATGAATCTTGTCAGAACCTGGAAAATTGCATTTTAAAAAAACAGCAAGAAAAAGTTCATTGGATGGAAATCAATAAGTCAATTCACAAGAGAAAGATGAGATGACTTTCTCACCTGCACATGCATACACAGCGTTCCAAAGATGAGGAGCACTGCAGAATGAACAATGTACACAAAGACTTTGGGGTTGAAAAAACCTGGTGTGGGTTTGTCCAGCCCAGTTTTTGCCCATGTTTCCCAAAGTCCGAGTCTCAGACACAGTTCTGGATTTGTCTGAAAATACGCATAAACAGCCGTAATGCCCAGGGTAGCCATGGGTAAAGCCAGAATAAAGTTTGGTATCTGCTTGAGTTCAAAATAACGGAGGAAGCCCACGTCCCAGTACACATCCTGGATGTGTGAGTAAAGCAAAGGGAGGGGTCTCATACACCATAGGGGAGGGGGACTGTTTTCATTTGGAACCCGGTAGCCACTCCGTTCAGCCAACGACAAAAGTGCAGGATGGATCTGTTCCACGGAAGTGGATGGGGTGCAAAACGTCCTATAGCCATAGTACTGAAACAAACAGAAAGGGAGGGCGATAATTGCAGACCCTAAGAGAGAGGTCATGAGGAGACGGATGATGACCCAGATGTAGTGCAGGACTTTGCTGTAACCTTTTGTTGTTGTACGACAAACATGAATCTGCGAAATGGCACGCAGTGATGGGAGATACAGTAGAAACCCAATGTTAACAAGTCCATTTGAGCGTGCTGCAGTGGCGATGCTGAGAAACAAACAGGCTCTGAAGGTAAAGCCTTTCTCCAGGAGGAACAGACCACCGAATGTCAGTGCAGCAAATAGGCTCTCTGAATATCCAGCTGTCATAAAAACATTGGCAGGTGTGATGCAGTACAGAAGGCTAGAGATCAGAGCAAGGCGTCTGTCCTGCAGAACTGCTCTGCTGAGGGCATGCAGGGCAACCGCACTCAGCAGGAAGAGGGCACTGTTCCCCAGAGCTACGGCCAGCAGCAGACGGCCTCGCACACTCAGACAGCTGCTGAGGGGCCACAGCAGCATCTCTGCCAGCCCTCGCAAGATGATGGGAAAGAGAGGGAAAAATGCAAAGTTGTGCTCATATAGGTAACCTCGCTCTGCAATGAAGAGGAAATGCTCAGCATCCCAGTGTGAGAGGCCACCAAACAGCCACTCCACCACAGAGTCCAAACACAAGGGATCCTCTGTCCGAGGGGGCCTAAAGGCATCAGCATCATGATCAAGAATTACAGCATTCAGGACTGCCTGAAGAAAAATGGAAACAAGAAATTGCTTTGTATTACTACAATTTACTTTTATCATACCTCACACATACTACGGCCACACGCTACTGTTAAGGCTATATATATTTATATTACATGTAAGAGCCTTAAAGATTACCTGTAAAAACAGAGAGAGACCCCTGGTAACTGTGGCAAACTCCAGAACTGCTCTGATATCCATGGTCATTGATGAGACAGGCAAAATAATGTGGAGAAACTGGTTACGATAGCCATGCGCATTGCCGTTGCTACGAGGCACTTACTGTTCAACTGGCCGTAAGACATAACTGACAAAATACACGTCAAAAAAGCTTTGTTAAGTTTTAATTGTTCTTTTGAAAAAGATGGATGTTGAGAGCAAATTTAACCACAAAGTTATTGGGCTAATCGAAGCATTTCTTTGTCGCTCAGCGGCAAGCTTTGTCCTCATATCTTCTTGTCGCAGAATACCTTCTTTTCATTGGTGCGTTTATTTCCGCAAACGTAACTTCAAAATAAAAGCTCATGGACTCCGACATATGAAAATGCCTTAACACTGTCGAAAGCAGCCCAGCGAATAGTTTTAATTGTTGAAAACAAAAAAAAGCTCAATTCTGACTTACTTATTATAACTTGCCACGGGTTTTAGTGCTCATTATTTAGTGTAATTTTTTTGTAGTTCAATCTTGAGAATGTGCAATATATTTCATCTCCAGCAGGAGGCGCTAGATTCGTGTTAGTCTTCAGATAGTTTGTTCTTACAGCCTTTAATTTCAGGTGAATTTTGACTGATCCAGTTTTTACAAATACTGATATAGTGCGTTTAAAGAGAGTTTTTGTTTATCAGCTACATAAGCAAACAAAATGTATTAACATTATTTCAGTTTTCCCTCTGAATAACCTGTACATAAAAATGTTTTTAGTGGCCAGAGGCACTAGTTGGAAGATTAACGTGAACAAATAAAAGCCTGTGGACCCTCAAACTTCAATATTCATATCCATCCTTTTTTCTGAACCTGCTTCTTCCTGTTCAGGGTCACAGGGAGCTGGTGCCTATTTCTAGCTGTCACAGGGCAAGTCATCAATATTCATATATCACCTTTAAGTTTCTGATGACTCTCCACTGGCAGTGGATTTTTTCTCCTGTATATGCAATCATTTGAGTGGAACATGAAATTCAAAAAAATAAAGTTTAAAATCCATACTAATTCCTGACAGTAAAAACTAAACATTCTTTAAATCCAATTCTGTCTCAATTCCTAATTTCTCCTTCCAGTATAGCTAAATAGTTCCCCCAAAAAATCATCAAACAGCTTAGGAAGATTTGATGTACATTTATTTTTACCACGTGGAACATATAGTATAAAGATTTCATACTGAATAAATGATATTCCTTGAGCCAAAAAAAGGGAGAGGGAAGAATTTACATGTTGTCTTAGCTACATAGCCTGAAATACAAATATGCAGAATCCATGACCAGAGAAATTTTGTCAAATGTGTACTTCATCTAGTTTGTTCTTGTTGTACCAGGATATAAGAAGTTTGAGTGGTGGTTGCTGTACTATGGAGCTGTGTAGAGACCAGAGGAGTGGGTCCAATATGGGTGGTGCCTGGAGGCCTGTCTGCCTCCATCTTGCACAAGTGTGAGAATATTGACACAGGGACAGACACAGAGAAAAGGAAGTATAATGTACAACATTATATATACACCACAGCAAAGCTGTATCTGAAGTTTAAAACCAGTCCTAAGGAGGCGATTTCTTTTCATAAGGGTATTCATACAATCAAGGGATAAGAGGAGGTAAGGGTGTTGTTGGTTCTGGATACTTTGGGGAAGAAAGCCATTTTCTGTTCAACACCAAACTAAAATGACCTCAAAACTCTAGATCAGTGTCTGTGAGAAACATGTTTTGCACAATGCTTACACTTTAAGAGCAGTAAGGTACAGAAAATGTCCTACAATCTACCGCACACTGCACAGGCCTCCCCGGTGAAGGTGTTTATAGACAGCACTGTGTACTGTCGGGCTGACTGGTGAGGATCCAGCTATAGCAACTAAAGACCAGTAGGCAACTTTGTCAGTTTGCTTCACCTCAGTTACAGACTCACTGTGCCCTTATCGGTAGAGCTAGGGCACAGTGTCTCCCAAACTCACTGTAAACGAGACAGCAACTTTGGTAACAGTTTTTGTTTTTCAGCTATTTATTTATTCATTTATTTATCTTTATTAAAAAGTACTTTCTCCCCTACAACCCACCCCTGCCTCCCCAAGTGCAGAACAGCCTCCCCAACTACAGTGCTCTGCTCTGTGTCATCTAGTTGGCATTCACGTTGCAAGTAGTGTCTCTTTTGTTGGCTTCTCTCTGGCTTGGAATCCACCATAGCTCCATGATGACCCTTCCTGAGGAAGGTCAGCTTGTGGAGGGCACGCAGAATGTACTGTGAGAGATTTTCATAAATTAAAGCCAGCCACTTTAACTTCTCTTGCCCTGTTTTACACACACACAAGCCAGATTTACTAGGGAGGAGGGGAATTGGGAATAACACTCCCCAAAAAGCAGAGCCACAGCTCCATGTAGCTGTCATGACTGGCCAATCAAAAAGAGTACATCACAGATAACATGAGAAACCAATGAGTTCATTAGAGGGGACACTGAAAGGTCGAGGAGTCGGGACTCGTGTAGTGTGAACTCCGAGTGGTTTTCCTCTACCTTAGCTAAGGCGAGCAGAGCCCGGGCAGCTCGCCGCATCATGTCCGGGCTTGTGGGCTCGAAGGGCATCCCTTGTAGGTGTAGCAGAGATCCCTGGCTTTGCTGAAGCTGTGTGGCAGCAAGACTGTCCTCCAGGAAGCCCAGCAAATTGCCCACGCTGCCCTTCTGAACGGCGATTGCTCGGGCTGCCATAGTGTCACCCTGGGCCAAGTTGGCCAGTAAAACTACAGCCATCTCCCTGCAGACAGCAACCTTCCTCTCTCCAATTAACCGCACCAGGTTCCCAAAGAGCTTCTCCAACCGACCGAAGGGGGGAGTGGCCAAGATCAGGTCCACGTTGTTATCTTGGATGCTTAACTTGCTGAGTGTCTCCAGGACCAGTCTCTGGGGAGACAAAGCACTATGGGGTCCCAGAGTTGGGAAAGGGTCTTGGGCCTCTGCTGAAGGACAGACAGCCCAGTGGAGGAGACCATCCAACAAGGGTAAGCAAATGCTCTCAGAATAGACAGAGAGGTCCAGTTTGCCTGAAATGTTTGCCAATGTGACCAATGTGTTCTCTCTCAGAAGCTCCAAGCAGTCCCACCACCACTCATCCTTTTGTCCCACTCCCTCATCTGAATCCTCATCCTTCTCATAGGTGAGTGGGGCTTGTTTGCGTTCAGGATGCCAGTGGTGGAGAAGAATCAGACGCCCAAGAATTAGCAGCAGCCCAGGATGTTTGGACATCTCGTGGTCATTTCCTGGGACAAAGGAAAGGCTGCGTACAATGTTTGAGATACAAACGCAGCGGCGTGCTAATGAATCCTGCCAGTTGGCGAGCATAACAAGCGGCCCTTCATCTTTACTGTGAGGCTCATCCTCAAGGATGGTACCAGTCTGTTGCTCCTGTTGAGTTAAAATAGAAGAGGAAAGAATGGTTCTATTATTCTCCTGATGACTTTTAGAATCTTTTTCAGCTAGCTTAGTTTCCAAATCTGATTGTTTCTCCTTATCATCGCTATATGCAGAGCTAGCCTTCTCAGAGTCTGTCAGGTTTTCTGACAAAGACGCTTGTTTTTGCCTTTCTTCTTCTTCATCTTGATGCTTTCTTTTTTCTTCTTCAGAAGGCAAATAGTTTTCTCGCAAGTCTTCTTCTAGGACCCGACGCTTTAGTAGAGCTGTAGGGACATGTATTCTTTCTCGTGGTTCCAAGAAGTCTTTGCGTGGCTCAAAGAGAGTTTGAATGTGCTCTGTTGAGTCTCCGCCACCAGCACTCCAGTGAATTAACCCACTGTCAAACTCTTGTACTTTGCCGTGATTATTTGACTGGGCAGCCATGAACGGGTCCTTCTTTCGTACCACCTTCAGGGGAAACTTATCAAACTTGCTAGCTTGTTTGGGTCTCTCATGGGAAGGTAATGATTGTGATGAGCCTGTCTGTTCAGGTGAAGGATCTTTGCTCTTCTTCCCATCATCTCCCATCTTCTCACTGCGACTCTTGGGACATTGCTCTCGAACTTCCTTCTCTTTCATGTGAACTAGACGCTCCATTTCCTCCTCATCTTCGTCATCCGCTTCCTCCTGTCCCAAATCCTCAAAATGTGGTTCCTCTTCTTGCACATTCTCCAAGTCTTGCTTCAAGGCAGCTGGGTCGAGCAGCGTCCTCTGGCCGGGATCTCCAACCTCATACTCTCGCAGAATGCCAAAGATTTCAATGAGGCATCGTCTGAAATACTCAACCACCAACTCTAGTAGACCAGGTAACTACATGAAAAACACAAAAATTTAAAATTTGTAGAAATTATAACCACAGTCTGCTATAAACAACCATCAAACAATCCATATTGTATAATCATTCAACCTTGTGTGAATAATGGAACAAGAGCCTTTGTTGGAGCAAACAATAAA
The DNA here is from genome assembly GCA_006937955.1 of Pachypanchax playfairii. Classification (NCBI taxonomy): domain Eukaryota; kingdom Metazoa; phylum Chordata; class Actinopteri; order Cyprinodontiformes; family Aplocheilidae; genus Pachypanchax; species Pachypanchax playfairii. The sequence continues at coordinate 1,708,810 of SSNP01000109.1, forward strand.
TATAAATGTAAGACTTATTCTGTGTCTTACCATGTTTAGATCGAAGGTGCCGATACTGTTGTCATCATAAAGAAGAATATTAATGGTATCTAAGGCCCACGTACTTTCAGCTAGTAAACCAGATTTTAATGACATCATGACTCGCCAGGCCTCTGGGGTTCCTGAAAAGTCAGAATAAAAACAAGATTGGTACCAAGTTATGTAGACGTACCAAGTAAGAAATAAATGTTAAAAATCAGAAAAAATGTTGGAACTTGATCGTGTTTAGAAATTATGATATCTTACCGATTTCCTTCATGGTGAGTCTTCGTCGTGGTTTAAGGACAGGCAGTGTAGCTTCTATAGAGCCTGGAGGAAAAGGCATGTCTCGTCGTATTAGAGGTGACTGCACTGGAGGGGGCACTACATGGGACGCAGGGACTGGGGGACCAGCCTTTGACATCTTCATCACTCCATGCATGAAGGGAGATTTACTAGGTGATGTGCGGCTTTCCAAAGGGCGGGGTATGGAGGCTGGGCTGGACACCTGTGGAATGTGGTTCTGCACACCCTGAGGGGGCTGGTAGTTGGACTGTACTGGACGAGGCATAGACTGTCCAGGCCCAGTTGGACCATAAGAAGGCTGCCGGGGGCCCATCTGACCCCACTGACTATCATGATTCATGCGCTGTTCTGATGACACCATATCCTCTGGGCGGTTCATGCCAGGATACCCAGGTCCTTGTGGTGCACCACCAGGACCACCTTGTCGGTTAGGGTAGTTTTGATAGTTAATATCTCGTGGACTCTGCCACATCCCTCCTTGAGGAGCCTCAGGGCCTGACTGCATCATCTGAGGGGGTATGTTGGGCTGTGCATTGGGTCCAGATGCTCCCTGCATCCTTTCACGACCAAAGGGGAAAGGAAATTGATTGGCCGGTCCAGGTGGACGGCGGTCAGGACCAGAGTAGGGCCCAGTGCCACTGTACTGATTGTACGGCTCCTGCTGTCCTGAAGGTGGTGCAGAGACACCTCCCTGCTGCTGTTGCTGTGGTGCTTGCTGTCCACCAGTGAAAGAACCACTGAACTCAGTCTCATGACGTTTGGGTGGAGGGTACCCGCCTTCTATGGGACGTTTGTAACTCTAAATGATGACATACAGAAAAAAATTTGCGACAACAGTTCTGAAAATAAAAATGCTTAATTTTTCTTTTAAAACATCTAAAATGCTACTTTACATAAAAACTCAGGTAAAAAATAAAACTTTCAAAATTGTCTGATTCTAGATGGATGGTTTACCTGTTGAGGATACATTCCAGGCTGCTGACTTGGATATGAGCCAGTAGGGGGCGTTCCCTGTCCAGGATACTGATTACCATAGGAATCATGTCTGCAAAAATTATGCAAAGACAGTTTCACCATGGAAACGAGCTGCGGTTAGGACAAGTTATCAGGTGTACACGCACTCTGCAGCAGATTTATAATTCACTTTTATAGTTTATCATTTTATCTTTTAAAAGTCAGAAACAGTACAGTTCCAGAATATGGTGTCCATGTTTTATAAATTTGGGGTAAATAATTTATCCAAAAAGGGAAAGAGTTATGTTTTTAAGGATGTCGATCAAATATTTCATCAACTGACCGTGGCTGCTGTGGCGGAAAGCGATTTGGAGAGTACATCCCCGAGTCAGCGTTGGCAGGCATCATAGGATTTTGCTGAGGAGCACCCTCTGGACCCATCCCTTGCTCCGATCTAGAAAAAAACAAATCCAAAGGCACATGGCATTTTTTTCCCTTGAATAACTAATTCTATGCACAATTACAGCAGCAAAAGGAAAACAAAGAGTCAGAAAACACACTAAACCTAGAACTAGATTATTAGTTCATAAAAGTAAATTTAAAAAAAATGACAAATTTGTACTTTGGTTTATGAAAGATTAACAAACTGATTTTAAACTTTTCAAGCAACTACATTTATTATACTGTTCAGTTCTAAGTTGGTTGCCTTATAATAGTTGACTGACGTTCTCATCAGTCACAAAAGACATATTTGGCACAGTCACTGAAAAATCTGAAGAAATAAAAAAAAATTCCATCAGTCATCTCAAATTAACTTTTACTCATTCATATTCAGATAAAATGGATCACATATTAGACTTCAACATTTTTTGGTTACTTTTAAATCCATATCTTCTTAATCTAAAAACATCACAAATTTACTAACAAAATTTAAAGAGATCAGAAGAGTTTATACAAGTTTTTAAAATAAAATCTGTTTTATTATCGCAAAACCTGAACTGGAACTTTCTGGTTTGTTTGGTCATAAAAAAAATTCAACTCAACAGTCATCAGTATATGCTTTCAAATGTTTACTAATTCTTACCTCCTGTCATAGCCTGGTCCATAAGTATACTGCTGTAGGGGCCCCATTGGCATCGTGCCCATGGCTCCAGGTGGTCCTCTATTGAATGGAGGCTGCTGTTGTGTTGGCTGCTGCTGGTCACCCATCATGCTGTTTGGACCCTGGCTAGAAGGCAGAAACTGCTCCCCCACTAGAAACACATTCACGTTTAAGAACACTAAGACCTGGTATTTTAAAGTGAGAATTGAAATTAGTCTGTTCGGTGCTCCCACCTTTTCGCATGTTGCTAAAAGGGTCCTTGTTGGGTTCATATGGGCCCATACGACCCTGCATGTCTGGTGTGTTCATCCCAGAAGAATAAGTTGAGTTAGGGGTCATGTTTTTCTTGGGGAAGGCTGAGTCGCTGCCATCAGAGAAGGGATCCTGCAGGTTCACGCTGCTCCTTAAAAGACAGACAAATGTCACAAATTAAAAGGGAAATTATTCACACTACTCATTATGAATGTCACAAGTTAAGATCCATTTGTAAAATCCCATGATAATTACCTGGACCCGGGCGGCATTGGGGGCATTTGTGTATGAGGTGTTGACGCTGGCGTGGGCGGCTTCAAATCTCCTCCCTCAGCCATGGAGCTGCTAGTGGACTGGGGTGTCTGAGGACCCTGCAGAGAGCCCGACCCAGCTGTGGAGCAGAGGGACGCTTCAGTTTGAAATAAGAGGAGCAGACAGACACAGTAAAAGTCTTTAACTGGAAAAGCCGATGTGATTTTGATGTGAAAAGATTAGAGAAACTTTTACCTGGAGAAGGTGGCTGCACCTTAGTAGCTTGGTTCTTTTTGTTGTCTGTAAAGATCTCAGGGGGAGGGTCCTCACCACGCTCAATTTTACACTCAAAGGCATACAGACACTGGATGTACTGTTTTTTCAAAGAACTGGCAGCACTGCTGGATGTGCCTACATTCAAGGAGGTGGCCAGATCACGCCATTTCTTATTCTTATTCACCTATTTACACACACAGACATGATTATAGAAGAAATAACAAATCCTGGAAACATGTACTTTAGAGGCTGCAGGGGTTAAAAAACATCGTACTGACCTGTGTCATTCCACCAATCTCTTTAACCGACATGTACAGCCGGAATAGGTCAAGAGGTTTGCGTCCCACAGCAGGCAGGTTAGTCATGCCCATAGCTTTCTCTTCAACAAAAGCTAAATAACGGTCAACCCAAACCTTCCTGTCCGGCTCTGGTCCCAGTTCATACAGCCGTGTTATCTTTTCACATGTGGTTGTGGAAGAGTTTGACTTCTGTTTGGGACAAATTTAACGAAAACAGTTAAAATAAAATTCTGCCACTAATGATAATATTTTAGGTGTTCAGACTTTAAAAGTATTTTAAAGATTTATTTTTAAGAAATTTTCCAGATTTTGTACCTTAGATTTGGACTCTGGTTTGGGAGTTCCACTGCCATCCACCTTGTTATTCATCTTATTGTTCACCTCTGGGCTAGCAGCCATTCCTACAAAGGAAAGGAATGAAGTTGGCTGTAAAATTTCCAGATCTTAAGAGAATCCAGTCATGATGAGGAAATCTCTGTAAAACTTACCACTCGTGTTATTGGCCATATTTTGCCCCATGGGATAAGATGATCCACCTGGAGTGTTCATTATTCCAGGCATGCTGTTGATTGGTGGGCCATATGGTGGACCAGAAGCCATCATGCCCTGAGACATGTTAGGATACCCAGGCATCCTGCAAAAAGGTGATGGTTTTTAGTGTAACAGCTGTGACAAAAGCAGAGTCATGTGCAAAGAAACACATGTGTCTCCACAAGGATTCACTGTGAACTAACCTGTTAAGCATCGAGTTAGCGGAAGAATGCTGCATGGCTGTTGGATCCTGGGGTTTCCTGTTTATTCCCGGAGGGGGGCACATTCCTGAGCCTACCTGGGGAGGCATGCTCCCCATGTTAGGAGGCATGTTTGGCCCCATGTTGGGGCCGTAAGGACGTGTCCCCATCTGATTTGGAGGCATCCTTCCTGGAGGCATGCCAGCGTATGGCGGGCCTCCACCCTGCCCTGCCATGGGGTTCATGGAGCCCATGGCACTGGGCATGTTCCCATAAGCAGGCTGTCGAGAATACCCTACACATCAGAACACGGGTGAAAGAAAAAAATACAGATTCAACTCAAAGGTGGTAACAGGGGGATTAAAAAAAATCTAATTTATCACCGTTACACACTTGTGATTGAAAACCTTTTTTTTTAAAAAAAAAAAACAATCTTTAAAAAGATGGAAGAGACATTATCAGTCAGCTTGCTAACAGAGAGCAACAAGCTTTTGTCACAGTTTCAGCTCTATTGGCAGGAGGCAGTGCTACATCAGCTGACTCGCTGCTTCACAGCTATAAATAACTGCAGCAGAGTCAGAGGGAGGTACCAGCGATGTCACAGTCTTCCTACGAGGCAAGGAAATGTATTCCATGGGTTTGTCTAATGTCTAATTTCACTAACATTGAAAATTCTGTGGATTTTCTAAATATAAATAACAGTTTGGGCTCCATTTTTTCAGACAGTCATTTTGAGAATAACTATCACAGTAAAAACCAGGCAATGGGGATTTTTAAAGTGCAAACCTTGGGGAGCATACTGCCCTCCCTGCTGTCCATAGCCACCTATCGAGTTGTTCTGCTGATACGGAGCCATCCCAGGATGCATCTGTCCTGCAGAGGACTGGCGAGGTGACAGTGCAGAGGCTGACTGAGGGGGTCCGTAAGGGGGCATCTGAGGGGTTCTCTGCATGAACCCTGGAACAAACAAATAAGAGAAGACATGATTAAGCTCAAGAGCTTAAGTAAAACCCTGACATGATAATCTGAGGCCCCTGGTGACAGACCTCTGTCCTGCGCCATAGGAGACTGGCTCATTCCAGGGTGCAGGTTCCCATCAGAGTGCACACTTGATGGCCTGGGGGGCATCTGGGTCCCTAAACAATAATGATTGAGTTTGGTTAGTTTTATTTCAGTAGTTTAGATGCTTCCAAAGTTACACTTTGTGGAGTGAAAAGTTTTAAGTCCTTCATTCCAGTAAGATAAAAAACTGAAAAAACAAGAAAAAAACTGACTATTATGACTAAAGCTGCATTATGATATTAAGAAAATATGCAAATGCAACAACATTGTTGATTATGGCTATAATTATATTATTTACCATAAATCTACATTTGTTGCCACTGTCTTCATGTTGTGTCATTACTTTGCTTACATAAATGCAAACACATGAAAACGTTCTTGTTGTAATTTAGTCACAAATTGTCTTAATTATTCTTGATTTTTCTTCGCAATTTACAGTAATTTGATTTGCAACCTGGTTGCAAACCCTCCAAAGGTGTCTCAGATTTCCCTCACTTTGGGACAAACTCTGTAAAGTAAACAGGTTCCAAATGCCTGCAAAAAGCAACTACTCTGAGAAGAATTTTGTCTTGTGGAATTTCTGTACATGTTTAAAATCTGGGCCAAGCCGTGCCACGGGAATTGAATCCCAGTAAATATTTCGAGGCATTATGGAAACGCCATCGCAAATGGGGCGACCATAGTCTAACCAGGAAGGAGATCGTCTTTCAATCGGAAGGTCGGGGTTTGATCCCGAGTCCCAACAGGCTACATGTTGAAGTATCCTTGGGCAAGATACTGAACCCAAAAAATGCCCACAGGCACTTTCAAGGAACTTTCAATATCACTTGCACACGTTTCAGACAGAAGGGGCTTCCAAATGAGCTACAACAGACCGCACATCCATAAACTCAGACTTTAGCTGAGCTCAAAGAAATACTGGACTTTCAGCAGAGGAATCTGAAGAATGTTACACAAATATTACTATGAAAGAAAGTAGGGCTGAACAATTTATAAATTTATGACCGAAATTGAGATTTCTGAAAATGCAATCATGTGATCGCCAACAGAGCGGTTTTTATGCGTGTGTGCGTACACGTGTGTGCCGCACCTGACTGACCCAGAATCTACACGTGGTTTCCCAACCGCTCTGCCAAGCTCCTCACTAAGAAGCAACTTGGTATGCATGGACAGGTCATCTTAGTCAATCAGGATCAACCTTTTCCTTACACTGTTTTATCGTGTAAGGTGGCAGCAACATGGCGGAGGGAGAAGCACCTTTGAGTGATTTAATAAGCAAAAGAAATGGCATGTCTGCTGTATTGGAATAGTTTGGGTTTCAGGCTGGAGATGTGCACAAAAAACAGGTTTTGTGTAAAATGTGTCGAGGAAACACAATCAACTTTTGGTGCATTCACACCGGCCCAACTGTCAACGTCAGAAGCGGCAAGTTTACATGTAAAGTCTATGGTGGAGTGCGTCAGACAGACGTCAACAGCTCTGCGTCGCTTTGTGAGCATTATGAGTGGCAACTTTTCAAGTCATGAAAGTCTTGAAAAGCTCGAAACGCAGAAAATTCAGCTAGCTGAACTTTTGACGCTCATAACACTCTTGAAGCGGCATGTCAACCAATCAGAGCGTATCATCATAGTGACGTACCTGAATGAAGCAGGAAGTCTTCAAACAGGGTGCAAGACAGACGGAAGTAGCGCTGGAAGCAAACCTCATCCATATGTAGCTCCTGGAGCAAATGGTTTAACTCCTCAAACTCAAAACACATCTGAAGAATGGGGTGTATCCATAAACGGAGTATATAAAGCCCAGCCACTCTCTCTATGTGATCCGCCATAGCTCCGAACATCCCATAACAAAGGAAGCCCCGCCTTCGCGCTCTTTTTAACGGTCCAGTGTTACGAGCTTTAACTCCTATGCGCTCTGACTGGCAGGCGTTACAAGCTTCAACTTTCAAGCGTCAAACTTGGAGCGCTATGTGCGTTGCTTGACGTTGACAAAGTGGCCGGTGTGAACGCACCATTATACCGTCACTTAAAAAATCACCACAAGCATTTGCATGATGACTGTTTGGCGAAAAAGCCTAATGAAAAATCCAGCGAAAGTGACACGCTTTTATTATTTATTTAACTTAAATCTTGTTTTGTTGCTTCTTTTTTCCATTCAACAGTCAAAAGTTGGGTTAGGGTTAGTCAAAAGTTACTTTTAGTTCTTGAATTGCAACAACTACCTCTTGTCAAGGACTTCAAAGAATATACATGCATGTTTTATTAATAAACACATTCGAAAATTATTCTTACCCTTAGTTTTAATCTATAGTTTAAATACACAGCATTTACAAAGGCATTCAATGTTTACAGGTATACTTTTTTTTGTCATGTCAGCAAAAATTTATACTGAATATTGTAGAGAAGCCTATTTTGTAGAAAATCGTGAATCAAATTGAAGTCGCACTATCAGCCAGAAAAATCACAATTAGATTTTTTCCTAAAATCGTTCAGCCCTACTGTGAAGGATGACATAATCCCTTAAAGGGACTTAAGGCAAGATTTGTGAAAAACTACACATGCATTTCCAGTTTTTTTAATGCTAATGGGTCATGAAGCATTAAAAACCCAAAATAACGAGGCCATCCGCATATATGTCTGTTGCCTTGGACACGCTGTGTGCTACATAATGCGCTGCAGTTCGACGTCCGAATTTCCCGCGCAGTTGTAGTGATGTGACGTAAATTGACGCTGCATGCGCGTTGCCGACAGCTCTTGAACAGGAAGAACATGGCCGTCGTGGACTTGGATTCAAACACTGAAGGTATACTTATGGATGTTTCTGCAGCCAGCAAACGACCTGCATCCACTCTCACCCCCCAGAAAAGTGGCACCACGAAGAAAAAAAAAAAGACTTTATCAGCGGCATCTCGTGAGTCTAAAAAAAAATATGACCGAAGCCGGGCAGGCACCCGCATAAATATTGGATATACGTTCGGTTCATGGAGGGAACTTCAGCTGCATTTGGGAGTGAAAACGGATGCTGACATGGCTCATTTCCTTGTGACCAGGTGAGAAAACATTATAGGTCGTGTTTAGAGCCTGATACAGTATGAAAATGATGAGAAATAACAGAGTGGAGAGACCTGACGTGAAGTATGTTAGCCTCCCCGGTGCAGTGCTGTGAAGACGAACCGTCTGTAAAGTGTCTGTGCGAGCTCCCGTGCCGGCTTGGCTGGTGGCTGCAGTTAGCCACAGCGCCTGTCGCGGCAGCACTGAGTCAGATTTTGTAAAGCTGCCTTAAGTTCCTTTAATATGCTCCACTAATATGAAAAAGTGCTCCCAGCTAAATCAAGATGTCTTTACATGTCTACATTAGCAAAAAGACAAAAATTTATTTTTAAGCAATAAAAACTACAACAACTTAGAATCATATACTATCCTATACATAAGCACATACTAATTCCAAATCAGTTCTTAATTTGGCCAGTCATCAAACACATGATGACAAAAATGCCAGACAAACTAAAACTTAAAAATATTTTCATCTGTTTTTTGTGTCCTCTGGCCGATGATAAATTTGTTGTGCTGTGAAATTTGTAAGTATCACAATTTTTTACAGTTTCACAGAGAAACTAAAGGATTGCAGGAAAATAGTGTCTCTAGCCCTTTACTAACTACGTGAAATTGCTTCTGTTTGCTTTTTTATCCAGTAGAAGATGCTCATTGTGTTTATAGATCAAACAAATTAGAATGACGCTCTGTGTAGATCCATTTTGAAGCACTCTGAAAGTTGTAAATGCTCTTCGACTAGCTTTGACTAGCGTGTTAGCTAGTCGAAGCTAGTTGAAGAGCATTTACAACTTGATTTGAGGTTGTAACAAGTGTTATTGTTACAACCTCAAATGACCTCATTTGATCAGCTCACCTGGCATGTTGGCAGGTGATAGCGGTCCTGTACGGGGTGTGCTGGCACTGGCAGGGGAGCCAGCTGGGGAGGGCGAGGGACCTCTAATACCTGGCAGGTGGGGAGACGTGTGAGGGGAGAAGGGTGACTGAGCAGGGTTACTCTGCTCTCCCTGGCTGCTTGATACACCTGAAGTGCTTACACCAGGACTCAGGGTGCCCTCAGGCCCCTCTGTACCTGTAGGCAGGTCATCAATGGACCCTGACAGGTCCTAAAAACACACAGTAAGACAACACTATGATCAGTGTGAGACAGAAAGATAAACTGGGAAAAAAAGGTTCACTATTTCAGCATGTTGATTTCACTCGTTAGCTGTAACAGCATGATGTGATTCCTCCTCTGTGAGGGGATATGAATGGCATAGACTCAAACACTCCATGCACATGCGCACACATAGACATCCCCAGAGGCCTTTGTCCTTATTTATCTTTTTCTCAGAGAAAGTGAGTGTGCGTATTATTGCCAAGGGTTGTCATGGTTACAAAGGTTTGTAAGATGTAAGCAGCAGAGTCAGCATGAAGCAGCAGCTGTGTCATGTGATCTCAATACACAAAAAATCTCTCAAAACCATATCTGATTCAGGGCTTTTCAGACATGCGCAATCCAAAAAAGAAGTTAAAAACAAAAATTTTATTTGTTCTTTTATATGTTCTTTTTTGCCAAAAATATAACATGGATGCCAACTTTGCAATACTTATGAGAACTTAAACACGTATTAATTAACCAACGATTTAAACGTGCCTGATATCTAAGATCTCTGATGGCTCAAATATAAAACCAATAATTACCAGTAAGGGTTGATTTTTTTTCTACAGATTGACACTGACATTTTTGGGAGGTTATGGTGTCATTTGAAAAGTTTAAAACTGAAAGTACACAAAGTTAAAAACAAAACATGAGACTGCAGCTTCAACTGATTCTGACTTGGTAATTAAGGGAAAAAATACTGTCAACATGTGTTAAGATTAAATATATATATATTTGTCCTTGCTAAGACACTGATGTCACCAACTAACCTGACTGTTTCTTCTTGTCTATGTTTATGATTCAAAAGTACCACCTTATTTACACAGCAGCATTTCAACATGCATCAACCTAACTGTGCCACTACCATATGTGCCCCAGCAGTAAAGATAAAAATCCGTTTAAAGCAAAAAGCACCTTTGGTTACAACTTGATAAAAAAAAAACTTCCAAATTAAATCTCTGGCGTCAACAGCTAAAAGGGCTGTAACACCAGATCGTTATGTTCACAAGAGTAAATTAATCTATCAAGTGTAAATAATGTAATGTAATATTAAACAGATGGAAATATGAGTTTTACAATATTAGCAAGAAAATAACCCTTTTTAAATGTCTCAGCAGTGATTTAACAAACATTACTGACCGGGAGGCTGGATGGACGACCCTGACTGTCGTCTGGGCCAGATTTGGCCTGAGCAGAGTGAGGAGCGTTTGACTGAAACGAGTCCTGGGACAACTCCTAACAGACACAAAGAAACAATAGCATTAGGCATAACAAAGGGGCCCTTGAGAAAAATGACTAAGATCCAAAAATGAGGGAAGTACCTGTTGCTGCTGAGGAGGAAAACGCTGATAAGGTGACTGCTGTGCTTGCTGCTGAGCATTTTGGGGATAGGCTACCTGCTGCCCCTGCGGATGCTGGCCATGTCCCTGTGGCTGTTGTGGATGAGACTGAGCCTGCTGTTGCTGTGAGGGGGGTTGTGGAGGTCCTTGCGTGGATCCTTGGTAGTTAGCTTGGCCTTGTGATCCAGGGGGAGCTTGGGAACTTGGCTGCTGTGGGGTCTGACTGGGAGGCCCCTGCTGTTGAGCATAGGACGACTGGTTGGACTGTGATGCTGACACTTGAGAATAAGGTGGTTGAGACTGAGGGGGCCCTTGAGATGGGCCTGGCTGCGGTCCTTGGGACTGTGAGGGCATGTGGGGCTGCTGATAGGCTGGTCCTCCTTGATTGTGTGGAGCTGAAGTTGGAGGGTGAGGCTGTCCTGGGTAAGGTGATTGCCTGCCAGCTTGCCCAGGTGTGGTTTGAGGGTAAAGGGATTGTTGTTGACTTGGATGTGGAGCCTGTCCTGGCTGGTTGTAATACGGCACCTGGCCCTGAGAGCCATACCCTGCCGGTCCCTGCTGTCCATAAGTTCCCATCTAAAATAAAGACGGTTAGACTTTACACATAAAGGTAAAACAAGAAAAAAATTATTTCTGGATGAGTCTGAATACCTGTGGACCATAAGGCATAGCACCCATGCCCACAGGGGTGCGTCCTTGCATTCCCACTGGGTATCGTTGGGGACCTGGGGGGCCATAACCCTGTCCTGGGTACCCTGGTCCAGGCTGAGGACCAGGAGGAGGCCCCTGCTGTGACTGCTGACTGTATGGACTACCTGCTCCATATGGCTGCCCTCTCATTTTTCCCATTGGATCCATGGGACTGGGAGGCTTTGCATGGCAAGAACACAAAAATATTACCTTACAAAATAGGAAATTAATATGAAAAACAAGGACGCCTCTTTCCACATGTGTAATTATTCCATTTGTTAGTTTTATTCAAACACATAACACTTAAGTGTGAGCGCAACCTTTTCAACAGCAACATAAACTCACACTTCAGTAAATGGGCAAATTGTTTTTTTTTTTTCCCTTCCATTTTATTTCCCACGGTCATTACCCTGATTTTTTTCACTTCACTCTGCCATAGTTTCGGAAGTCAACAGAGCTATATATATCTACTTTCAAATAGAGGGCAGTCTGCCCAATCCTAAACATATCCCAGCTGTGCTCTTGTTTTGAACCAAGTCCAAGTAGCTTTTTTTTTCTTTCCCCACCCCACGAGAAGGCAGTTTGGCTTTAAATGAATGACACCAGAAATAAGGGAAGTACTTTAACAACAGCTTGAAGGCTTTAAATTTGTACAAGGGCATTCCCCAAAAAACATACAATAGAAAAAAAATTAAGATATTTCTGAAAGTGGTTACTAATGATCTAATGGTTCTAATGTTTTCCCATGTGTGCACTTTGCTAAGAGGAGCATCTCCACCCCACACCTTTCCCTTACAAACAGACCACAGAATTCCTTACTGCCAAACTGTAAATCCAACATAATGAGAAGAAATAAATAAGCTGGGCACATGGCTAATCTGCATAAGACAAGAAAGGAAACTCCCTTGGTGGACTGCTTTCTGATTGGCTTGGGGTGGGGTGAGTGGAACTGGGGGGAATTCTTTAAGGTCAAACTTGTGTGGCATGCCAAACACAGCAGTGTCAGTCAGTCACTCACACACACATTCACATGTCTAGACATAAACTTAGAGATGAGCTAGAGGAAATTCAGAATTTTAATTTGGGAATCCCAAAAATAAGGCAGTAAATGAGCAAAGTCACAGATAATGTATTTTTAATAACACGTATTATTTCAATTAATGCCAATTTTACTTGAAATACAAAACACTGAAGAATCGCACAACACAGACTTTGGAGTTTATGTAGAAAAATGTAAAACTATACAGTACCCAAGGAGCACACAAAATTACACATTTTCTCCAGCTGAAATGTTTGGCAAAGTTTTAGAAAGTATAAAAGAGGAAGTGCGAGAAAGAGAAAAGCAGAAATACCTCTAGTGGCCCTGGGATGAGCTAATTCACTGTGTTCTTATCAGCAACTGTTGCCTTGCATCACATGTAATTATAAATGGCCATGAGCAAGCGGATGACGAGCCAATCAGATTTCAGCTAGCGTGTCAACCCAAGACCAACTATCTCCTGGCTTTGACAGTAGGATTTTACCTCCACAATTCAAATCCCACTGCAAACTGCAGCCTGCAACTACTGGGGCACTCATCAGTAAGAGCTGACTGTTTACAGGCACGGCGAGCCCAGCAACCCTCTCACTACATCGAAACACATCTAACTTATACATGTGACCAAAATGTACTAATTCACAGCCTTCAATGACATATAATTGGACAAATAAACAATTTAAAACAAGAGGCAAACGAGCCATTTGTCTAACCGTGAAGGACTCTTTCGACACGCAACGCATTCCTTCCGTCATGGCCACAAAATTACAGCTCAGCAGGCATGAAAACTGTACAAACACTACATTATAGACAGCTATGAAGTACTAATTCGCGAATACACGTTTTATTACTTCATAATACGGCATCTTTTAAAGAAAAAACGGTATAAATCAAGTCGATGTTAAAGGAAGCAGCAAAGCTATGGAAAACAAACACTTGCTCTTATTTTTGCCCCATTTTCACTGTCGGGCCTTTCATAGCTACTCCAACAACATTTCATGAACTTTACTTAATTTAAGCGCCGCTCTTCTGTCGTCATATGCCTTAATAAACAGAGTCAAATCTTAACATAAATAACGGTATGTTATAGAGAAAAAATACACACGACAGGCAGCCATTTTAGAGTCTTTGCGAACTAGTATCAGACAATGGCTGGCCTACTACGTTGAGACACTAGCTAGTAGTAGGTGGGAAGGAAACTTGTCAGAGCCCGTTTTAGAGATAAAAAGTTTTTACCTGGTTTCTGGCGAGTGGTTGCCCAGCACTTCCCGGGCTCATGGGCGAAGGGTGATGGCTTCTTTGTTGCCAACCCGGGTTGCTCCCTCCGTACTCTGCTGCTCCTTTACTAGCTCCTTCTTGGCTACTGTAGTCGCTAGAAGGGTAGTTTGGGTATCCCCGCGTAGAACTGGGGGAAGTTAGTAGCTTGTTGAGTGTCGGTGTGGATGTAGGTTGAGGGTTTCCGATATTATATCTCTGATTACTGTAAGATCCAGCCATCGCTGTGGGTCCTCCTGGTGGTGGCTGTTGCTTAGCTGGCTGCCCCCCAGCTGTCGGCGCCTGAGCGCTGCGAGGGGAGTTCATGGCGTATGCCTGACCGGTATATGGAGTCCTATTGGGGAATGGATTGTAATTGTTAAACTGGTGGTTCGAAAAGCCATGATCGTGAGAATTTGGTTGATACGAGTCCATTATATTGCTCGACTGTGCACCCGGACCCGCAGCAGCAGCTGCCATGCCAGGGCTTTGTTGTCCGCCATATTGATGAAAAGCGGCCCGACCGTAGTGCTGACTGTATCCGTACGAAGGTGGAGGAAAAGCGGGACCGTGATGATGCACAAAACCGGGATGGTTATTTCCCTCCGGTCCTATAGAGTCATTCGGGGTATTATTGTTAACCCTGGGCGGGTTCCCATTCCCGTTCTTCATCTCAGGTTCCCCTCCTCCCCCTGCATTTCCACCGTCGGTTCCGTCCTGCAACTCCCCTCGGCCCGGAGATCCACTGTCCAAACTCGGCTGCTTCTTGTCGGACTGCTTCTCTCCAGGAACCGAATCTTCCTTGAGGTCTCGATCCGGCTTTTTAAGTTCAGAAGGCGGGCTAGTGTTTAGAGTGGCGGCGCTGGCGACCTGAGCGGCCATGATATATCCCCCCCCACCTCTCTCTCCCTCTCTCGGCGAGTCAGTCACAATCAAAAGCTAGCATTGAATATAAATAATTGTTTAGAACCATTAATCCTTATGTCGATTCATTCCCACCCACTTATTCCGGACCGAACCCGGCTGCCATCCCCCGGTTCCGGCTCCGTAAATGGGTTAGAGAGATGATGGAGGCTCCATACAACGCGTAGAGAAGCGACAGAAATTGTTGTGGGAGTTGGGTTACTGAGCCCGGGTAGAGGCAGGGAGCTAACCCAACCAACACGAGGCTCCGCTACATACAGCCATTTTACTGAGCCGCACAGACGGCCTCAAAACATGGAGCGGCTCCGCTCACAGGCGGACTGAACTTTTCTTCTGTCTGGAAACCTCACGTTATAAAGTTATAAAAAAAAAACATAATATTTGTTACCTACGACGAGTCTTCTTGTGTTTTTAATTGAAAAGAATAGCATATTTGTGAATTTCATAGACGATTCTTATAACTGTATCTAATCTAATCTAATATTTATATAGATATTTGTACCACATAAGACCGATACGTTGTGGATGTGACAAGAGGCTCTTGGGTACAGATATGTCCTTCCAAGGACCAAGACATCCAGACATAAAGACATGAAATCCACATTTATGTGTTTTCAACTATCTGTCCAGCAGATTTTTTCACCATTTCAACTCAGTTTGTGTGTCATTTGCTTTTATTTCGTTCTGTATCATTTTACCTGCATCTTACGGTTTGAGTGCACCTATGTGATCATTATACATTTATGAGCGCATAACCTTTGGTTGTTTTGTGTCACAAAGTGCTTGAAAGACGTCAACCTCGCCTCTGTTTATTTTTGGGCTTTCATTTGAAAGAGAAGCGACCCTTATTGTCCCACAACGGGGAAATTCAGCTGTAACAGAGCTTCAGTTTAGTTAGCTTTTGTAAAGGTTAAAATGCTTGTTTTATTGTATTTCATCATGTTTTTATAGGCATTCTGTGATGCAATGATGCTGTTTTGTAAAATATTTGGCTATATTTTGTTTAATTTGCTTCTTTTTCTTTGGCACTGCTCTTTTTCTTGAAGCCCATTTCATGCTCTGTTCAGGTTATCTTGGTTTTATCTTATTGCTGGTTATTTTTTAGCTCCTTCTTTTTGACTTGGGTGTCATTTTAACCATTTTAGTCACCTAACATGAACAGCAAGATCTATCAAACTTAGGAATTTAAAATTGTATAATTGATTGGAAAATTTGTATACGAGAACCATTATTGACTAAAAGTGCACCCACAATTGTTTATTTGCAACAAAACAAGAAAAAAAATACAATTTATTTTTAACAAAAAAACTTCAGTGTTTTATATCAACAATTCCAAAGCTGTTCCTTTGTGGTTTTTCAAGAGGCATTTTATGTAATTCCATTACAGCTCTTTTGTGTTTTTCTGTCAGAAGTGAATCTTTCTGAATCTTCTTTCATAGAGCCCATTCTGGTTCAAAATGTGACCAATGGTGAGATCAGAAAGTGACATACCTCATCCTTGGAGTTCAACTTGAATAGTTTTGGAAGGTTTTCCTGACAATTTTTTTACCATCCTCTCTCTCCATCTGATTAATTGCAATTCCTCCTGTATTCACGTCCTGGGAGGTCGTCTACAGTCCGATGAACCTTATACCTTTTACAGGGAAACCCCACCCTGCAGACACCCCTGCAGTGGACAGGTTTTGGGCCAACCAAGCGTTTTTACTACTTATCTCACCCCTCTGGAGCAGCCACCTCGCTGTTCAGGACACCAGACACTTTTTGTGCGCCCAAAAAATAAAATCAGTGAAAATTCACCCCACTAACAGACAGGGATCACAGATAGAGGCCGACGCTCCTGCAGTGGAAGAGCTGGATGCTGGCTGCGAGCAACGCCTGCTTGACCAGGTGCGTGGCACAGAAGCCAGCTGCACATCAGATTCGGTGGACACAGACCAGGAGGACCCTAAGCTGCCGACACCAGCCATCAGCACCTGCTCCCAAGCCCTTGCATGTGCCAATGACCTGCTGCTCCACCTGGCGGACTCAGGAAATGCAAGCCTCTTCAACCAGATGACTAGAATTCACGACGAGTTAAACACGCACCTGGTAGCCAAGAGGTGCAATGCCAAGCAGACTACGCTGGACTCCTTTTTTTAAGAGACAGTTTCAGCATCATGCCAGTTTTTCTCTTGCTTAAACAATGTAAACATCGATCATGAGTATTTTCATAATAAACGAAAAAACTGACAAGTATCCATTAAATTTTATTCAAAGTTGAGACAAATTCAGAAAGAGATTTGACCATGTGCTAGTTCATAAGGTAAGTTGATGAATCGAGGAAATGTCAGTGACAAAGGTTTACAAACATTCCAAGATATGTAATCTAGGAATGTCACCCGGACACCCTACCCCTCTGTGGCGGACACCCCACCATAACGGACAAAACATCTGGTCCCGTCAGTGTCCGCTATAGCAAAGTTTTACTGTAATAATTTTGTCAGCTGTGACCACAGGAAGATGAAGTCTAGTAGTCTTTACATGGTGATCTAAAGTCTTCTTTATGAGCTCCTCAGACAGCTCTGGCCTTTGCTTTCTGTTCAGTGTGGTGCACACAAGGATACCAAACCAGAACTTTTTTGTTCTATTTAAACAGGCTGGATTACTGATGAAAAACTTAAAGACAGCCGTGATACTAATGAAGGTTTAACACTTAGTTTGTAAACATGACCATAATGCAGGATTAACTGTCTCGTTAGGGGAACAAAAAAATCTCCTCATACTTTTTAGCGTATATTTGTAAAATAAACAACAAATCATTTCTTTTCACAAATCATCTTTGTTTACTTTATCGCATACTATAGCAATATACATAAACATTATACAATTTCTAAAAAAGCCAGTGTTTGAGCTGGAGGGATACCAACAAATCTGGGCACACCTTCACATGGGTGTTGAAAACCTTTTAAAATACCTCACTGTAAACACACATTCTCACCCTAATATGAAGAAAAAGAGGGATTATCTTAATATCTAGATAAATATATTTAACTTTTAGATGTGCGCTTTTATGATCTTGTTTCTGAGATGTATTTCAGCAACACACACAGTTTTTCTCTCTACAGTAGGAGAAAGCCTTGCAGCAACCAATGCACATTCCCCGTTCTTCTCTCCCCTGCCTGCCTGTCTGCCTGCTCTGCTCTCCTCTACCACCCCCTCTCCTCTCTGTCTGTATCTCACTCCAGCAGAAACACACTCTCTGCTCACTGTGGGGGGATGGGCGCTCAGGCTCTGCTGCTGCTCTCTCAGCCTACTAACAGTGAACTAAACCAAATGGGGAAGAGAGACTTTATCTATCAGAAAAGAACACACAAGGACAGTTTCAAAGTCTCAGAAATGTTAGAAAAAAATAAATCAGACATTTGTTCTTCTTTATTCACAGACAAAATAAGGGAGACTTTTTCTTTGACACACATGGGGTGTGTACACCGCATTGTGCAGGGGTGGAATTATAATGAAAAAAGTGTTTGATAAAAGGGTGGACATTTGCTTTTGTGCGAGAAATATTCAAATACTAAAATTTATGAGATGATTTAATAGTTCAATCAAGTATTGATTAAAATTCAGATTTGGTATGTAAGTGGGACAAGAGTGCCTTTCGGTTTCTTTTCTCTCTCTCTCTTCCACACACACACAGTTTATTTTGCGCTCTTTCTCTCTCTCACACACACACGCACACCTCTAAGGGGCTTAGGGGAAAAAGGCAGGAAGTACCAATGAGAAGGCATACTTGATCACATGTACAAACATCGAAACACAATTTAACATTCTGCCTGACACACCCCCCTAATGCACACACATACACACAGCTTTATGGGCAGGAAGCTGTCCACATATCATCTGCAGCAACACCACACAGGGTTAATGTGATTTCCCACATCGGTGCAGGCTCACAAAGTGGATCACACTGTATTTTCGTCTGACTGCAACGCAGCATGACACGCGCACACACACACACACACACACACACACACACACACACACACACACACACACAGCGAGAGAGACTTGTGGGTTAGATCGCCATCTGAAAGTGTCTGAACTAATTTTATTCATATAAGTAACATTTAAATGTAGGCTTACTAAAAGTGTTACAAATGTGCTTACTAGCAGTATGGATGGGACAAATAGAGAAATAGTTTAAGCAGCTTTTACAAAGAGAGAATATCTTCCATCCCAAAGAGCAGACACAGGGCCAGTTGTGCAGAAACACAGATTTAATGTGGCTTCCTCTCCCCGCTTGACTTAATTTTTCTGCTCCGGCTGCTGGAAAGATTCGGACCAGATTTTAGCGGATCTGGGAGGCGGTCTCAAAGGTCCATGCGCCATCTAGTGGACAGAAAGTATTTTTATTTTGTTGCATCTGTTCCCGCTGCACCTCAGACGTACTGCTGATGGATCTGATTCCACCTGTTTATTTTAGATTCATTAAATTACACGCGTTCATAAAAAAACATATATAAATTTAGGATGCATGCTGAACATTTACTGATTACTATTACTTTCTGCAAAAACCATAACACATCTTAGGCTCAAAATTACATTATACAGAAATAAAAATATCTTTATATACATTACATACATACATTAACACACAAGATCAATACTAGGTAGGTAAAGAACCTGGGTGTTATCTTTGACCAGGACATGTCCTTTAGTTCTCATATAAAGAATGTTACCAGGACGGCCTACTTCCACCTGCGTAATGTTGCTAAAATTAGGAGCATTTTGAATCAAAGAGATGCAGAAACTTTAGTTCATGCATTTATTACTTCTAGACTTGATTACTGTAATTCATTATTATCAGGGTGTTCTAATAGTGCTGTTAAAGGCCTCCAGCTGATCCAAAATACTGCTGCCAGAGTTCTGATGAGCGTTAGGAGAGACCATATTTCTCCTGTTTTAGCATCACTTCATTGGCTCCCTGTAAGGTCTAGAATAAAGTTTAAGGTTTTACTTTTGACGTATAAGGCATTGAACGACCAAGTTCCATCTTATATTAAAGATCTTATTGTTCCATGTGCTCCTAACAGAGCACTTCGCTCTCAGACTGCAGGTCTGCTTGTAGTTCCTAGAATTTCTAAAAGTAGAATGGGAGGAAGAGCTTTTAGTTATCAGGCTCCTCTCCTGTGGAACCAGCTTCCACCTTTTATCCGTGAGGCAGACACCTTGTGTAGTTTTAAGAATAGACTTAAAACTTTCCTTTGTACACAATCCTATAGTCAGGGTTAGCTTGGGTTCTCCTGAGCTTTCCCTTTAGTTATGCTGCTATAGGTTTAGGCTGCCAGAGGACATACTGACCACAAGGCAGAAGGCCGCCCATCCTGAGCCGGGTTCTGCTAGAGGTTTCTTCCTGTTAAAAGGGAGTCGTTCCTTTCCACTGTCGCCAATTGTGCTTGCTCAGGATGGGGGATTGTGCTGAAATAACAATTCAGCCCAATCGGTTGGTTCCTTAGATAGAAAATGTTTTATTATTAATTGGTTGATTTTTATTTTTATATTGGAAACAATTGTTTTCTAAAAGATAATGATACTAGCTACCATTTCGTTTATTCAAAGTGAAAAAGAAAATAAGGAACAAGAAATAGGACCCAGAGAACGCACCAATGTTTATATTTGATTTAATTTTTTGTTTTAGCCGTACAAAAATAAAAATATGACCAGACCCCACACAGAAGAAAACCGTCTTTTTTTTTCCACTCAATCTTCCTCATTGTGGGTTCTCCAAGGTATGGTAAAAGGATCCGCTGCTGTAGATCCCAATTTAGTTCCCATCTACCCAAATTTGTATCAACACTTTAAACTTTGGACACCTGAGATGGAACCGTTGCCAAGTCCAAACAGGTGTAGCATTTTGATTTGATCTTTTTGTTTTACAGATTCATCATTTCCTCCTTCAAATTTTTCGTACTGGTTTCAACATATCTCTCTTGCACACCAAGAGTACTTGAGAGTTTTAAATGTTAAGGAAAACACAAAGAAGACTTTGTTTATATGCTAATAAATGAGCCATTTATAATTAATTAACGTGCCAGTCATGACATCAGGTTGCTGTAAAGTTTTCAAGTGCTTTTAGATTTGAACTGAAAGCACATGAGTCACCGCCGTGTTCAGGGAAGGATACGAGTCGAACTGGAAGTCTGCCCCCACAGCAGCTGACATCATCGCTTGCAGATTTCTCTCCTCCAAGTCTCCAAAGCAGTAGCCGTTGGCCTTGTCCACCACACGCAAGACCCGAATCATGCTCTCTTTGTCCTGGTGAGAGATAAGATATGAGGAAGAAAAAGGGGGTGAAACACATGTGATCTGGGGATTTCCCTGAAGAAATTCACAGAAACTACACACAGACAAAAGGAAAAACTAAGTAAAACCTTGACCGTATACTGCTGGAGGACATTAGTGTTTGTTGTATCTGAGGAATGATAATAAGGCACAAACTTGGTATCTATTTTGATAAGTCTGGCTTTTATCATAAGTTTGTACATTATACAGACCTTCCAAGAAGTTCAGAAGCTTTCATGGGGATTCAGTGACACAGCTCCCACAGCCTGATGTTTATGCTAATCAAGGTTTTCGATTTCTGAGATAAGATGCAGACGCACACAAAATCACAAGTACTAAAGTTATTTGACTCAAAGTTGAGCACTTTTTTCTTAAGGTCAAAGGTGTGATTTTTACTCTTTAAATTGGTGTTAACCACCTTAGGTTTCTAAGGTAACAAGTGTCGGCACAACCAAGAGGCAAAAAACAGAAAAAAATGCATATACATTTTCACATTGTTGAAACTAGAGCCAGCCTGTAGTGTAAATTACCAGGCTTGTAAGCAGATGTGGACCAGACTTGGGTCTAAATGGGATCTAACAGGGAACAAATGCAGTGTAAAAACAGCACGCTTTAACAATCCAATCAGTCTGCACGATTTTCCAGGTTTAAAAGCAACTTGAAGTGAACCAGTCTAAACCGTGAACCACGAGTTGTTTCTATATACAGCTGAAGAAAGTTAAAGCTGGTTGTTAAAGCATTTCCTGGGACACCTAATCATTTCAGCCCATGTAGAATAAAGACAATTTGACATAAAGGATCACTCTGAGCTTGTCTTGGAAGGAAAAAAAAGTGATGCAAGCTTTATACAGAATAATAAAAATGTTGTTTTTATTGCATCTCCCCACTGAACTTTAATTTAATTATTCTACTGAAGAATGGATTTATAGCAGCTCATTGCTGGTTGATAAAAAGTACAGTTCGATCTCAGTGTTAAATATTATTGTATTTTTTAAATGTGAAAAGAAATATTTAAAATATTTAAAAGTTAAAACTAAACTAAGTTATTATTATTAACTTATTATTATTGTTGTTGTAAATATATTTGTTAATACACAGTTAAAATATAAATATCAAACGATATTATCAATATCCAATGAACAACAATATCTTAAAATGTGAAGTTCCTGCATATCATCTTGCTCCAGTGATACCTGCACATTGAGAGGAACAAAGGAGACAAGGCTGTAATCTTGTATAACTTCAGCCAACTTTTCATTGAGACGGTGGAATTTTTTAAAAAAGGGATCTGCAGCCAAGTGATCGAGAAGATACGTCAGGTCCAAAACTTCAGTGTAGAAATCCAGGTTAAAGGCTGTAAAATGTAAAAAGTAGCATGTTGTTGAGGAAGCATTACAATAAATGTAATACTCTGTAAATAAGTTTGAGAATCCAAATCTGTGTTACACGTGCCTAGTTTTCCATACTGCTCAATCAGGTCCATCTTGGAGAGGATGTTGATGTGGGGAAGCTCCACGTGCAGCATGGTGGAAAGGGAGGTGCACAGCACGGAGATGAACTTCGCTGGGTCAGCGCAGTAATGGGAATCCACCAGGTGCACTGCTGTAAGCTGAATATCAAAAAGAATAGTAAAGAGAGTGAAAAATGAACATCATAAATCACCCAAAGAATTCCAAAAACTTAAGTTGATCATTCTAAAATTAAAAACATCTTACCCTGAAATTCCACTTGGCTAGCTGGAGGAATATATTCTTGACTGATTTCTGGTGGGTGTAGAACTCCACCTGTCCAGGACAGTCGAACAGGAAGTAGCAGTCACTGTGCTGTGCCAGCTTGCTTTCCAACCAGTCCAGGTTTGCTTCCACATACTCCATACAGTACAGTAGTCCACCATTAGGTCCGAGCTTCAAACCGTCCATAACATCATCCAAAGTGACCAGTTCAGAGATATCCACAGCACAGGGATACGGTACCCCTTCGTTAGCAGGGTCCATGTTCACCACGACCACTTTGCGTCCTAGATTAGTTAAAAACTCTTGCATTCCCTGACAGTATGAGGTTTTACCTGAGCCCGGGGGTCCGATGACCACCTGACCGAAGCGCAGAGAGGGTTTCACTTCAGTCTGAGTAGACATGGTTTCAAAATGCAACATATGTGAAGAAGTTCACATCAGATGAGACAGAGCATGTCAGAGTGACCACATGTGATCACACGTACCGTGTCAGCATCCAGGTGTAACGTCAAAATACCAGGTGTTCAGCTTAAAACGTACAAGAAATAAAATAAATTGTCGACGAGTCGATATATCCAGGGGCGTTCTACAACTTCACAGATGTGGGACAAGATCAACAAAAAATAATTACTGTAGTCAACCATAAGTGTCATTTCTGTCGTAGCTGAGTGGGTTTCGTTAAAATAAAAAAAACAACAATACGGAACTATATTTATCAAACGATCAGCAAACCACGGTTACTAGTTTAGCTAGTGCTAATAAGAAATACATCCGGGTTATGAGTCACCTGTCAAAATAAAAGACTAGAAAAGCACTCAGAGAGCGCAGACCTCCGACAAGTGGACATATTGTAGAAAGTACTATGACGGTAGTCCGGATCATCCCCAAAATCTAATGGATTGTTCCTTGTGTCATTTCAGACCTTTCCTGAAAATGTAATCAACATCCATCCATTAGTTTTTGAGTTATCCTGCTAACAGACAGACCCCGATAAAAAACATTACCTCCTTGGCGGAGGTAATAATCTTTAGTATTCATTTGTCATTCGGTGTACCTCTGAGTGACAAAAACTTGTCCTCTGTGAAACTATTTTTGCTCTATTTTAGTTGGTCTTTTACATTATTTGATCACTAAAGTCATGAGTTTGTAAAGTAAAACACATAAATAAACAAAACTAACAGTGTAACTTCATCCCACTGAAATCATACACAGGAAATAAACAAACTCATTTAAAAGTATAGAAATGTTTTAATATAAATACCAGAGAAATAGATAGAAAACAGGTCTACAGATGAAACTGAATCATTTTTTTGACCCAACGATGCCCCCTGGCTGCCATCCCCTGTACTTCATGCTGGTGTTCGGTTGGCGCCTCAGTAATGCGTCACCGTTATCCGTATCTCTGGGTTTATCATACACAGTACTAATAAGATGGTCTGTTCTGGCCTTTTTCACTGGATGTAACAGCAGCTTTTCTCCATGATACCTGCAGAAAAAAAATTATATTAGTGTCTAACTGCTCACAGGAAGTCATACTAATATTTGAATGTATTGTTAGCCACTTGCACTAACCCAAAGCCTCTCTTGCATTTAGGATGTTGACCTTCGTTCTCTAGAGCTTCAGAAATTCCAACCTGGCTATCTCCCAGTCCTTCACCGTCTCTCCAGCCCTGCTTTTCCATCATGCGTCGGCCAAAACCCTAATAACAAAAAAAAAATAATAACAAACAAGTGAGGAAAAAGCCTCCTAAATGGTTCATAACATTATGTCAAATTATGTACAGCAACATTTAATTTACTTTAGTGAACTTCTCAAAGCTGCCAATAGACTGATTGTGCCCTGATCCATCCTCAGCACCATCCCTGAGCCTCTTTTCATATTGCATTCTGATATAGTCTCGAGCGTCCATGTCACCTCCATCTGTGAGAGAAAGAACTGGGTTAAAATAAAATCTGACTGTCAAGCAGAAGCATTTACAGTTTAATCCAGATTATTAAAGCTGCAAAGCCCAGCTCAGGTACCTTTATCATAGTAAACGCTCATATCAACATCCCAGTCATCGGCCGTTTGCTCATCAAAGTCTAGAGAAAGAACATGAAGTTATTTCAAACCGCAATGTAGTAATTATACTAAGAAAGCATAATGACTGTTTTTGAACTTGCCTCCTTCTTCCTCCTGCCAGTATTGGGCATCTGTGTAGAAAACCAGACCTGGACCTCCTTTTTCCCACTTTAACTCGATCTCTTCTTCATACAGTCTCTCTTTGGTTCGGTCCTGGCTTGTCACATCCTCGTGGAAAGCTTCGTGGCGTTCCCACTCTTCACAGTAGTCATCATCCTGCAACCAAGCACATAAACAGTAAGCTACAATGAAGGAATGGTTCCCCCAAGTGCGACTGAATAAAACGGATTGTGATTTAAACCCACATCATCTGCATTTGACTCTGTGTCCTCCTCTCGCTCTTTGTTCTGTGTCTCATCAGCTTCCGGTTTTTGCATGTCATCAGCCACAAGTATTGATCTTGAAGATGGAGCAGTCCATGTTCCCGGTCCTGATATTTCATGTCCAGCAGCTGTTAACACGGTCTCTTCTGTGGCCGGGAGAACGTGCGAGCCTTGGTACTGGAAAGGTACATTTCCATAGCGACGGCTGGAGCTGGTCTTTGGGAAAGTGAGACCTAACTTACGAATGAGGTGTGGAGGCAGGCGACAGGACTGGATGAGCTGAAGGAAGACTTTGATGGGTGTGCCCACATTACCGTTCTGCATCAGGGCGGGAGGATTGAGCTCAGGTAAACTTCTAAGGTCAGCTTCAGTGAAGTGCTCTGTTAAAGCCACATGGTGACGCTGTTCATACTTTGTTTTATATGGGAATGACCCTTCTTCATCTGAAAAGCCAGAAAAGCCAATGTTGGTTATTAAATGTTCATAACATTACGTGTCATGTCACAAATAAATCCAACAAACATCCAGTAATAATCAATCACAATTAGGGTGCAGACTTTTTTTTCGTATTTTTTAACATGGCTCAATGCGACCACAATTAAAAATGAGTGAAATTCCACTTTAGCCACTTTTCTACGTACCTTTGTCGTGTGAAACTTTAATTTTCCTGATTACGCAGCGTCTGGCCAGCCAGTTTCCCTTCGAGTCGATCCAGTGATTCCCAGCATACATCCTGATGAACCTATCAGCGTGTTTAGAGTTCACTGACACGATACAACAGCACGACCTCACCAGCAGCTTTAAAACAGATGTGTTTTTTGGTGATTCATGGGGTTCGTGGCATGTGGACTTCTCGTCATCTTCGCACTCTGTTATGGTAGTTTGGGTCATCTCGGACCCTTTGAGAAACTCCGGTCGATGTCGATAGTGAAAACAACTAAAACCACCGCTTTCTATGAACTGACTGAAGTAATTTCTCAGGTCT
This sequence comes from Pachypanchax playfairii, assembly GCA_006937955.1. Taxonomy (NCBI): domain Eukaryota; kingdom Metazoa; phylum Chordata; class Actinopteri; order Cyprinodontiformes; family Aplocheilidae; genus Pachypanchax; species Pachypanchax playfairii. The sequence goes on from SSNP01000109.1 coordinate 1,734,981, forward strand.
GCAGAGCGAAAGGCAACGGGAATGTTGCTAACAGCTAAATATCTGGGAGGTTCAGCCTCACAGTCCGCCATGATTGTTTGTGTTCTAGAACAGTAACTACGCACCATTTAGCAGATGGGTGACAAAGTGACCGCTCGAGCGGGCGGAGTTTACGCTCCTGTTTCCGACGAACGATCGGCCGCTCAGATGCAGCGGGCTGACCAGCGAACGGCCACTTCGAGCATATGACTGATGTAAACATAACACCGTTATTTTGTTACCAAGACCCAGATTTGGTGGATAAAATCAAGAAACATGCGTGCTGAATAAGGTAATTTATATGTCCGGTCACAACTTCCTGATGGGAAGCGCGGGTTCGAATCCCGATGTTTTTGCCATAAAAGTGACTCATGGCCATAGCTCGGTGAAGCTGGCACGCCACACACTTGAAAAGTGCAGGCAAATCGTTTGCTCGGTTAGTGTTTCGATTGTGCTGATTTGTGCAGGTAAAATTGACGTTTGTGCTGCTACGGTTTCTGAGATATTAAACTTTACCTTTAGGTCATTCAGAGTTCACCGCCCCCCACCGGACTGCATCAAAGCAGACCATAATAGTCTACTTTTTTAGTGCTTCATTTGTGCTGATTTGTGCAGGTAAAATTAGCCGACTCAGCAGCCGCGGGAGCGTGCACGGGCTACGAAACTGCATTTCTTGACGTAACTCACAACAACTGCAGCTTAAAACTTTGCAAACCAAACATTATCAACATTAAAAAACACAGTGCAGATGTTTCTGTCCGTTTTAATTTTATAATTTTTCTCCAGAGACTTACTATGTTTTTTGTGTCAGACGTTGTTTGAGGGGTCGGCGTTTATAAGGGTCGCAGCATGTAACCTGGATGTAAAGATGGTTTGTCTGGGTGGGGGTGGCACATAGTGAGCAAATCTTACAATTGTGATTGTACATTTGCCGAAAAGTGATTATAACACCCTGTTTATCTATGACGGGTTATATATGCCTCAAAATGTCTTTATTTCTTTATTGTTGATTTAATTGTAGACATCTCAGAAATACAGTCCTCCCAGATGGCCAAAAGGAACAACAATCTTACTTGACAAAAAAGGATTAGAGTGTCCTGTTTACTCACAGAGGGATGGATTTACCTAAAATGATGTTAATCATTATATGTTGGCGTTATTGTAACTTTCACATTACACTGAGTCTTATCTAAAATCACGAAAACTCCTAAAATGGCCAGAAATGACAATTTCCCAAAAACTGATGACAGCATCCTGTTCCCTCATGAAGGGTTAAAAACGCCTAAAAATGACATTTATAATTTGTTGGGGTTTCTGTACCTTTTGTAGCTCAGTGAAGCTGACCCCCACCCACTTGAAAAGTGCAGGCAAATAGGCTGCTCGGTTACTGTACCTGTCACAGCACACTGAATCTTTTCTATTGTCAATGACACCCCAAAACTGGCAAAAAATGACAACTTTAGTTGCCAAAAAGTGATTAATGTATCCTATTTACTCATGAATGGTGAAATGTGAATAAAAATGACTTTATACAGTGGGGAAAAAAAGTATTTAGTCAGCCACCAATTGTGTAAGTTCTCCCACTTAAAAAGATCAGAGAGGCCTGTAATTTTCATCATAGGTATACCTCAACTATGAGAGACAAAATGAGGAAAAAAAATCCAGAAAATCACATTGTCTGATTTTTTAAGAATTTATTTGCAAATTATGGTGGAAAATAAGTATTTGGTCAATAACAAAAGTTAATCTCAATACTTTGTTATATAGCCTTTGTTGGCAATGACAGAGGTCAAACGTTTTCTGTAAGTCTTCACAAGGTTTTCACACACTGTTGCTGGTATTTTGGCCCATTCCTCCATGCAGATCTCCTCTAGAGCAGTGATGTTTTGGGGCTGACGCTGGGCAACACGGACTTTCAACTCCCTCCAGAGATTTTCTATGGGGTTGAGATCTGGAGACTGGCTAGGCCACTCCAGGACCTTGAAATGCTTCTTATGAAGCCACTCCTTCGTTGCCCGGGCGGTGTGTTTGGGATCATTGTCATGCTGAAAGACCCAGCCACGTCTCATTTTCAATGCCCTTGCTGATGGAAGGAGGTTTTCACTCAAAATCTTACGATACATGGCCCCATTCATTCTTTCCTTTACACGGATCAGTCGTCCTGGTCCCCTTGCAGAAAAACAGCCCCAAAGCATGATGTTTCCACCCCCATGCTTTACAGTAGGTATGGTGTTCTTTGGATCCAACTCAGCATTCTTTCCCCTCCAAACACGACAAGTTGAGTTTCTACCAAAAAGTTCTATTTTGGTTTCATCTGACCATATGATGTTCTCCCAATCCTCTTCTGGATCATCCAAATGCTCTCTAGCAAACCGCAGACGGGCCTGGACGTGTCCTGGCTTCAGCAGGGGGACACGTCTGGCACTGCAGGATTTGAGTCCCTGGCGGCGTAGTGTGTTACTGATGGTAGCCTTTGTTACTTTGGTCCCAGCTCTCTGCAGGTCATTCACTAGGTCCCTCCGTGTGGTTCTGGGATTTTTGCTCACCGTTCTTGTGATCATTTTGACCCCACGGGGTGAGATCTTGCGTGGAGCCCCAGATCGAGGGAGATTATCAGTGGTCTTGTATGTCTTCCATTTTCTAATAATTGCTCCCACAGTTGATTTCTTCACACCAAGCTGCTTACCTATTGCAGATTCAGTCTTCCCAGCCTGGTGAAGGTCTACAATTTTGTTTCTGGTGTCCTTTGACAGCTCTTTGGTCTTGGCCATAGTGGAGTTTGGAGCGTGACTGTTTGAGGTTGTGGACAGGTGTCTTTTATACTGATAACGAGTTCACACAGGTGCCATTTATACAGGTAACGAGTGGAGGACAGAGGAGCCTCTTAAAGAAGTTACAGGTCTGTGAAAGCCAGAAATCTTACTTGTTTGTAGGTGACCAAATACTTATTTTCCACCATAATTTGCAAATAAATTCTTTAAAAATCAGACAATGTGATTTTCTGGATTTTTTTTTCCTCATTTTGTCTCTCATAGTTGAGGTATACCTATGATGAAAATTACAGGCCTCTCTGATCTTTTTAAGTGGGAGAACTTACACAATTGGTGGCTGACTAAATACTTCTTTGCCCCACTGTATATCTTATGATGAGGATTCTGTACCCATCAAAGCACACTGAGTTGTTTCTATTGTCATAGACACCCCAAAAATGGCAAAAAATTGTCATGTTTGTAGGTTTGTTTGAACTCCGCAGTAAACCCTTACTCCAGACCAACACACAGAAACGGGAATCAGTTGAAGGTGGTTTATTATATACAGTGTGGTGAACAATATATACAGTGTCAGAGAATGTGCAGGAGCAGCAGGAGGCAATCCTGAAACAAGTACAGGGGTGCAGGTGGAGTCCTGGCAGTGGAGGAGAGGCAGGTTAGTGACAGGCAGTTCCAGGGATAGATTGTGGATGCTGCGGTGCGATGGGAGTGTGCCCAGAGAACTTACGGGAGCTGAGACAGTGAGGAGCGTGAGGAGGGGTTCGATGAGCCAGCAGCGGCGGTGGTGATCCAGAGGTGATGGATGGTTGAAAGAGATCCAGAGAGAGTAATGTAATCCACGGGAGTTGAAGAAGCAGGGGTGACAGCGTGAGTTGGAACCAAAGCAGCTGTGTACGTCAGAGGCAGCCAGGGAGACGGTCATGGTGACACAAGACAGTAGAGCCTGTGTACAAAGTCCTCAGATGGCGCGGCAGACGGCCAGTGCAGAGGCACCTCAGAACCTAGAGGGATGCTCCAGGAGACAGGACTAGAAGAGGGGAAGGAGAGGGCAGGTTAAACACGAAGAATATAAATCATTGTCAGAACACTCACTGAGGCCACACGTTACCAGGTTAAGGATGTAGAACAAACTGGCGTCTGTCTCTAGTTCCTCCTCTGGTTAAATACCCAGCTCTCCTGATCTGGGTAACGAGCCACACCTGCAGCCACTCATCAGCTGCTGCCACGCCCTGCAATGAGAGTTAGTGCAGCACAACAACAAACACCACACACAAGCTGCTGAGATCCTGACAGTACCCCCCCCCCCCCATTTAACGGACGCCTCCTGGCGGCCGAACCAAGGAAGAAACGGAACCTGAAAAGGAAGACAAACTACAACAGGGCCTGGACTGATGTTCCGGAATAGCGCTACAACTGGTGGCAGCTTTTTGGCGTAGCTCTGTGACTTTGCTAGCATTTTTTTGTTCTTTTTGAGTATTTCTTGCTAGTTTTTTTCTTCTGGAAATATTTTCTAAATACTTTTCTTCTGATTTGGGTGCTGTGCTGATTGAGTTTTTTGCTTGATTTGTCACTTTTTTGCCACTTGTTATGATGCGTAACCATGGCAACAAGAGACTTGTTTACAGGAAAGAGCAGCTAACTGACATTTCTAAGGCTGAAATAATCCTCAAATTGAAACTCTGGATCCCTGATGAGCTCAAAAGAAGAAGACATGGATGCAGAGCAGGAGCAGAGTGAAGAGAGAGAAAGAGGAAGTTTAAACTTTCACTTCCATCAGTCATACTGACAAATGTGAGATCTCTTTGCTAACAAAATGGATGAACTTGAAGCTCTGCTGAAGACCCAGCCAGAGTATCAGGAATGCAGCATCATGTGTTTTACTGAGAGACGGCTAAAGGAACATATCCTGGACTCTGCCTGGCTTTCAAACAATATGAGCAGACAGAGATTTGAAGAGGAGCTGCAAAAGAAGACGAGTTTGTCAGCTGATCACATCTGCAGTCACCTGTTGGGGAAGCAGCATCAGAGCAAGTGACATGAAGAGGCTGAACAGATGGATAAGGAGGACTGATTCTGTCATGGAGACTGGAGAACTGGAGTCTCTTGAGTTGATTGTCCAAAGGAGGATGAAGAACATGATGGAAAACCCTCATCATCCTCTTCAGAACACAGTAACTCATCAACAGAGTGTCTTCAGTCAGAAGATTCTTCATAATCCGCTGCAGCCCAGACCGCTACAGGAGATCCTTCCTGTCCACAGCTAGAACCCTCTACAGGATATCCTTCCTGTCCACACCTAGAACCCTCTACAGGAGATCCTTCCTGTCCACACCTAGAACCCTCTAGAGGAGATCCTTCCTGTCCACAGCTAGAACTCTCTATGGCTCCCTGAAAAAGAACTGAGCTACAACAACACTTGAATTTCCCTTCGGGGATTAATAAAGTATTTTTGATTTGATTTGATTTGATTTGATTTGACTGGGCTGGGGCGGAGGAGGTGGAGGTGGATGGCTGAACTAAGGTGGAGGAGGTGGAGGCGGAGGAATTTTCAAAGTCACTGATGAGGGTAGGGTCGAGTATGAAGGACCGTAGCACCCATGAGCGGTCCTCAGGATCGTACCCCTCCCAGTCCACGAGGTACTGACGTCCTCGGCCCCGAGGACGAACTCCCACGATCCGACGCACAGTGAAGGCGGGGTGTCCATCAATGATCCAGGGTGCAGGAGGAGGATCGTCAGGGCAGAGGGGACTGGTGTGGACTGGTTTGACTTGGGAGACGTGAAAGACAGGGTGAAGGCAGAGGCGAGACAGGAGTTTCAAACGGACAGTAGTAGGGCTGATAACAGAGTAAATAGTGTAGGGACCAAGAAACGGGGAGCCAACTTACGGTTAACAGCCTTGAGGGGGAAGTCTTGGTCAGACAGCCACAATCTTTGACCCGGGGCGTAAGTGGGAGCAGGAATGCGTTTCCGGTCCAGACATATTTATAAAGGAGACAAACCAGTGGCAGAGGAAGTGTGTGTGTTGTGCGCATACTCGACCTAGGGTAAGTGACGGGACCAGGAAGTGGGGTTGATTTTCGATCTCCTGGTTGAGATGCTCACTGGAGACCAGTGACAAAATCCAGGGACAGATGTGACCAGGGTCTGGAGGGTATGGAGAGGGGGTGAAGAAGACTGGCTGGTGGCTTATGGGAGGACTTGTTCCGGGTGTAAGTGGAGCAGGCGGCAACATAGTCCTAGACGTCCTTGTTCAGCGACAGCCACCAGTAGTACCTCCGGAGCAGCGCAATGATGCGGCTGACTCCGGGGTGGCAGGAGAACCGGGAGGTACGGCCCCAGTGGAGGACTTGAGGTCTCATGGCTGCGGGCACATGCGTCCTGTTGGGCGGTCCACCCCCGGGATCAGTTTCGTGCTGGAAAACAGAACGAACGGCCTCCCCGACGTCTCAGGTGACAGAGGCCACCACACAGGAGGAGGGCAGGATGGAGGTGAACTGGGCTGGAGGGTCATCAGGCTGGTAGATGCATGATAGGGCATTGGGCTTGACGTTCTTAGAACCGGGTCTGTATGAGATGGTGAGGTTGTATCTGGAGAAGAACAGTGACCAACGGAACTGATGGGGGTTGAGTCTAATGGTGGTTTGAATGTACTCCAGGTTCTTGTGGTTGGTCCATATTATGACTAGTTCTTCGGTACCCTCCAGCCAGTGACGCCACTCCTCCAAGTTCAGCTTGATGGCGAGGAGCTCTCTGTCACCTATGTTATAGTTCTGCTGGGTAGGGGTGAACCGCTTCAAAAAGAAGGCACATGGGTGGAATCTGCCGTCAGACCCCGTGCACTGGGCCAACACAGCGCCCACCCCGACGTCAGAAGCATCCACTTCCACAATGAACTGAAGGTTGGTGTCAGAGTGAGCGAGCACCGGTGCCTGCGTGAACCGTCGCTGGAGTTCTTGGATAACTGCGTCCGCCGCCTGACTCCACGGAAACAAGACCGTGGTAGAGGTGAGTGAAGTGAGGGGTGCAGCGATATTACTGAATCCTTTAATGAATCGACGGTAAAAGTTGGCAAAGCCTAGGAAACGTTGAAGTTCCTTATGTGATGTGGGTGTTGGCCAAGGTGTGGACGTCAGGGGACCAGAGACAGACAGGGAGCCAGGGAGACGGTCGTGGTGACACAGGACAAAAATGGCAAAAAATTACAATTTTAGTTGCCAAAAAGTGATGACAGCATCCTGTTTACTCATGAAGGGTGAAAATGACCTAAAAATGACTTTATATATCATATGTTGATGATCCTGTACCCATCACAGCATACTGAATTGTTTGTATTGTCACTTGTATAGTCACCCCAAAAATGGCAAAAAATGACGATTTTAGTTGCCAAAAAGTTATTAATGCATCCTATTTACTTATGAAGGGTGAAAATGACCTAAAAATGACTTTATTTATAATTTGTTGGGGTTTCTGTACCCGTCACAGCACATTGAGTTGTTTCTATTGTCACTGACACCCCAAAAATGGCAAAAAATTATGATTTTTGTTGCCAAAAAGTGATTAATGCATCCTGTTTATCCATGAAGGGCAAAACTTTAATGAAAATTACTTTATTTATGATTTGTTGGGATTTCTGTGCCTGTCACAGCACCAAAAAGACAAAAAGTGATTAATGCATCCTACACTCTCAGAAATACAGGTATGAGACTACTACTACTACTACTACTACTACTACTACTACTGTCATTTAGCAGACGCTTTTATCCAAAGCGACTTACATTGAGAGAACATACAAGCAAGAAATCAAAGAGAAGGAAACAATATAAGGAGGCGGACTGTTTAAAGTCCAGTTTAATTCCGACGCTGATACATCAAGTGTATCAATTTTTTTTTTTTTTTTTTTTAATTTTTAATTTAATTTTATTATTATTATTTATTTTTTTTGTAGAGATAAACTCCCAAATCGCTATCATAAATCATAAATCAATTCCACATTAAGACTGAAAGTGTTCTTTAAAGAGGTGAGTCTTAAGTCTGCTCTTAAAAGTAGCTGCCGACTCTGAGGATCGGACCGAGTTTGGTAGGTCATTCCACCATCGGGGGATAACAGAGGAGAAGAGTTTGGAACATGATCTCATGCCACGTTGTGGTGGAAGCGCTAGGCGTCTTTCAGCGGCTGAGCGTAGCTGACGCGTGGGAATGTAGGTTTGGATGAAGGAGTGAAGGTAAGTAGGAGCTGTGTGTGTTAGAGTCTGGTAAGCCAGAAGCAGAGCTTTGTATTTGATGCGTGCTGCAACTGGAAGCCAGTGCAGAGAAATGAGCAATGGAGTGACATGAGCCCTCTTGGGCTGGTTGAAGACCAGACGTGCTGCTGCGTTCTGAATCATCTGCAGAGGTTTAACCGAGGACGCCGGAAGACCGGCCAGCAAAGAGTTGCAGTAGTCGATGCGGGACAAGACCAGGGCCTGGACCAGAAGCTGTGTGGTGTGGTCTGTCAGGAAGGCTCTGATTTTCCTGATGTTGTAAAGAGCGAATCGACATGAGTGAGCTACGGAGTTAACCTGCTCCTTGAAGGACAGCTGGTTGTCCAGTATGACACCAAGGTTTCTGGCGGAGGTTTTGGGGAACAGCGTGATGGAGTCAAGCTAAACGCTTATCTGAGGAGACAAGAACATTTTTGTACCTATAGGTAAATTGTTTTAAAATGTTCCCTTAAAAGTACAATATTGGTCTTTAAAAGGCCAGAAATGCCCCTTAGAGTGTTCAAATTGATATAAAGTACAAATTTGTACCATTTCAACTGCACCTGCAACCCTGGCCAAGGCTGGTTAATCTCCATCTTATTAAGTTTCTTCCATCATTTTCAATATTATGTTTCAGAATGTTGGTTTAAGACTTCAAAATGTGGCATAATTTTACTGTTTTAGTGGAACAACTTCTTAAGGTACAAAAATAGACCTGGACTACAGGGTACACCCCCAGTGACAAGAATTTGTACCCTTCTTGTCGCTGGGGGTGTACCCTGTAGTCCAGGTCCATTTTTGTACCTTAAGAAGTTGTTCCACTAAAACAGTAAAAGAGAGTTCTGTGGCGGATATTAAAATAAAAAAAAAGGTCCGATCTAAAGATTGAGGCAAAAAAAGATGGCTTGCCACCGCCAGAGTGTGTCGACCACTGGAGGAACCCCTGGCACCTCTGTTCCCCCACAGCTTGCTGTCAGGATTTCAGCCATACTTGAACCGGCAAGCGTGCATGGCATCATGGCGGAGAAGGAGGGAGACACTGACCATGCGGAGGAGACTTAAGGCTTTTATTGATACAGATGTCCGTCATTAAAATATAAAACAAAACCAAATCTCATTGCTCCCCTCCAGTGACTCTGGATGAGGTGTCCAACAAGGCATCCCGGGCGCGTGACCGAGGATGTAGCTGCAGGGTCGGCCTGTCCCACCAGTGCGCCTCGGGCGCATGCTGTCCAGCAGGCACAGAGGGACATGATTAGTTAATTCCAGGCACGCTTAAAGAATTAAAAATTGTAGAAAAATAAAAAATCAAGCCTTCTGTGTTGGTCCTATAAACGAAGCATGACATTTTGTCTCAATCTGGCCCCCAGCTGATATTCCGCATGTCGGGGCTGTGTGTGTGTGTGTGTGTGTGTGTGTGTGTGGGGGGGGGGGGTTGTTTGTTGTTCTGTGTGCAAAGCGGTACAATCGATAATAAATAATTTTATCCTTCTCAGCAGCAGCACTGCAGGTGCTCTCTGTGTCCAAAATGTGCATAAGCCAGGTTCTTAGTCAACCTAAAGTTGTGCACATTTTTCCGCTACGTTTTTTTTATAAATCCCAAAGTTTGCGTGGAAAATTGCTTTTTGTGTGTAAGCAAGCTTTATAAATGAGACCCCAGGTGATCTACTGTGAGAATGTTTGTTTATGTTGGGTTAGCAGGGGCGGCTGTGGCTCAGGTGGTAGGGCAGGTCGTCCGGCAACCGGAAGGTTGCTGGCCCAAATCCCCGCTCTGCCCACAATGATTGCCTGGCTGTTGTGTCCTTGTGCAAGACACTTAACCCACCTTGCCTGTTTGGTGGTGGTCGGAGGGTCCAGTAGCGCCAATGTCTGGCAGCCTCACTTCTGTCAGTGTGTGTCCCAGGACAGCTGTGGCTGCAATGTGTGTGTAGTTCATCATCACCAAAACATGTGAGTATGTGTGCGAATGGGTGAATGACATACTGTAGTGTGAAGCGCTTTGGGGGTCGTAGGTGTTGGAGATTTTAAGGTTTTACGATGTTGGTAAAAGGTCACAGGTCATGTTGCAGGAGTTAGTGGTCTAGATTTGCCCTGACTTGTATAACCACTTCTGTCTTTATCTTAGAAACCAGTTGGTATACGACTTGTTCCTGTTGTTTATCCACAGGTGTGGTTGTTTATTCCACTCTGACTTTATTACCTGACCCAAGCTTACTCCCCCTCTGTATCCTCCAGATGTTGTGTGTCTTTGTCAATAAATGGGCAAGGATCTGTCAGGATCTCTGCTGCTGGTGGGTGGTGTGTGTGTTTCTCCTTGTGCTTAATTGTCTTGCAGGGCGTGGCAGCAGGGATCATTGGACTCAGGTGTGGATGACAGATACCATGACAGAACAAACTGGCCACAAGAGCTCCCAGACCTAGCTCCAGACAGCACTAACCCAGCAGGGGATCCTGCTGGGAAGACACGATTCGTTCATGCAGGAAATAGCAACGAATCAAGCCAACCTGTCTGCTGAGCTCCACAGTCTAAGCTTACAACTCACCACTGTCATGTCTCGCCTCTCCCGCAGCCCATCTCCTCCTCCTGCAGCGGCTGGACGCGTGCTGCCCCGCCTCTGGATACCGGCTACCGGCAGGTCGCCATCCCCGATCCGGCACCGTTCGACGGGAACCCTAAGAACTGCAGAGGGTTCCTCCGGCAGTGCCGGATCGTCTTCAGCCGGGCTCCTCAAGCCCTTTGTTCCGATGCCAGCAAAACATCCTTCCCCATCGGCTGGCTTCGGGACAAGGCTCTCAGGTGGGCAGACGCATTTGTCGAGACTAACCCCATAGAGACTTCTCCATATTCCCGGTTCCTAGAGGCGTTTACATCCACTTTCTCCGACGGGGGAACTAAAGAGGACGCGATGCGGGAGCTCCTCGCCCTCAGACCCCGTCCACAGCACATGGCGGACTTCGCCCTAGAGTTCCCTGGCCGCCAGCACAAACTGGTCTGATGAGACCCTCCGCAGCGTGTTCTTCAACGCTCTCCCGGAAAGCCTTAAGGAGGACATCGCTTGCCGGGAAAAACCAAAAACGCTGGATGGGCTCATCAGTCTGGCGACCCGGTTAGACCCACGGACTCGGGGACACTTCCGGGTTCGCAACACGACCAGTTCCGCTTCCGCATCGCCTCGGCCTGTAAGTCCAGCACCACACACTAGATGGCACTCTCCCTCCAGACGTGCACAAGCACCAGAACCCACATACATTGGCAGACATGCGGGTCCGGCACCACACACTAGATGGCATCCTTCGCCCAGATGCACCCCGTCACCTGAGCCCATGCAAATAGGGCAGGTGAATCTCAGCGCTAGGGAGCGCAGACGCCGCCGAGCGGCGGGTGGTTGTGCGTACTGTGCTTCGCCCCATCACGAGGTTAGTGCCTGCCCCGAGACGCCAAAAGATCAGGCCCGTCAGTGAAAGTGGGGGTCCTGACAGGCCCAGAACAGACCAAGCCCCGATTGCTGCTGCCTGCAGCCATTAACAAGCCACACAATGAACCTCTTTCCTGTACTGTGTTTATTGACTCTGGTTCTGAGAGAAACTTAATTCACCCTAAGCTGGCTAAACAAGGACAACTCAGACTCACAACACTAGACAGGCCCCTGCACGTCACTGCACTGGACGGCAGTACCATGACCAGCATCACACACAGTACAGAACCAGTAACATTAACTGTATCCGGAAATCACTCTGAAACCCTGTCATTTCTTGTTTTTCCCACTACAGAGGCTCCCCTGGTCCTGGGCTTCCCATGGCTGGCTCAGCACAACCCCCAGTTTAACTGGAAGCAGCAGAGCGTCACAGCCTGGAGCGAGCTGTGCCTGCGCTGCTGCTTGAGGTCAGCCACTCCAGCCAGCGCCACAGGTAGGGGGCGTCTCACATCACCACCAGACCTGTCCCGGGTGCCCACCTGCTACCATGACCTGGGACAGGTCTTCAACAAGGAACAGGCCGTCTCACTCCCACCGCATCGTCCATACGATTGCGCAATCGACCTCCTCCCTGGGGCCCCTTTGCCCTCGGGCCGCCTCTTCAGCCTCTCACGCAAGGAGCAGGAGGCTATGGAGGAGTATATAACTGACTCATTAAAGAACGGACTGATCCTGCCTTCCTCTTCACCGGTGGGCGCAGGATTCTTCTTCGTGGAGAAAAAAGATAAGAGCCTGCGCCCCTGTATTGACTATCGCAGTTTGAACAATATCACAGTCAAAAATAAATACTCGCTCCTTCTCTTATCCTCCGCCATAGAGCTGGCTCATCGCGCTCTGGTCTTCACAAAACTGGATCTCCGCAACGCCTACCATTTGGTACACATAAGAGAGGGAGACGAGTGGAAGACAGCCTTCAAAACCCCCATCGGGCATTACAAGTATCTCGTGATGCCCTTCGGACTAACTAACGCACCTGCAGTATTCCAGCACTTCATAAACGACGTCTTAAGAGATTTTCTGAATAAATTTGTTTCTGTGTACCTAGACGACTTCCTCATTTTCTCTCCAGACCTAAAGAGTCACAGGGCACATGTTCGGCAGGTTCTCCAGCGGTTGCTGGAGAACCGATTATATGTGAAAGCCGAAAAATGTGAATTTCACGTCCCCTCTGTTTCCTTCCTAGGATTCATTCTCGAAGGAGGACGTGTCCGGCCAGACCCTGCGAAGACTAAAGCAGTGGAGGAATGGCCGGTCCCCCAGTCTAGGAAGGAGCTACAGAGGTTTTTAGGGTTTGCAAACTTTTATAGACGTTTTATCCGAGGTTTTAGCACTATTGGCGCACCACTCACTGCTCTCACTTCTACTAAAGTGTCCTTTCAGTGGAGTCAGGCGGCAGAAGATGCCTTTAAGGAGTTGCAGCGGCGGTTCACCCAGGCACCGGTGCTCGCCTATCCCGACACCTCCATCCAGTTCATAGTGGAAGTGGATGCCTCCGACGTCGGGGTGGGAGCGGTGCTGTCCCAGCGCGGCAAGACGGACGGTGAATTGCACCCCTGTGCTTTCTTTTCCAGGCGGTTCACCCCTGCCCAGCATAACTACGACATCGGTGACAGAGAGCTCCTCGCCATCAAGCTGGCCTTGGAGGAGTGGCGTCACTGGCTGGAGGGTACGGAACTCCCAGTGATCATCTGGACGGATCATAAAAACCTGGAGTATATCCAAGCCGCCAAAAGACTCAACCCCCGTCAGTTCCGCTGGTCTTTTTTCTTCTCACGATTCAACATAACCATTTCTTACAGGCCCGGCTCGAAGAATGTAAAACCCGACGCTCTATCCCGGGTCTTTCTCCAGGACGACCCTCCGGCTCAGTCTGCCTCCATCCTGCCCTCCTCCTGCGTGGTGGCCTCTGTCACCTGGGAGATCGAGTGGGCGGTTCGCGCTGCGCTCCAACGCGAACCGGACCCAGGGGGTGGACCGCCGAACCGGACGTATGTCTCGACAGCCGTCCGGGCACAAGTCCTGCGCTGGGGCCACACATCCCACTTCTCATGTCACCCCGGAGTCAGCCGCACCATAGAGCTGCTCCGGCGGTACTTCTGGTGGCCGTCGCTGCATAAGGACATGAAGGACTATGTTGCCGCCTGCTCCACATGCACCCGGAACAAGTCCTCACATCAGCCACCAGCCGGATTACTACAACCACTAGCAACACCCTCCAGACCCTGGTCCCACCTGTCTCTGGATTTTGTCACTGATCTTCCCCCATCAAACGGCAAGTCTGATTTTATCCATTATAGACCGTTTTTCTAAATCTTGCCATTTGGTTGCACTGTCCAAGCTTCCCTCTGCACAGGAGACCGCTAAGCTACTGGTGCAACATGTGGTTCGACTCCATGGCATCCCTATGGAAATTCTGTCCGACAGAGGGCCACAGTTTATTTCACGGGTCTGGAGGGATTTCTGCACTGCACTCGGATCCAAACCAAAACTCACGTCAGGCTACCACCCTCAAACCAATGGTTAGTGCGAACGACTCAACCAAGAGATCGAAAACCAGCTTCGGTGAGTGTGCTCTTTAAACCCCACCTCCTGGTCCCTTCATCTCCCCTGGGTCGAGTATGCGCATAATACGCACGTCTCCACTGCCACGGGCTTATCCCCGTTTGAGGTATGTCATGGCTTCCAACCCTCTCTCCTACCAGACTCTTACCCGGATCCTCTCATTTCCTCTGTGCAGGGCCATCTCTGCAAGGTTCGCAGGATATGGACCGCAACCCACAACGCCCTCCAGAGGACTGCCGCCCAGAATAAACGTCGGGCGGACAAGAAGAGGATCCCGGCACCCACATACACTGCAGGTCAGAGAGTCTGGTTATCTGCACAGGACTTCCCCTTTAAGTCCGCTAACAGGAAGTTAGCCCCCAGGTTCCTGGGTCCCTACGAGGTGGAAGCCGTGATCAGCCCCACGACGATCAGACTCCAGCTGCCCTCAAACTTCAGGATCCACCCGCTATTTCACGTCTCTCAAATCAAGCCAGTTCACACCAGTCCCCTCAATACTGACACACCACCCTCTCCGCCCCGCATCATAGATGGACATCCCGCCTTCACAGTGCATAGGATCGTGGGAGTCCGTCCTCGGGGCCGTGGGTGTCAGTACCTCGTAGACTGGGAGGGATACGGCCTCGAGGACCGGTCTTGGGTTCCCCGGTCCGCCATACTCGACCCATCCCTCATCACTGACTTTGAGAGAGCATCTGCATCCACATCATCATCTGTTGCCACCACCTCCACCTCCTCCATCCCTGCCAGGCCCTCCTCACCCCCGTCCTCCGCCCCGTCTCAGTTTAGGGCCCCTACTAACCGCCTTTTTCTTCCAGGTGTGGGGTCGCTGGGTCGGCCGCCAGGAGGCGTCCGTTAAGGGGGGGGGGGTACTGTCAGGATCTCTGCTGCTGGTCGGTGGTGTGTGTGTTTCTCCTTGTGCTTAATTGTCTTGCAGGGCATGGCAGCAGGGATCATTGGACTCAGGTGTGGATCATTACCCAGCTCAGGAGAGCTGGGTACTTAAGCAGAGGAGGAACCACAGACAGAAGCCAGTTTGTTCCACTAACTTCCCGTGGTACAGAGTGGCCAGAGCTATTTACATGCCAGAGATAGTTATTACTGTGACTAACCTGCCTTCTCTTCCTTTGAACTCAGCCCCGTGTCCTGGAGCGTTCCTCCAGTCTACAGTGCCTCAGCGCGGTCATCTACCCGCCTCCAGTGAGGACTGGCTTCACGGGCTCTACAAGCTCTGTTGCGAGATCACACGACTAGCTCTTCCCCTCTGGCTCCCTGTCTGTCTCTGGTCTCCTCTGGATCCACGCCTTCCCGGTCAGCGCGCTGCAGTCACGCCTGCACACGCACAGCACATGGACCCGGACCTCCTATCACCTCTCTGACAGTCTGGATCACCACCCCTGCGGCAGCACCTCCGGATCCCTCCTCACGACA
Organism: Pachypanchax playfairii; assembly: GCA_006937955.1. NCBI lineage: Eukaryota > Metazoa > Chordata > Actinopteri > Cyprinodontiformes > Aplocheilidae > Pachypanchax > Pachypanchax playfairii. The sequence goes on from SSNP01000109.1 coordinate 1,750,481, forward strand.
GTACGGCATCACGTCACCATGAGTTTAAAGAGCACGATCCCCGCACACCGCAGCTGGTATCACAGCCTGTCACTAATCTCTCTCTCTCTCAACCAGGACCGTTCCTGTCCCGCACCAGTTCCCGTCCTGAGTTCTCATCACTTGTACAGTTTACTATTGTTTGTATTTGGAGCACTGTACATATTAAACACTGTTAATCGCCAACCTGTTTCTCGCTGTGTGTTTGGAGTTGGGTCACACTTGGAGCTCGAAACAAACCCCCCTGGTAGTATACCATGACAGGATGAGAAGTTTTGGGCAGAGTTGACTTCAGTCTGTCTGAAAAGCAGTCTCCTTTGCAAGGCAACCATACCCCTGTGTCTGACTGGTGTTCTTTTGTTGATTAACAGTTATAAAATATCCTGACAGTAGGACCTGAGTAAAGCGCTATACATGTACATGCCATTTACCATTTAGCTAGCAGTTAGCCTGAGACCTTAAGCAGCAGTTTCAGTTTAAGATATTCTAAGTTTGTCTAATTTAACGACAACATTGTAATTATTTTATAGGAAATGTCTACTGTCCCGAGGGGTTCTTGATAAGAGTTTGAGCTTAGTCAAAGACCCAGATGGGATTATCCTCCTGCCTGTTCTACCATCTTGTCTGTCACAGCTTCAGCTTGAGTCTCTCAGGAACTCTACAGGAGCTTGTGATTTAGTTTGGAGTCAGGTAACTTCATCTGATTGACATACTGCAGCTTTGAAGGAACTAATGCATGTCACCTATGCCGCTTTTCCACCAACAGAACACGGTGCAGCTCGGTTCACTTTAGCCCACTGCGGACCCTTTTCCACCGCCTTTCTCGGGTCTGAACCGCGTCATTCCGCGCCAACCCGGCCTCTTTTTTCAGACCACCTCCTCGGTGGTCCGAAGCGGCCCCACACGCCCACCTGTCTACTGATTGGTCCAGTAAACTGCTACCAGTGACACGACTACTATGTAGTGGTTGCCCCTGAATGGCCCGGCTGTGTGTGGTGTTCACGTGGTGTGATATAGAAGCCCTCCCGCAAAAGGCTTTAAAAAAAACTCCCAGCAACCATACAAATATTTTATTTTAAAATACAATTGACTTTGGACAATGGCGACTTCTTCCACAAGAACCAAAAATCAAACCAACCAAAATGAATCACAGACAGAGTGCAAAGTACAAAAACACACGTATATTCGCCCTTGTTGTTTTTTCACGCACTGTGACGTCGCGGACAAAGACTTTTGCGCGCCACTTTTCATAGCCAGATGGGCACGCCCCTATCCCCACTTATGTCCGCTTTATGTTTCCACCGCCTCAAGCGAGTTGATCTGCGCTATACTGTACCGCTCTCAAGCGCGTCATATCTTCTCTCCACAGGCTCCATTTCAGTCAAAGAAAACCAAAGGGAGGACAGGTGGAGATAAACTGGAGGAAATCCTTCAGAAGCTGCTTGAGTCTCATGGTGAAAGATGGACGGAGGAACTGAAGAAGGACCTCCCTTGTAGCTTCCAGAGACATGGAGACCTCATCCTGCTGGGGGACAACTGTTTCACTCTGCCACTGTGGAAGCAAACAGGTACTGCTTTCAGCTGACTCCAGCTCACTGCATCACAAACTGTTTTCAAAGCACATTAATTGATTTGCTTTCTACTCATGTAGGTGATCAGGTGTGGAGCACTGTTGCCAACGTGCCAGAGGCAAAACGACTGGCAAAGATGAGTCGAATATGGAAATGGCGCAAATCCAAAAATCTCTCTGTCTTGTCCGAATACCAGCAAATGCTCTCTAGCTTCACATCCTGCTTAAAGGCTGCCAAGATAGCTTTTTATCAAAACAAAATCCAAAATGCTCCTAGCATGGGAAAACTATTCAAGACATTCAATACTCTTATCCGTCCTCCACCTGCTCAGCCACCCACCGGGCTGACTGCAGACATGTTCGCCACCTACTTCACCGACAAAATCGCCTCCATTAAAAATCAGTTTTCTGAGCCTGACAATCCCAGTCTGGTCCATCCTTCCTCCGAATCGCTCTGCTCCTTCCGCTTACTGAATGAGGACGAAGTCTCCCGACTCGTAGTGGAATCTAATCCAACCACGTGTCCTCTGGATCCGATTCCTACGGATATCCTGCTGAGCATTCTTCCTGCTGTCAAACCTGCAATAACCCACATTATAAACTCTTCCATGAAAACTGGCATCAGTTTTCAAGCAAGCCACTGTCACTCCGCTGCTGAAAAAACCGTCGCTCGACCCGGCCCAGGTAGGAAACTACCGGCCAGTCTCGCTCCTACCGTTCATGTCCAAGATCCTAGAGCGAGCCGTTTTCACTCAAGTCTCACAGTTCCTCCACGACAACGACCTACTTGATCCTTATCAATCAGGCTTTAAGCGAGGCCATTCCACTGAAACCGCTCTTCTCTCAGTTGCAGAGTCACTACGGGTTGCCAGATCGGCTGGTCTCTCCTCAGTACTCGTACTCCTTGACCTGTCTGCTGCTTTTGACACCGTCAACCACCTCATTCTCCTCTCGACGCTATCTAAGCTTGGCATCTCGGGACCGGTCCTCTCGTGGTTCACCTCGTACCTTGCGGAAAGATCTTTCAGAGTCTCGTGGCATGGACAGATGTAACAGTCTGCATGAGCTGGCGACGGGTGTCCCGCAGGGCTCGGTCCTTGGTCCTCTCCTCTTCTCTTTATACACCACCTCATTAGGCGAGATCATTCGCTCCCATGGCTTCTCATACCATTGCTACGCTGACGACACTCAGCTCCTCCTCTCGTTCCCCCCAGACGATACATCCGTCTCAGTGCGGATATCTGCTTGCCTCTCAGATATCTCGGCGTGGATGAGGGATCGCCACCTTCAGCTTAATCTGTCCAAAACTGACCTCATTGTCTGTCCTGCCAGTAACTCCTTACCTCCTCAGATAAGCGTGCAGCTTGACTCCATCACGCTGTTCCCCAAAACCTCCGCCAGAAACCTTGGTGTCATACTGGACAACCAGCTGTCCTTCAAAGAGCAGGTTAACTCCGTAGCTCGCTCATGTCGATTCGCGCTTTACAACATCAGGAAAATCAGAGCCTTCCTCACAGACCACACCACACAGCTTCTGGTCCAGGCCCTGGTCTTGTCCCGGATCGACTACTGTAACTCATTGCTGGCCGGTCTTCCGGCGTCCTCGGTTAAACCTCTGCAGATGATTCAGAACGCAGCAGCACGTTTGGTCTTCAACCAGCCCAAGAGGGCTCATGTCACTCCGCTACTCATTTCCCTGCACTGGCTTCCAGTTGCAGCACGCATCAAATACAAAGCTCTGCTTCTGGCTTACCAGACTCTAACACACACAGCTCCTACCTACCTTCACTCCTTCATCCAAACCTACATTCCCACGCGTCAGCTACGCTCAGCCGCTGAAAGACGCCTAGCGCTTCCACCACAACGTGGCATGAGATCATGTTCCAAACTCTTCTCCTCTGTTGTCCCCCGATGGTGGAATGACCTACCAAACTCGGTCCGATCCTCAGAGTCTGCAGCTACTTTTAAGAGCAGACTTAAGACTCACCTCTTTAAAGAACACTTTCAGTCATAATGTAGTAGTAATTTATGATTTATGATATCGATTTGAGAATTTATCTCTCACAAAAAAAAAAAAAAAAAAAAAAA
>SSNP01000109.1:1754166-1831600 GCA_006937955.1 Pachypanchax playfairii
AAAAAAAAAAAAAAAAAAAAAAAAAAAAAAAATTGATACACTTGATGTATCAGCGTCGGAATTAAACTGGACTCCAAACAGTCCGCCTCCTTATATTTTTTTCCTTCTCTTTGAATTCTTGCTTGTATGTTCTCTCAATGTAAGTCGCTTTGGATAAAAGCGTCTGCTAAATGACAGTAGTAGTAGTAGTAGTAGAATATCCAGGGATGGATTCAGGTCACCTGTGGTGACGATGCTGTTGGGGGAGAACAGCTACGTCAAACATGTGCACAATAGCCTCAGGTCCGTCTGTAATAATAAACAGTTTAACATGGTGCTGATCTGCTTTTAACAAACTTCTCCTTCCATTCAGTTACGAGTTTGATGTAACCAAGTGCATGTTCTCAGCTGGAAACAGGATTTGACTGCAGAGGAGAGACTGTGGTGGATTTATATGCAGGTAGTAAAACACCATTGTGCATTAAAAGCTGCTCTCCTATAGGAGGAAGTATTAATCCTTCGTTCCTCAGGTATTGGATACTTCACTCTCCCGTATCTGGTGCATACAAAGGCCAGCCACGTTCACTCCTGTCAGTTGAATCCTGATGCAGATGCAGCTTTACAGAAAAACCTTCATTCAAATGGGGTGTCAGATCATTGTACCATCCATCAAGGAGACAATCGTCAAGTAAAATGATCTAAATCTGATATTTTTTGTTTTTATTATGACATTTGTTTCTGTTCCACAGATAATTTCATCACTCTGCTCAGTTGCCCCCTCTAGTGGTCACATTGGAAGTCTCTTACTATCAATGAGAATGAGCATAAAAATTCAACAGTTTGGAAAACTGTTGCTCTTTATTGATATTTTCTTCAGATAAATAAAATCCCTGTACCCTTTGCTTTTTCCCCTCTTCCAGCTCCAGCTGTGTGATATTGCAGACCGTGTGAACTTAGGTCTCATCCCGAGTTCAGAGGACGGCTGGCCTGTCGCTTGCAGACTTCGGAAGAGAACAACTGGTGGCATTTTACACATTCACCAGAATGTCACCTCGCCGCTGCAGAGCCATGCTGCTAACGATTCTGCTGAGAGGATTTCTGCAAAGACAGCTGACAGAGAGGTGTGGCAGAACTGGGCGGCAAATCAAAACACTTCTGTTTTAATGGCTCTCACTGGTGCACTGTGGTTAACAAACATCCGACACATAGAGCACGTTACGTCATACGCTCTTCACAACCACCACGTGGTGCTGGACCTGGAGTGCAGACCGACGCAGACACTGTAACAGACAATTTGAACGTCATTCTTTCAGCTGCAGAGAAGAAATCAAAGTTTCTGATGTGAACACAGCAGCAGCTGGTCATGTGATGAAACCAGCTCCTGCAGCGATTTATAAACCTCTTCTTATCCAGGGGAGGTTGATACTTCACACACACAAACCCAAACACATGTTAACAATTCAAAATGAGGTGTTAGTGGGTAAAACTCTACCGTTCTGTTCTTATGTTTAATTCCAACTTCACAATTCGGATATAATGTTTAACTTCAGAGGCGAAAACAGGATTTTCAGAGAAGATCTGAAGACGTGAGTGGAGAGGGCTGAATGTTGATACTTCCACACGATGAAGTCTCTGAATACTTTCATCTGAGTGAAAATAACTTGAGTCTCATGATACGACTTCCACCCTCCTCAAGTTGGAACTTACTGAAGCACAATGAAGATTTGCATCCAAATAAGGGAATTTCTCCAGGATGATTGAACCTGAGCTATAACTATTAAAACACTGCAAAGAGTTTGTCTTTCAGCCTCTGCCAGACCATTTTGTTTGTTTTGTTTCCAGATTTGGTAAATATATCTGCATCCATGATGCTGATGCTAAACTTTTTTGTGGATTCAGCACCTAAATGAGTTCCTGCAGAGTTTTTCTCTTTTAATAAATTAATATCATGGAAATGTTGAACTCCCAAAATACTTTTGTTAGTTTTTTGTTTAATTAGTTTTTCTAAAAATGTATTAACAAGTGAAGGAGTCATAAGTCTGTCTGACATGAAGCAGCTTTACAGCCTGCACAGCCTGCTGGGACTTTGTTCCTGCCCGACTGAAACCTCTCAGTGCACAAAGAAAGCAATGGTAGTTTTACGCAGAGCCGATTAAACACTTCAACATCACGGGAGCTCAGACATTGACGGGGAAATTTTTGTTTCATTTCAGTTATTTTTTAGGGAAAACTTTGTTACAAAACTATAATCATCATTCATTCGTGTTGTTTTTAAATGACTATGTATAGGCTGCTGGGAAATGAATGTGTTTTCAACTGAGTTCAGACCGAATCCAGTGGATGATTCAGACCAGTACGAGTCACCTGCAAGAAGACGGTTGGGAAGAACTGGCCTTTTTCACCATTTAATGAATTCAGAGCAAATAATGATGCTGAGCGGTGGAAGTGCGTCCCTAGCGTCATGAAGTTGAAAATAATTTGAGACGTTAGAAAGACATAGTGGCTTTTTAGAAAATTATTATTTTATGTAATTAAGCAACATTGCTGTTTCCACTATAAGATTTTTCCCATTTATATGCAGTTCATTAAATTAAATTAACAGTTTTCTCACATCTTTTCTATCAGGGAGTCCAGTCCTCCTTCTTCTGCAGTGTTTGGTCATAAGTACATGCTAATCTTTAGTCTTTATGATCACTGCATCAGTCAGAGTTGAACTGAAGCCTGTTTGACCATTGACCCCTGCTATTCAAATGAAAACCAGCAGGCAGCAAGATGCATTCTTGTGATTTTATATGAAGGTAATGGCATTGAAGAACAGGGACAAAATAAAGTGGAGTATTTTCAAGTTAATGGTGTTGGAGATTTTAAGGTTTTACGATGTTTTGAAAAGATTACAGGTCATGTTGCAGGAGTTGGTAATCTAAATTTGCCCTGACTTGAATAAACACTTCTGTCTTTATCTTGGAAACCAGTTGGTTTACAACTTGTTACTGTTATTCATTGTGGTTGTTTATTTCACTCTGACTTCAATATCTGACCCAAACTTGTTCCCCCTCTGTATCCTCCAGATGTTGTGTTTCTTTGTCAATAAATGGGCAAGGATGAGGACTTTTGGACAGAGTTGTTTTTCAGCCTGTCTGTGAAGCACTCTCACTTGCAAGGCAACCACATTCCTGTGTCTGATTGGTGTTCTTTTGTTGATTAAAAGTTATTTAACTTAGGGGTATTAAAATATCCTAACAAATGGTTCTTTACTTTCCAATTATTTATATCTATAGATCAGAATTTAGTATAAGCAGAAAGGTTCTGATTACAGCTGTAGTTTTTACAAAAAATGGGTGAAAAGTGCTGCAGTTTTGCTTTCTGTTTGTCTGTTACCTTACGACCAGCTGTCAGATCTTCTGGGTCTGTGTCTGATTAAAAAAAAATGTCACCTGCTTTGCTATGCTGACCCCGGCAGCCTTAATTACGCTGCCCTGGATCTGTTCATTAAATGGTAAAACAAAGCAAACAGTACAAAGTATACAACAAGGTACAATGTGTGTGTACAGTGGAAAACTTTAATTATCATCTGTATTTTCTAATGCAAGCTGAGTGGATGCTGCCCCCTTTAAATGTCAACAGCTGTCAAAATACAAGTTCTGCTAACACTTTAGTTATTTATTGATCAACTTTAGACTATTGTATCTAATAGTGTCAGGTCTCAGCAGTTGGTGAGTGGTGTGTTGTTGTGTTTTGGAAAGGGTGTGACAGAGCAGCTGAGATGAATCGTGCTGATCAGGCGCAGGTGTGGTTCATTACCCAGCCCCGCCCGGGCTGGGTTAAAAGCCCTGGAGGAACCAGAGACAGATGCCAGAAAAATCGGGACCAAAGTGGAGTTTGGATTTTTGGAGGGAACTGAACAGTTTGCTGAATCAAGGTTTTGTTTGCTTGTTCTTTTTGGCGGGTCTGGCATAAACTGGTTTGTGACTGGATCAGGATGATAGAACAGGGTGGAGAAGAAGAAGAGGGTATGAATCCTGAGGAATGGATTCCAGCAGTAAGAAGGAAGGAGCGGAGAATAAACAAATTAATATCTGGACAGAACAGCAAAAGAAATTGGGATGAAGTTAGTTCGGATGAAGGAAGCAGAGTGGATCGAAGAAAAGTTAGAAAGGAAGAAATTAAGATAATTTTGAAATTCAGGCAGGAAGATGGACACATCAGTATCAGTCCAATAACGTTATCAAGGGAGCTGAAAAAGAAGATTGGAGATGTGGAGATGGCAAAAACATTGAGGGGTGAGAATTTGTTGATAATATGTAAAACAGAAGAACAGAAACAAAAAGCAATGATTATTGACAATATATGTAAGAAAGTGGTGTGTGAGAAAAAAGTGTTAGGAGAAAACAGATTTACATGGGGAGTGATATCAGGGATTCCGATTGAAGAAAAATTGGAAAAACTCAAAAGAAGTATTCAGGGAGGAGAGGTGAGGAACATAAAACGGTTGATGAGAACAGAGAATGGTCAGAGGAGAGAGAGTAAATCAGTTATGATAGAGTTCAAAAAGTCAGTTTTACCAAGCAGAGTCATGATTGGATATTTGAGTTTTCCAGTCAGAGCTTATCAAATCAAATCAAATCAAAAATACTTTATTAATCCCCGAAGGGAAATTCAAGTGTTGTTGTAGATCAGTTCTTTTTCAGGGAGCCATAGAGGGTTCTAGCTGTGGACAGGAAGGATCTCCTGTAGCGTCTGTGCTGCAGCGGATTATGAAGAATCTTCTGACTGAAGACACTCTGTTGTTGAGTTACTGTGTTCTGAAGAGGATGATGAGGGTTTTCCATCATGTTCTTCATCCTCCTTTGGACAATCAACTCAAGAGACTCCAGTTCAGTCTCCAGGACAGAACCAGCCCTCATTATCAATCTGTTCAGTCTCCTTGTGTCACTTGCTCTGATGCTCCACCCCAACAGGTGACTGCAGATGTGATCAGCTGACAAACTCCTCTTCTTTTGCCGCTCCTCTTCAAATCTCTGTCTGTCCGTATTGTTTGAAAGCCAGACAGAGACACACTGGAGTCCAGGATATGTCCCTATAGCCATGTCTCAGTGAAACACATAATGCTGCATTACAACAGAGTTTCAAGTTCATCCATTTTGTTAGCAAAGAGATCTCACATTTGTCAATATGAGTGATGGAAGTGAAGGTTTAAACTTCCTCTTTCTCTCTCTTCACTCTGCTCCTGTTCTGCATCCACGTCTTCTTCTTTTGAGCTCATCAGGGATCCATTATATACCACCACCATTAAGATGTTTCAAATATCAGAGGTATGGTCACATTGCTGCAGCTTGCAAGGGGAAATTGAGGTGCCCTAAATGTGGTGGAGAACATAAATATGATGAATGTGAGGATAATGTGCAAGAGAAATGTTGCAACTGTGGAGGACAGCATAGAGTAACATATGGAGGATGTGAAGTAAGGAAAAGAGCGGTGGAAATTCAGCAAATTAAAACAATCAGTAATGTAAGATATGCAGAAGCAGTGAAAAGTATTCAAAAAGGAAATGAAGTCCCAAAAATGCAAAAAGCAGTAAATGAAATGAGTCAAGGGGAGAGAAGTGAAACTGGATTAACAGCTGACAACCTTATCTTATTCATGGCTTATGTTATCAATTGCACAGATCAGGTTAAACACAAATCAGAAAAAAAATCAAAATTATTGTAAGAGGAGCAGAAAGATTTCTTGCCATAAAAGATATTTCATGGGAACAGGTAACTAAAAAGCTTGAAACAGAAGGAAAAGCGGGAGGATCAACTGACAGGACGCATTGATTATTCTACAATGGAATGCCAGGAGTCTTTTAGTAAATGAACAAGGGTTTAAAGGATTTATTAAAGAACTAAATAAGAAGCCTGATGTTATATGTATTCAAGAAACATGGTTGAAGTCCATACTGGATTTTAGTATTAAAGGGTATGTTAGTTTAAGGAGGGATAGACATGACAGAACTGGAGGAGGATGTACTACATTGGTCAAAGTAGGAATACCATATAGATTAGTACAAACAGGAGTGGACTTGGAGTATATATTAGTAGATATGGATAAATTATAATAAAATGAAGATATTACATTTTTATAATCCCTGTAAGAAATTATCCTTAAAATCATTATTAGATATTTATTCAAACTCAAATGATAAGATTATATGTTGTGGCGATTTCAATGCTCACAGTACGCTATGGGGTTCGCATAATGAAGAAAATGGAAGTGTGAAAGAAGAATTCATGGATATTATTAATTTAGTGTATATAAATGATGGTCATGGTACAAGGATAAATGTAAGAACAGGTAAAAAAATCAGCCATTGATTTAACAATAGTGTCTGTTACATTAGCAGGCAGATGCACATGGGAAGTAATGTCAGATACAACCGTAGGAAGGGATCATTACCCAATATGTACGGAAATAAATCTAATATCTGATAGCAGGAAAAGAGAAGGGGTAGAGAGGTGGTTATTTAAGAAGGCTGACTGGAAGATATTTACTTATATAAGTGATCAAGAAATTAGTAAAATAAATATAAATCAGGATGTTGAAAATTTAAATGGATGTATTTGTGAGGTAATTATAACAACAGCAAAAAAGGCTATTCCAAGATCAAGTGGATGAAATAGGAAAAAGATTGTGCCATGGTGGACAGAAGAATGTAGCAAAATCATTAAAGCTAGAAATAAAGCTTTTAAAATACTGAAAAATAACCACAACTTCGAAGGAAATTCCAAAGAACTTTTGTAAAATACATAGTTCACAGAATATTAGTAACGAACGGCAAAATAGGAAACTTGAAACATTAAAAGAAAATGAACATCTATTTAGTCACAGTGATGAAAAGGCAAGTATATTAAATGTAACATTCACCAGAACAGAGTTAAATCGAGTATTGAACAAATCTAAGGAATCTGCACCACGGAAAGATCAAATATGCTATACTATGTTACGTCATATGGGAGATGTGGGTAAAAATATTTTACTGGAACTATATAATAAAGTTTGGGAGGAGGGAGAAATACCCCAAAGTTGGAAAGAAGCTGTAGTAGTTCCAATATGCAAACCAGGGAAAGACAACTCAAAACCAGATAGCTATAGGCCTATTGCATTGACCTCTACTGTATGTAAAGTTATGGAGAAAATGGTAAATAACAGACTAAATTATTATATGGAAGCTAAAGGGTATATAACTAAATTTCAAAGTGGGTTTAGAAAAGGGAGGAATACTATGGATTCAGTATTATTAGAACATGAAATACAGAAAGCACAAGCGAATAAAGAAAGTGTTATAGCAGTATTTTTTGATTTTGAAAAAGCCTATGATATGATGTGGAAAGAGGGCTTGCTGATTAAACTCTGTAAACTAGGGATATCAGGTCAAATGTTTAGATGGATTAGGAATTTTTTGTTAAATAGAAATATTCAAGTCAAAATAGGGAAAAGCTATTCAGAAAAATATTTTATTGAAAATGGCACTCCTCAAGGGAGTATAGTGAGCCCTTTATTATTTTCAGTAATGATAAATTATGTATTTAATGATATAGGTAAAGAAATTGGTGTGTCGTTATTCGCAGATGATGGAGCTATTTGGAAAAGGGGGAAAATTTTGAAATTTATGGTTAAGAAAATACAAGAAGCAATTATAAAAATAGAAGAATGGTCAAATAAATGGAATGTTAAGTTTTCAGTAGATAAAACAAAAGTGATGATTTTTACCAAGAAAAGGGGTAATATTGAATTAAAATTAAATTTATATAATCAAGAACGGGAAAGAGTGAATTTTTTTTAATATTTGGGTATGTGGTTTGATGAAAAGTTAACATGGAAATTACACATTCAGAAAATGGTAGACAGGTGTAAAAAAGGTATAAATATAATGAGGTGTCTTACTGGGAATGGATGGGGTGCTGATAGAGTAGCATTAAAAAATATATATGTAGGATTAATAAGATCAATAATGGATTATGGGTGCATAGTTTTTCAATCTGCAGCAGAAACAAATCTAAAACAATTAGATATAATTCAATATCAAGCATTAAGAATTTGTTTAGGAGCATTTAAATCAGGTGGAAATGGGAGAGATGCCTTTGAAGTTAAGAAGAACTCAACTAATAAGTATGTACTGGGCTAGCTTGAAGGGAAATAATATGAATCATCCAGTACATGCTATATTAAAATTGTGCTGGGAAAAAGAAAAGAGATACACAAAAAGTTTTGGATGGATAATAGAGGAAAAAATTGAAGAATTATGCATAGCAAAAATTAATATTGGTCCAAGTGTGGTATTACCAGTTATACAACCATGGATTCTACCTAAAGCAAAAGTAGATTTTTGTTTACTTGAGGAAAAAAAGAAAAATGACAAATTTAAGTTAGATTCAAGTAATACTCAGAGATATATTGATAAGTATTATAGTTCAAGTTTATACAGATGCATTAAAAGATTCAGAAAATAAAATAGGAGTGGCATTTTGTATTCCAGAGTTCAATGTTGTATCAGGTAAAAGAATAACTGATGGTTTATCAGTATTCACAGGAGAGATGACAGCAATTCTATAAGCCTAGCACTGGATAGAGGAAATAAAACCACTTAAAACAATAATATGTTCAGATTCTAGTTCATCCTTGTACAGTATACATAATAATCATTCGGAAAGTCGACCAGATATTTTAATAGAAATTCAACAGACGCTGTATAGATTACAGATGATGGGACTTGAAATAGTATTGGTATGGATTCCTGCACATATTGGGGTAATTGGTAATAAAAAAATAAAATAGCAAAGAGAGCAAAGAGAGCTACTAAAAATGTAAATATTGAAATAATAATTAGGTTCAGTAAATTAGAAATTAAAAGTATCATTAAACAAAAGTTGAGGGAAAGATGGCAGAAAGAATGGGAGGAAGGGAAAAAAGGAAGATGGCATTATAAAATACAAAGAAAGGTTGGTAGGAAGAGGGAAGGTGGGTTAAACAGAAAAGATGATATAATATTATCAAGATCAAGAGTAGGACATACTGGGTTAAATAGTTCTTTATTCAAAATTGGAAAGCATGTTGATGGGAATTGTAGTTATTGTAATCAGAAAGAGACAATTGAACATTTTATAATTAATTGCGAGAAATATACATTGGAAAGAAGGGTTATGGTACAAAATCTAGAAGAAATTAAAAGATATAAAATAGCAGAGATGCTAAGGGAAAGTCATTGTTACCCAGTAATTTTGAGATTTATTAAATGTACTGGTTTAAGTTCAAGGATATAGATAATAGTCAGGGGTATTGTATTTATTTATTTTTTTTCCTTAATGAAATAGTGTCAGGATCTCTGCTGCTGGTGGGTGGTGTGGTTTCTTCTCTGCACTAATTGTCATTTCAGGGCGTGGCAGCAGTCATCAGTGGCTGCAGGTGTGGATTGTTTACCCAGCTCAGGAGAGCTGGGTATTTAGGCTGAGGAGGAACCACAGACAGACGCCAGTTTGTTCCACTACTTCTCGTGGTAACAGAGTGGCCATAGATCTATGTCGACAGAATTATTGTTAGTTGTGAACTAACCTGCCTTCTCTTCCCTGTTCTCAGTCCCGTGTCCTGGAGCGTTCCTCCAGCATCGAGTGCCTCTGCGTGGTCGTCAACCCGCCGGAAAGAGGACTCGCCCTCCACGGGTTCCTGCAGTCGTGAGCTCCACGACTCGCTCTCTCTCCCTGGCTCCCTGTCTGTCTCTGGTCCCCTCTGGATCCACACCTGCCCGGTCAGCGCTCTGCTGTCACCCCTGCCACAGTCACGTCTGTGGAGACAGCGCCAAGACCCGGATCTCATCTCACTTCCTCGACAGCTGGATCACCAACCCCGCGGCAGTACCTGCGGATCCCTCCTCACGCCGGAAAGCTACTGCTTCACCGTGAGTTTAAGAGCGCAATCCCTGCACACCGCAGCTGGTCAGTCCTGCCTGTCACTAACCTCTCTCTCCTCCACAACCAGGACCGAACCACTACCCCGCCTCAGTTCCAGTCCTGTGTTCTTCATCGTGTACTACCTGAGCTACTGTCTTTCTGTTGGAGCACTGTATATATTAAACGCACTTTTACTGATCCCTGTTTCCCTGTGTGTGTTTGGAGTTGGGTAGCACTTGGAGTTCGAAACAAACCCCCATTAAATCATGACAAATAGTAGGACAGTGTAGTCCTGGTCCACACTCCTTACCAGTGGGTGGCGGTAATGCACCTGTAAAGTTGTTTGCCAACTGCCATAAAACGTCAGAAGAAGAAGAGACAGACACCAGTTTGTTCTGCTTTCGCCATGGTAACGTTTAGGCCTCTTGATTTACTACGTGACAAATGTAGTTTGGATACTTACCTCGACCTTTTCCTCCTCCTCCTAGTTCCGTCCTCTCTGGATTTCAGCTCCAGTCCCTGGGTGCCTTCATTACCCGCACTGGCCTCCATCGCTAGAGCGGCTTCTGAAGTTCCCAGATCCTGTGCCTGTGATCCTGTCACAAAGGATCCTTTACAGACTGTTAAACTTCTGGTTCTCTGTACCATCCCACCTCTGTAATAAACCTTTTACCTCTCATCCTGTGTTGGTCTGAAGTCTGGGTATGGTTTGTAGTTCACCATAACTGCAACATGACAAATTAAACTATTTTATGGTTTGGAAGCAGTTCAGCCACATTAAACATCAAGAATCAAAATAACAGAGAAAAAAAAAGCATGAAGTGCAAAGTTCTGTGCTGCCACATAGTGAGAAAATAGTGAACAAATTTTAAAAGTTTGGAACAGTAATAAAAATGTAACAAACTCCTTTAGGGAACAAAAGTCTTAATAATACAGATATCTCACGTAAAGTAATTTGCCCAACAGATAAATCAGAGATGGGAGATAACTAATACACAAACACATTAGCTACGTTTACATGCGCCAAATTTCCCCGATCTGATTAAAATCTTGGTCGATCTGAATTCCCAAATCCGTTTACATGGACACTAACTGAAATGATCTGATCATGTCATGAGTACACATGCACCAAGCACTCGATCAGGTTAAATGAGTTGAGCATGCGCACAGCGAGTTGTCTTTCCGGAGAAAGAAAAAAAGTAAACAAACTCCGTCCTTTCTGCACGTCTTTCCCGCCCCATCGTGTGCTCGAGCTGACTCACGTTTTCCCCAATATGGACCTTCTGCGGGTGATTACCTTTATGTTTGGGTTTTTACTGGTCGCATTAACCAAGCTAGCAGCTGAATACATATTACTACTGCTCCTCCACCACAGGAGAGGAGAGCAGGATGACAGGATGACTGCACCTGCAGACCACTTCTGTTTACCTCCCGCTATGTTTTCTACTTGAGTCTGCGAAAGTGGAAAGACGTCACGCTGAAGTTGTACACATGCGCAAAGGGCTCTTTTCACCCTTTCTTTCCGAATGGGTGTATACATGCACGTCTATCCGAATGAAGATCGGACAAAACCACCCCTCTCGATCGGAAGTAAATTTCTTTCGGATCAGGCTGCATCGGATCAAAACATTCGGGTTGACATGTTTACATGACGTCTTTTTTATCCGATTGGGCGTTTATTCCGATTAAATGTGCCCATGTAAACGTAGCTATTGTGTGAAGTGACTAAGCTGAGTGAGTCTGTGGGAGCTCTTCAGTCAGTATTTAGACACAAACATACTCACTGAAGGACCCAATGGGAGATGTGCACAGTGGTAAACAGGTCAGCTTCAAACACCAGTTCCACACCCATTGCATTCCTCCGCATGGAAGGGTGTACACTGGTGTCCTCAATGTATTCTGGTCCACAAGATTAAGAAAACACATTGTCAGTGAGGAATATCCACACCGACAACTATATTAAATTAAAGAGGAGTGCAGTGGTTGTTGTCCATACCCTTAATCAAAAGGCGGTGTGACTCTATAGGGATGACTTGGAGAATGGGCAGTTCAACAACCAGGACTTTTGGTTTACTCCTCACTAGGCAGCCCTGCTCCTTGTCCCAGTCAGCTCCCTCCAGATACAGGCCAGACAAAAAGCAGTCTAGGACCAATTAGACTGTTAGTTTTGAGAACAACTCACCAAAGCAGAAGCTAATGATGAATGTCATTTTATTACCTAATTGAGGTCTCTCAGGGACTTCTTCTTCACTTTGGTACTGCATCACTTTTGTGTACAGTGTGGTACGATCCAGAGGCCAGCTATTTTTCTTGCATGCAGCCTGAACCAGAGCAGTCAGGTAAGACTCTGGGATGTGAAGTCCTGACAACCACATAGCTTTAGGCTCTCCCTCATCCACCTGGGAAAAAAAACACAAACTCATCAGACACAATAATATCATGTATTTGCTAACTAATTCTGGTTGGTGTTTTGTCTCTCTACTCAGTGGCTGTACTGTTCACAACGTCTTTTGAAATGGCTCATCCAGTCGCCGAGGGACTTCAGAGTCTCGTGTGCCAACTTCTTCCCAAATGTTAAAAGACATTTAAAAAAATTTCTTTATTAATTTGACAACAGAGTGAATGAGAAAGATCAGACTTGTCTGGTTTGGTGAGGGTTAGTCCATTGTAGACACTTGACAGATCCCTCAACTTAAAGATGTAGTGGAACTTGGAGGGAGTGGGTGGAAGATCTTTGATGATAATGTTATAGAGTTCCAGTGTGCAGGATGTGACTTTATCACATACTTTCTTTATGGCATCCTCAAACAGCTGAAATATAATATAAGTTTACTGCATCGGAGTAGCATGAAATGGTGAAATTCTCTGAGGTAAACAGATACCTACTTGGGTGTGGCCTTTGATAATGGAACCATAGATCAGGTGGAGGGAATCTATTGTTGGAAAGAGAATACTGAAGAGTGAGATGAAGCGTGGATCCACCTCATTCCTCCCACCTCCTGCCTTTCCCATGGCGGCAATAAAACCAAGGTCTTCGAGGATTTTGAAGTTTAGCTCCTTTCCTCTGTCATACATGCCTCCTTTGTCCAACAGTAACTTCAGAAGTGCAATAGGCTGTTGTGTACCATAACTATCCACCTGAAAAAAAAAAAACATTCTCTTCATGTGCTTGTTTCATTTTATCTTACAACCATTACTATAATCAAATAACAAATGAACGACTTGGTAAAAAACTTGGATAAGGGACCTTTGGCATGTTCATGTCATCTATAAAGACCAGAAGTCTCTTTCCCACAGGAGGCCCATATGTATCTTTGGTTCTTTTTTCCACATTAGCTTCCAGGTTTCTCTGTAGGTCTAATGAAGTTGTTCTAGATGAGAAATTAATGACTGAAGTAATCTAAAAAGAAAGATATTTAAAGTAATCAATCTAGAAAAAAAAGACAGTCAAACTCAACTGAAATATACAGATGCATGCTTAGATGTTGAAATTACTCTTGTGTCTTGATTATCTTTCTTCAGAAAATTATGATTTGTGGCAGTTTTGGAAGAGCCAGACTCTCGAACCAGTAACACTGGCCTTCTTATCTTCACCATCTGTTCCAAGACCCAAGTGGTTCTAGTGATGTCAACAGTTGGCACTGCAACATGACATGAGTCAAGTTAAAAGGTTTAAACACTTATTATCACCTTTGTTTTAAAATTTCTAGTTTGATTAGCATTTAATTGCAAAGTTAGGTGTTACCTAGGATATCATTAAACTTCTTCTCAGAATTGTGAGTGTATTTGGCAACCACAGAAGTCCAAGGAACCCATTTCTCCTCTGCTCCAACAAAATGGAAATCATAGAAAGTTGACAGGTATCCTGTACAAAGGAAATTAAAAAGGGAAGAAAAAGTTACACAAACAAATTATGGTTTTGTAACCAATCAAGGTTAAAAGCTGTTTTTTTTTTACCTGGGATCTCACCAGGACTTTTTCATCATGCACTATGGTTAAACAGCAAAGTTTTTTGATGAACTCATCAAATCTGACCCTTCCACTCTCGAACAATGTGACTCCCAGTGAGCAGTACAGAGCTTCTAGGAAGTAACATTCTAAGACATCAGCACTCAGCTGTTACCCTCCAGCAGGGCATCCAGTGTTAAACACAACTGAGTCACCTGAAAGCATTGGCAAAACATGCCAAATTACTAAAGTCATATAGATTCAATACATATTTAGGCCCTAAAATAAAACAGATGAGTGAGGCGTATAGCGTAAGTTTTGGGGGTCAACAAAAACCATCCCACAGCATGACACAGTAGCAGGTGAAGCATGTTGTAGATCTCCAACCTGTGATGGCAGAGTTTCGTTAAGAGAAATATTTAGATTTGATTTACAGAAAAAATTTCCAATACATTTTCAGGTAAACCTCAAACAGCAGTGCACAGTGACTCTGTAAACGAATCCGATCCCCATTGGCTAGAGCAGGCATCTCCAACCCTGGTCCTCGAGAGCTACTGTCCAGAATGTTTTAGATGCGTCCCTGCTCCAACACAGCTGAATCAAATGAATGACTCATTAGCAGGCCTTTGCTAAACTTGACGGCATGCTGAAGAGGTAAGTCAGTTAATTGATTAATTGATTCAGCTGTGTTGGAGCAGGGATGTATCTAAAACATTCTGGACAGTAGCTCTCGAGGACCAGGGTTGGAGATGCCTGGGCTAGAGTGAGGAGCTTGTTGTTATCCATTACTGAGTTCATATTTTCAACCCCCAGCGCATCCACATCCCCATCATGTGAGTCAAACATCATGTCTTTATGAATTCTTTCACAAGTCCCTCTAACACATGCGATATGTTTTTCCCTTTGTGTTGAACTTTTTACCTCCGCTCTTTTTTGTCAGTAGGCCTATTGATATCACAGAAGATGTTGGATAAAATCCCATCAGTCCAGTCTTGAGTATCTGGGTCTAGAACTCCATAAAGCTCAATGACTGTCATAGCTTTGGGGTTCAGGTGATATCAAATCAAATCAAAGTAGTATTCAGCCCCAATCTGATAAGGAGAGGAAAAAATAAATACCACTCTTGTCCTCTCTCAAGAATGAGGATGGAAACGGCAAATTGACACTAACTTGGTTTGAGCTTGACATAATGTGTTGATCACAACAGATTTTTCTCCACCCGTTGGTTCCACAATCATAATAGTGTGCCTGGTCATCATCGTCTCATACAGCTGCACTACTTTATCTACCTACCACAGACAGAAATCAAACAGTGAATCAACATTTGGACATGTACACCATATTACCAAAAGTATTCGCTCACCTGCCTTTACTCATACTATGAACTGAAGTGCGATCCCATTCCTAACCCATAGAGTTCAATAAGATGTCGGTCCACCTTTTGCAGCTATTACAGCTTCAACTCTTCTGGGAAGGCTGTCCACAAGGTTGAGGAGAGTGTTTATAGGAATTTTTGACCATTCTTCCAAAAGTGCATTGGTGAGGTCACACACTGATCTTGGTTGAGAAGGCCTGGCTCTCCGCTCCAATTCATCCCAAAGGTGTTCTATCAAGTTCAGGTCAGGACTCTGTGAAGGCCAGTCAAGTTCATCCACACCAGACTCTGTCATCCATGTCTTTATGACCGTGCTTTGTGCACTGGTGCACAGTCATGTTGGAAGAGGAAGGGGCCCACTCCAAACTGTTCCCACAAGGTTGGGAGCATGGAATTGTCCAAAATGCTTTGGTATCCTGAAGCATTCAAAGTTCCTTTCACTGGAACTAAGGGGCCAAGCCCAGCTCCTGAAAAACAACCCCACACCATAATTCCTCCTCCACCAAATTTCACAGTCGGCACAATGCAGTCTGAAATGTACCGTTCTCCTGGCAACCTCCAAACCCAGACTCGTCCATCAGATTGCCAAATGGAAAAGCGTGATTCATCACTCCAGAGAACGCGTCTCCACTGCTCTAGAGGCCAGTGGCGGCGTGCTTTACACCATTGCATCCAACGCTTTGCATTGCACCTGGTGATGTGTGGCTTGGCTGCAGCTGCTCGGCCATGGAAACCCATTCCATGAAGCTCTCTGCGTACTGTACTTGGGCTAATCTGAAGGTCACATGAAGCTTGTAGCTCTGTAGCAATTGACTGTGCAGAAAATCGGCGACCTCTTTGCACTATGAGCTTCAGCATCCGCTGACCCCTGTCCGTCACTTTACGTGGCCTACCACTTCACGGCTGAGTTGCTGTTGTTCCCAAACGCTTCCATTTTGTTATAATCGAGCTGACAGTTGACTGTGGAATATTTAGGAGCAAGGAAATTTCACGACTGGATTTGTTGCACAGGTGGCATCCTATGACAGTTCCATGCTGGAATTCACTGAGCTCCTGAGAGCGGCCCATTCTTTCACAAATGTCTTGCTTCACTGTCTGCATGCCTGAGTGCTTGACTTTATACACCTGTGGCCAGGCCAAGTGATTAGGACACTTGATTCTGATCATTTGAATGGGTGAGCCAATACTTTTGGTAATATAGTGTATATGCTGGAACTAGGTCTTTATGAGTGACACACATAAGATAACAAATTGTATAGGACTCTTTCTCAAAGGTTCAATGTTATGGCACAGTTGTAAAACCTGATTAGGCAGAAGAGTAAAAGACTTTTCTTCCAGTATCTGCTCCACAGCATCATTGAAATCAGGATAGCGAACACGAGGGCAGTCCAGTCCAGGAAACAGGTCTAAGACCAGCGCGAGGAACAAAGGGACATCTTAAGACAAACACAAAAAAAAAATTCATTTCTTTCATTTATGCTGTTTAGAATTTTAAATGGGTTGTATATTTTAAACAACAGCAAATGACCTACAATGCTCAATATTACGTCAGTGAGGTCTGGAGAGTCTCTCTTTAACTCTCCCGCCATCACCAGGACAGACTTCAGAGCGCGTAAGCCAAAGTTGTAATGAGACTGCTTGGACAGCTGCTCATGAGACAACTTATACAATACAGTCATCTTCTTTGCCAGCACCTAATTTTAATAGAGGTGAAAAAAATTAAACACATTAGAAATGTTTTAGTCCTGAGTTTTTACTTTTTGAATCATGTAAGTAATGCAATGGAAGCTCAGGATGACATCATCATTTTACCTTGGCCATTAGGAATCCCTCTGAAAAGAGCATAATTTCACAGATTTGTTGAAGGTCAGGTACAATCACCACCACAGGCCTGAAGAGGGCTTTGACTGATTCAGTCAGTTCTGTACAGTGGGGCAAAGAAGTATTTAGTCAGCCACCAATTGTGTAAGTTCTCCCACTTAAAAAGATCAGAGAGGCCTGTAATTTTCATCATAGGTATACCTCAACTATGAGAGACAAAATGAGGAAAAAAAATCCAGAAAATCACATTGTCTGATTTTTAAAGAATTTATTTGCAAATTATGGTGGAAAATAAGTATTTGGTCACCTACAAACAAGTAAGATTTCTGGCTTTCACAGACCTGTAACTTCTTTAAGAGGCTCCTCGGTCCTCCACTCGTTACCTGTATTAATGGCACCTGTGTGAACTCGTTATCAGTATAAAAGACACCTGTCCACAACCTCAAACAGTCACGCTCCAAACTCCACTATGGCCAAGACCAAAGAGCTGTCAAAGGACACCAGAAACAAAATTGTAGACCTTCACCAGGCTGGGAAGACTGAATCTGCAATAGGTAAGCAGCTTGGTGTGAAGAAATCAACTGTGGGAGCAATTATTAGAAAATGGAAGACATACAAGACCACTGATAATCTCCCTNGATCTGGGGCTCCACGCAAGATCTCACCCCGTGGGGTCAAAATGATCACAAGAACGGTGAGCAAAAATCCCAGAACCACACGGAGGGACCTAGTGAATGACCTGCAGAGAGCTGGGACCAAAGTAACAAAGGCTACCATCAGTAACACACTACGCCGCCAGGGACTCAAATCCTGCAGTGCCAGACGTGTCCCCCTGCTGAAGCCAGGACACGTCCAGGCCCGTCTGCGGTTTGCTAGAGAGCATTTGGATGATCCAGAAGAGGATTGGGAGAACATCATATGGTCAGATGAAACCAAAATAGAACTTTTTGGTAGAAACTCAACTTGTCGTGTTTGGAGGGGAAAGAATGCTGAGTTGGATCCAAAGAACACCATACCTACTGTAAAGCATGGGGGTGGAAACATCATGCTTTGGGGCTGTTTTTCTGCAAGGGGACCAGGACGACTGATCCGTGTAAAGGAAAGAATGAATGGGGCCATGTATCGTAAGATTTTGAGTGAAAACCTCCTTCCATCAGCAAGGGCATTGAAAATGAGACGTGGCTGGGTCTTTCAGCATGACAATGATCCCAAACACACCGCCCGGGCAACGAAGGAGTGGCTTCGTAAGAAGCATTTCAAGGTCCTGGAGTGGCCTAGCCAGTCTCCAGATCTCAACCCCATAGAAAATCTCTGGAGGGAGTTGAAAGTCCGTGTTGCCCAGCGTCAGCCCCAAAACATCACTGCTCTAGAGGAGATCTGCATGGAGGAATGGGCCGAAATACCAGCAACAGTGTGTGAAAACCTTGTGAAGACTTACAGAAAACGTTTGACCTCTGTCATTGCCAACAAAGGCTATATAACAAAGTATTGAGATTAACTTTTGTTATTGACCAAATACTTATTTTCCAACATAATTTGCAAATAAATTCTTTAAAAATCAGACAATGTGATTTTCTGGATTTGTTTTCCTCATTTTGTCTCTCATAGTTGAGGTATACCTATGATGAAAATTACAGGCCTCTCTGATCTTTTTAAGTGGGAGAACTTACACAATTGGTGGCTGACTAAATACTTTTTTGCCCCACTGTATGTCCAGCATAACCAGTATTCATGGTGATGAAAATACCCATGCGGTCATCCAGGTTAATCTTTTGCCCTTTAAATCTGAATAAATAAAAAGTTGTCAAACAGAAGTAACTCTTTGATGCATTATCATAAGGAAAGTCTAAAAACAGAGATTGGTTTCCTGTGGATTTACTGAAGATGCCACATAACTCCTAGACAAACTTACCTGAAACTTTATAAGGTGTAAAATAAGAGCATTGCGAATGGTCTGCATTTAGGAGGAAATAACTGACAATGCCGAGGCATCAATACGATTGAACTCATCAAAGCAGCCCCAAGCGCCACACTGGGTAAGACCAGAAAAGATCTTCCCAATAGTCTGCACAGAAAGAGGAAAAGGATTCAAATGAAAGCTATTAACAGATTTCTGAGCTGAATTTTTCAGCATAAAAGCATCCCAGAATAAATGTTTTCTAGTTGATGAGTGCCTCTTACTCCATGAGGTCCATGCCCTCACTGCAGTTTGCAACCACACACAGCAGGCCTAAAGCCTTAGCCAGATCTTTGGTGGACTCTGTCTTTCCTGTACCAGCTGGTCCAGCAAGAGCATCCCCCCCAAGTACATGGAGAGAGCCTGTTTCACATATTCACAAAGGTCAAAAACAAACTGATATAACAGTCTATAAGTATCTGTTTAGGTATTGCAACGACTCTTAGACCTGTGTAACGGTCAGGTAGATCCGGTCTGTCAGTGGGGTTAAGACCAATCAACTATTTAACCCCATGTATTCATATCCATAAGAAAAAGAAGCACTGCACTGCCGCACAAACAGGTTGTCCTGTTCCCGCACCCAGTAGAATCCTTACTGGCTTTCTCACTCGAATTGTACATCCATTAAACTGGAAGAAGATTAAAATGTTTACTGCAGTCTGTTATTATGACTATTATTAAGTTAACCACTAAACACACTTCAATGCACTAGAAGATGAAAGTTGTAACTTTAAAATTTAAGGTCACCTCAACAAGATTGTCAACAATGTCTCTTGCGTGGACATCGATGATAAGCACTGTGTTTATTTTCCTCCTGTCATTTTTTTTCATAGGTTGAGTATTGCGTGTAACAAGCTGGGCAATCTGGTGGTGCATCTTTGCAGCATAGTTCCTCAGAGCATATTTTTCCCCTTTCTTCACCTTTTTAAAGACATCTTCAACCTCCCAGGTCTACCACACTTGATTTGCAGCCAGCGCCATCATGCCTTGATAAAGCAGCATCCAGTCCGCCCTGAGGAACATGGAAAAGAAAATATACCTGGGTTCATTTATGCAAAGATACCTGCAAAAACACGGGAGGGTTCTCCCTGGTACGTACCTACTCCTATCTTCACAGTAGCAGAAGATTGCCTTCTTGGTGATAAGCCTGTTAGTCCTCCTCATCTCCAGCAGTACTTCCATCATCCACTCTTCCCTCCACTGAGACGGGTGTCCTAAACTCCATCACCTCACCTTCAGCAGACACCATAGCTCCAACTGCTGTCTTCCCACTGCTGTCCACATCAAACCTTAGAGATGCTATGTTGTCATACATCTGCAGAAAAAAATAAATCAGGCAAATTATTTCCTAAACAGGACAAGAAGTTGATTTCTACATTTACCATAAGAATATTTGTTTTTCCAAATATAAAGTATTTAATACCTTGATCATGTGTTCCTGGACACAGGCAGGCTCACTGCTTCCCAGAATGTTGAATAGTTCATCATCAGAGTGTCAGGTGTCATTTCTGCTGTGTGCCTGTGAGTGTTTTCACCTGTGTTTTCAGGGGCGTGGCAGCTGTCATCAACAGGTGGATCCAGTTCCATCATCAGCCACTGAGCTTAAGAGAGGAGTGGTGGCAGAGAGCAGGCGTCAGATTGTTCCACTCTGTTCATGGTAGATAATCAAAGACCCACTTAGAGAGATACGGTCACTGTATGTTGAGCATTACGTGTCTGTGTACCGTTCACCTTGTGCTCCTTCCCAGGACTTCCTCAGCTGGACCTTCCTAGGACCCCGGTTTCCACACCGTGGCCCTTCCCGGATCCAGCTCTCGTTTTTGGCAGCTTCCAGGCTGCTTGGTTCTCATCCCGGACCGCCTCCGTCCAGGATCTCTCAGACGGTTTCCACACCGGTCTCCACCCTGCCTCGCTCTCCTCCTCTCCAGGGCCTGCCTCCGCACCATTCCTCCAGCTCCCAGGATCCACCTGTTCACCACCAAGTCAGTCTGTCCGCCCTCTACCAGCACTCACACGCCAGCCTCAGCCGACTGGCACCTGCTTGCTCCCAGGGACACCTGCAGTTCAGCAAACCGTAAGCCTCACACCTTTTCTACATCATTCATCCAGGAAAAGTCACGTACTAACCTCTCCTCTCCTCCATCTGCTCAGTATCCACCACCGCTGCCCGCACAGCTGTGCCTGCTCCTGCTGAACCTGCTGAAAAGCAGACTTGTTTTTATCTGTGTCTGTCAAACTGAACATTATTAAACTCCCGTTTATAACTTACCACCTGTTGTCCTTTGGTCTGGAGTCTGCAGCTTGATTCAGAGTCCTGTTCTCAGTGTTAAAATCATGACACAGAGATAAAAAAAAAAGAAGCGAGGGAATGCATTTCATTTAGAATCCAGGTAGTCATTAAGACTTTTCTGGCACTTATCCAAACCTATACTCAGGGCCTGCAGGTCTACCAGTCGGTTAGAAAGCAGACAACACCTTTTAATATTTGGGCTTCTTATGGTGTCTGCCTTCTCTACAACGAAAATCCAAGTATAGGGAACATTTGAAAAGTGCCATAAAAATATTTTACTATCATCAAAGTAATTATAATAAAACTCACTTCTCACTTGAACTTATTATCAAGGGTATCAAACTTTGCTTCTTCAGATAACTGTAAGCGAATGTCTCCACCAATGAAAATACTTTCCAGGTACATCCATTTCTGTTGTACAACCAACCAAATCTACACAAAGACCATGCTGTCAGGAAGCAGTTTGTGAATAAACTAAAGATTAGCAGCAACTCTAATAGCATTCCCTGACCTCGATGGTCTCACTGATGAGAGACAGATCCTTTTCCCATTGCTGTATGGTGCCAAGGAAAGGTCCAACAAATCGGCTGTCAGCCATGCTCTGCAAGTTCATGACATCATTGTCCACATTCAGCAGGATCTCATCCACAGCTCCCAGAATAAAACCATGTTTCTGGGTCCCTTTAAAATAAGTCTGAATGTTGAAATTCACATTCTTCCAGGTCTCTACCACACCTTTTATTCCCTGAAAGCACAAACATATAAAAGTTAATACTTGTGATTTGTAAATAAGATGTAATTTTACTGCTAAGCCAGTTCAATTGACACTGGGTGAGTTTTAATGACTGAATAAAGAGAAAAGCTTGCCTTCTCAATTCTCAGCTCTTTTATTGCAGATGTAACAATGTCACCGATGACATTTGCATATTTGTGCAGCTCCATAGCAAACATGTTCTTCAGAGTAAAGCTATCAGGGTTTATCTCAAATCTAGTGCCAGTGCTTTCCATCAGCTCCTTCCAGTGCCTGGAAAAAAAACAAAAACTAAAGGTTTTTCTCACAAACATTTCCTCAACTATTGGATTCTGTTTAAAAATATGCCTTAAAATAAAGTAAATAAAGCCAAGCCACTCTCTCTAAATGATCCGCCATAGCGCAGAACATCCGATAACAAAGGAAACACCACCTTCGCACTCTTTCTAATGGTCAAGCGTTATGAGCTTTAACGCCTATGCGCTCTGACTGGCAGGCGTTATGAGCTTCAACTTTCAAACGTCAAACTTGGAGCGTTATGAGCGTTGCTTGACGTTGACTTATCAGTGTTCTCCTTTGTAATTTTTAAAACAAATGAAGAAAGAGAAGCAGAGGTTTAGTAAAATTGCTTTTCAGAAACAATATTTTTTCCCACAAATTGTGATGGGCTTATATAATCTACCTCAATAAAGACATATGTCAGACTACAATACACAGATTCCTTCAAAAGGTCATTCCATATCTGACCAGTACTGGACACAAGCTCCTTTTCACCATCTCCAATCTAAAGCAGATGAAGGACATTAGGAGTACCAGGGCAAAATTATCATTTTCTCAGTATACTTAACATTTAACACAGTACCTCTACTTTGTATATGGCCAGGGTTCTGTATGATTCTTGGATGCCAGTGTATCGTAATTCCACATCTACAGGCATCTTCCTGATGTCTGAGATGGCACTGAGGACAGACTTTAGGCTTTCCAAAGTTCCTGGGCTTTGCTTCAGCTTGTTAGAGAGTTGCTGTTGTATACGATAATAAATGTAAATCACATACAAAAGAAACACTAAAAAGTATTTAACACAAAAATGTACTACTGTGCTGAATGAGTCAGTACCTTGAATTCATCTCTCAAATGGAATAGATCTTCTTTGATAGGCTTGTTGAGCAAGCTACCAAGTGAGCTGATCCAGGAATTAACAATTTAGTTCAATGTGTTAACCAGCGGCTCCAGGTTTAAATGGATAATATGCTCAGTCTTGCTCAGAGGTTCGCATCCTGCTTAATATTCTCAAGGAAGTGCATCTTATTATCATATAAGGCATACGATGGATTTTTTGCAGCAAACTTTTCGTTGACGATGGGTTTGTTCATTTTCCAAAGAGGGAGATAATGTTTCCAGTAGTTAAGGTAACGCTCCATAGAGAGAAGCAGCTGCTGGATGTTTTGGGACACTGTCAAAGCGCTTTCATTTAAGTCCGGATGCTGCCACACATCACTGAAGAATGTAAATGTCACCAACTCATCTTCCCCATCCACATGTTGCAGTGGGCATTCGAGGCAGGTCCCATGCATCCAACGTCGAAATCGCTAAATGCAAAATGATGCCAGTGATCAATGTGCTGGTTCAGTGCTGCATACAAATACTTCATTGGACTCAACTTGGTGCTCTCTGTGTAGTCTTTTATGCACTGCATCACCAAACAGTAAATTGTTTTCTTGGGGGGCTGTAATACAACCATGGGGGCAAACAAGATGACATCAATCTGGAAAAGAGCGGGTGCTTCCCATCAGTGCCTTGCTGAATGACTGAAGGCTCCTTAAAGTACCAGTGAGTGAAATGTTACAATAGTTCAGAAATTGGTTGTTACAACTCAAACACACTGGACAAGAATTACAGAAATCCTTTGATTACCTCTGCAGAACCCTTATGAAGGAGTCAAACACCTTGCGCTCCCAGTATGTGTAGTAATTAGCCATACATTTGGCTTTGCCACTGCTAATTTCCATTATCATATATTCAGTCTTATTGATGAGTGAACTTATTTCAGCATATTTTACAATGAGCAAATCAAGAGTTTGGACTCGTGCTACCTCAATGCCCATAAAGAACTCCTTGATACCTTAAAAAAACATAAATGATTGAATCTTTTACTTGTAATTATTTTAACAGCCAGTGAATGTTCTAACAATTTTACCTTGTAAGTCACTTGGTTTTTCTGGTACTGGATATTTCAGTAAGTTGGTCATCTCTATTGACTGTTACTTGGAATTAATTGCTCTCTCGTTGTCGTGAATCTGGTTGACAATGGACTTAAATTTAGAAAAAAACTGGATCCCATGGCTGATGAAGTTAGGTATCCCTAAAAACAAACACGTGTTGTGTGTTTTAATTTCACAAACAATATTTTCACAAAAGCACACATGTACAATGCATTCTGTTCCACAGATGTTTTAGCTACAGTACCCATAGGAACTCAGTGGAGTCTTTTCAATCCCAAATTCATCTCCTTTTGGACTGCTTCTAAATGTGGCACCAGCATATTAACATGATCCTCACTCAGGCTGTCCAGCGAAAAAATGATAGCGGCTGACAAGGAGGTTCAGATCATAAACATACCTAAAACCAAAATTTATGTCCAAAAAGGGAGATTT
Organism: Pachypanchax playfairii; assembly: GCA_006937955.1. Classification (NCBI taxonomy): domain Eukaryota; kingdom Metazoa; phylum Chordata; class Actinopteri; order Cyprinodontiformes; family Aplocheilidae; genus Pachypanchax; species Pachypanchax playfairii. The sequence continues at coordinate 1,778,865 of SSNP01000109.1, forward strand.
AAAAAGAGAGATTAGTGGTTTTCCACATTAGGCATGTGCTTTCTTTAGAGAGTTAACTCACTTGATGAGATTTTCCTCTTGCAGAGCCACATTTTGAACCAGTTGAGGAACAGAGTAGCCCAATAACTCAAGATAGTTGCTTTAGGATATTATTACCCTGATTTCTGGAGCAAAGTTTATTACATATTGCACAATCTTTTTTTGGCCTTTTTCAAGTTTAGCAACCTCCTTGAAATAACAAAAGCAAAAACTTTAACATTATTTTTTTATATATTTAGGAAAACATTATAAGGGAAACAGGTATATAAGAGTAAAAGTGAGTGATTCAGACCATTTCTCGGTTTTCTTTGATAATCAACAAAAGTTTTTTTATGAGCAATGGCAAGATGTTTTCCACCTCTTCCAACCACCTCTTATATTTCTTTGTCTCATATTCCTCAATTTGCAGTGCAGTTTTCACATACTTCTCCTTGGCCTGAGCAGAAATCAGCAAAAGTAACAAAAAACTTCAAAAAAATAATCATGTTTATATAGTTAAATAGTCTTATATAATTATAAAAAAGGGTAAAAAAAATCACCATTTTAATCTCTTCACTCGTGAGTAACTCTTGTACTTTCATCAAGGGAAGGAGGGGTTGTTTAATGGGGCGGAAAAGAACCCGGGCCCATCTGATGGATCCTGCCACAGGAGGCATATTCATTCTGGAATAGCGCTACAACTGGTGGCAGCTTTTTGGCGTAGCTCTGTGACTTTGCTAGCATTTGCTAGCTTTTTTTTGTTGTTTTTGAGTATTTCTTGCTAGTTTTTTCTTCTGGAAATATTATTTAAATACTTTTCTTCTGATTTGGATGCTGTGCTGAGTTTTTTGCTTGATTTGTCACTTTTTTGCCACTTGTTATGATGCATAACCATGGCAACAAGAGACTTGTTTACAAGAAAGAGCAGCTAACTGACATTTCTAAGGCTGAAATAATCCTCAAATTTAAACTCTGGATCCCTGATGAGCTCAAAAGAAGAGGACGTGGATGCAGAGCAGGAGCAGAGTGAAGAGAGAGAAAGAGGAAGTTTAAACCTTCACTTCCATCAGTCATATTGACAAATGTGAGACATCTTTGCTAACAAAATAGATGAACTTGAAACTCTGTTGAAGATCCAGTCAAAGTATCGAGATTGCGGCATCATGTGTTTTACCGAGACATAGTAGCTAAAGGAACCTATCCCAGACTCCAGCGTGTCTCTGCCTGACTTTCAAACAATACGGACAGACAGAGATTTCAAGAGGAGCGGCAAAAGAAAAGAAGTTTGTCAACTGATTACGTCTGCAGTCACCTGTTGGGGAGCAGCATCAGAGCAATTGACATGAAGAGGCTGATGAACAGATTGATAAGGAGGACTGATTCTGTCCTGGAGACTGAACTGGAGTCTCTTGAGTTGATTGTCCAAAGGAGGATGAAGCACATGATGGAAAACCCTCATCATCCTCTTCAGAACACAGTAACTCAACAACAGAGTGTCTCAGTCAGAAGATTCTTCATAATCCGCTTCAGCACAGACCGCTACAGGAGATCCTTCCTGTCCACAGCTAGAACCCTCAACAATGGCTCCCTGAAGAAGAACTGAGCTACAACAACACTTAATTTTCCTTCAGGGATTAATAGTAGAGTATTTTTGATTTTGATTGATTTGATTACTAAATCTGGTTTGTCCTTTTCTGCTCGGAAGATTTCATTAATGTGGTCCACCTACAACAACAACAAAAACTCTTGTGCTTTCTGCAGATTATTACAAAATCCTAACAATAAAGTAAGAAAGTCACTTAGAATTATCCAGCTGAACAACAACGAATAAAACCACCAGGTTTCATGTGGATTAAAAACTGTAATTATTGGTAATATAAGGCAATCAGAAGCTTCTTCCAGACTGTGATAGTGCAGTACCTCTCTGCAGTACTGGATCAAGACATCATTGAGCTTACTCATCAGATGATTGTTGATGACCTCCCGGCAGCGGATTTGCTTGAATTTCAGCCACATTTCAAAGGCAGCAGCAGAAGAGTGCAGTTTGTTAAAAAACAGATCAACAAAGTTGATGACCTCTTCCTCAACAGCCTGAGCAAATATAAAAAAATAAACCAGCTTGAAAGACTAGATAATACACACAACATGCATAAAGGTAAGCACTGAATAACATTTATTTGTGATTATGATAAATGTTCAAAATGTACATGTACTGCAGCATCAAAATCTTGCTTGATCTTTTTCTAGGTGCTTTTTTTTTGAGATGCTGAAAGGATTAAAATTGATCTCCTCAAACGGTGAAACTAGAGCATCCTCTTTTCTCAGCACTTCATTGACTTGTTTGCTGCCATTCAGTTCTGGGCCAAATATGTTATTGAATTCCTCCAGCACCTGTGAGACACAAACCCAAGAGACCTCTATAATGTGTTCTGTTTTAAAAGTTTGATTACTGTCTGTGTCAGGTTCAGTGTTCTGTGTGCTGTGTTTTTTCTGTGTCGGGTGAGTCATCTGCTTGCAGATAAGAGCTACGCTGGAGTGCGAGGAAGATTGATTACACCTGGCGGAGATCAGAGCTGATGAGGAGCAGGGTGCTATTTAAGCCTGAAGCAGACGTTCATTCAGCACCTGGTTGTTAACCTACATGGTAGTGCCTTTGTGCCATCCTAGTGATTCATTCCTACTGATTTTCAAGATACCTGTTGATATTTTCCGAGAGTGTTTTTTCCCCTGTGCTCCACTAACCTGTTGTCTCCAGGATTCGCGTCACCCTGCTCCTTGTGTTTCCGAGGATCCTTCTGTGTCCAGCGTCTGATCTCCCTGAGCTTTGTCTACCTCCCTCCAGTGATCTCACCCGACCTGGACTCACCACCTCCCTGCACAGCACCGCACTGGACCTGTTCTCCTCCCGAGAGTTACCTGCTTCAAACTCCTGTGAGTCACTTTTCATCTCCCCTCCCTGCAATATCTCCTGTACATATCTACCGGCTCCAGCACTAACTCTCATCTCCCCTTGCAGTCCCGAGAACCACCTGACGCACCAGAAACACCGAGCACATTTACCACTGTATATTTTTATGATCACTTGTTCACTTGTAAATAAACCTGTTCACTTTACTCCTGAGAACTGTGTCTGAGTCTAGCATGTGGGTCAACAAGCTGACAGAGCCCGTGACAGTCTGAGTGGTCAGTATTTTTTTTTAACAAATGTACACTGACCTGAAACAAGTTGCACAGATCCTGGCAAATAGAAGCCATGTAATCACTCCTATCAAACAGTCTTTTCTGATCAAATTCCCAGCGAGGAGCATTGCCTAATTCTTCTATTTCGGCACGCATCTCAAAGTAAGATAACTTCCACTGCTCCAGAGCCTGCTTAGCCTGAAGCACCAAGAATTGGGCCTCTTCTCTGTTTTCTCTGTTGAAGAACAAATGTTTTGTTAATTTTAACATGCATGCACAAAAACAAGTGACTTGAGATCTGAATAAACTGCTGATTGATACAACCATAACAGACTCATCCCAAAACTTTAAAATTGAACTGTTTTAAGAATAACATCAAATCACATTCACACTAACTTGAACAGCATGTGGATATCAATTCCTTGAGCCACTCGTTCACACAGCTGCCAGGCAATGCGTTCCATTAGAGAGACCATATGCTCGCTTGAGTTATAATGATGAGATAATCCACACAATCTGCAAGGTCTCCATCATATCAGGCATGATCTCCAGAATCATGGCAAAGTTTGCTCCAGCAGCCAGTTTCTACAAAAGATGACAGTGACTCTGATAGAAGTGAAGTACATGATACTGCAACAAAAATGTGCTTTATAACAACTCCTAGCTTGTAAAACTGCTCACCATGAAGGATCTTTCCAGTTTCTTGAGGAAGGATGTATTATCACTTGACTCCTTATTGTATTTAGTTACTTCAGTAATAGTGGCATTTAGGGTGTGAACAATGGCTACATTTGCTTTGGTCATCACTTCTAGGATCTTCACTGCCACAGGCTGTTTGAGCTCCTTGCACAGAGCACAGAAGATAGAAACGCGCTCTTGCCAAAGTTCCAACTCTGCCATGGGCCCAGGGCTCTGAAGGAAAATCACAACTCATTGTCTCTGATGGGTTACACAGTGCGTTTAATGCTTTATTATACCAAATTACTTGAGGTTATAGATACATTTTTGGTTATGCAGCAAATGTGCGTGATTAACGCCTGCTCTACTTCCTGAAACAATGGGTTTTAATTAGTGCTGTCAAACAATTAAAATATTTAATCGCGATTAATCGAATTTATGTCCAAGTTAATTCGCAATTAAGCTTAAATAATCACACATTATCTAGTTCAAATGTCTCTTGATTTCTTTTTTGTCCCAGTTATTTTTTTTCTCATTTTAATGCTCTTATGGAAGAGTGGATCGGCTTGCTTTGTGCAAATGTTTTTATTGAAAAAAAAACACTGGCATATACCTAAATTCAACAGTCATTCACAGTTGGAGAAAATGATCTCACACACAATATAACACTGTTCAACAGAAGGCTGAAGAAAAAAGTGTCACATAAGCCATCTCTTCAACAGGGATCAAAACAGGGGGATACGAAATAAAATAAAGTGCACATGTTAAATCAGGCAAAATAGCCTGTAGTGCAATTAAATGATGGTTTAACATATTCTTTCAAGTTTGTTTTGAACGTAACAATAAGGCCACAGCTCTCTCACGGAACGGAATATTTTAGGGTGCTGAGAAATCCTGTTCCCCCCTGTAACTTTGACATAAAAAGACCAAACGTCTTCATATTCACAGAAGTAAGTGTCCATGATGAGAGGACTGTGGACAGAAAAGGACAGGCTTGTCAGTCAAAGTATTAAAAAGTAAGGAGGGGGGAACGGAATATTTCAGGGTGCTGAAATATCTCGTTCCCCCTGTAACTTTGACTGTCTGTCCGTTCATCCATCTACATACTGTATATAAAGTAATATAAAAACATGGCAGCCTAAACAAACAAGAAGTTATAGAAAATAGTGTTTGGTGGATGATAATCATTTCAATTGAAATTCAAAAATGTATTTTTAATCCCAGAGTAAAATTAATCATTGTTGTAGCTCAGACTAATCAAGAACCGCCAGGTTAATGTACGTGAATACCGAGAGACTTGATTCTCACGGCGAGTAAAAAAACACTCAAAACAAATTTCGATAATTGATTTAACGGAAGCATAATAAAGCAAGAACTTCGACAGGGAAACTTGTCCTTTTATCAGTCTAGCTTCAGTCCGAGAAACTGATCAGAAGGGATGTGAAGCTTGTCGGCTCCGCCCCTCTGGCTGCGGTGCGCGCTCCCGAGACAGGGGAAACATAATATTTCAGGGGAACACATTTTCGCACAAGACCAGTCTTACTAGAGCCGGTGTGATGTTGTAGTTTTCTAACGTAACGAGTTTTTTGCAAAATCGTGGAGAAAAACTACAAAGGGCTGGCCGAAATAGAACGAGCGTTAATCTCGCGATAAAAAAAATGCACGCCGTTAAAATGGGTTTCAGTTAATGTCATAATAACGCGTTTAACTGACAGCACTAGTTTTAATCTATTTATTTTAAAGGAGGAATTAATCCAAACCTGTGGTGTTATGTTTTGCTGCTCCATGATAACGATGGAAATCTGAGTCTGTCAGTTTATCAAACACTGCTCTAACTTCTCTAAAATCTCAGGATCATTTAGCAGCACATCCACCTCTGGCTCCAGGTCCAGATCAGGGATCAAGAGCACAGGTTGATCTAGGACAAGAACAATTAATTCAGACTAAATTCCTTATGATGAAATTAAAAAAAAGTTTTTGTTTTTTTTTCCAGTGACAGATTTCAGAGAACAGTAAATAATTCATGGTATAGCAAAAATACCTGGAAAGCAACATTTTGTTTTTTATTGTTCTGACTACAAATAAAATCATCTTTGTTTTTGAAACCCCAGTGAAAATTTGTTTTTTTTCTTTATTACAGTCTCTAATCAAGAACTAGAGAGGACTCGGAGAGTGCCGACCTCCTTAAATGGACTTATTGTAGAAAGTACTATACTCGTATCCTTAAAAAAATTCCTGACATTATTTATTACAGAAACAACAGCTCTGACGAAGGCGGAAGTAAATACGCTGAAACATGTCAGCTACAGGTAATACACTTCTCAAAAAACCTGAGTTTAATACAAACCAAAAGCAAGATGAGTGTTTATACTAACCAATAGCTCCTCAGTTCTGAGGGACATGAACACTATTTCTCCAAACAGAGATTGTTTGGGAATCTATCAGTAACAAACGATTATCACAGAAACACACTTCAACATGGCAGCCTCATTGTGCCAGCCAAGAGGAACTGTGAAGCTCTCTCTGGGGGCTGAGCCCCCCCAGGTCTGTTCATAGAATTGCCCCTGCTAATAAAAATTTGGATTCCTTTTTTTTTCCCCTTTCTTTCTGGGCTGATATATTACCAGCAGTAACCAAAGGCAGATTAAACTCTCAACATAGACTGAATGAGACAAATGTAAAATGTTACATTTTTTGAGAAAGTCTTGTACTCCAGTGGGTTTGTATTTATTTTTGTACACCCTTTTACAGAGAAGAAATCTGCCCTGCCAGAGTTCATTAACCCAGAGGCTAACTTTAGCCGTGGCCTTCAACTCAGCTTTTATCATTATATTTTGTTAGGCCATAAAACTAAACTCAGTATTCTGGACCCTGACATCACTTTACACATGATATTACACAAATTACTGTGCTTTAGTCTTGGTTGTAGAGAAAGTTATCAAGATTTAAAAATTTCAGAGAATTGTCTTCCTTTTGTCAAAAACTGGGTCTGTTGTTGAGTTGGGAAGATTTGGGGGAGTTGCAAAATAAGCATAAACTCCCCCATCAGCCTCCCATGAAAATGCACAAAATACACAATCAATTCTGTGCTGTGCAGTAGTACTACAGTACCAACTGCAGTCATTTTAAACAATATTTAAACAATCAGTGGTAAATGGCTGTACTTGTATAATGCTTTTTGAGTCAAATGACACAAAGCACTTCACACTACAATTCGTCATTTATGAATATGTGTAGTGGTGATAAACTACCCACGTGTTGTAACCACAGCTGTCTTGGGACACACACTGACAGAGGTGAGGCTGCCAGACACAGGTGACTCCATGTCTTGCCCGAGGTCGCAAGGGCAAAGCGATCTTTTCCAGATGGAATAGGGATTTAAACCAGTGACCCTCCGGTTTCTGGGCGAGATGCTGTACCTCCCAAGCTACTTTTGGCCCGTGGAGAGCCCTCCTGCAAACTGAGCTTTAGCTTAGTGTGCATTTGTTATTTACATTTGTTATCTGGATTTAGTAAGCTCTCATAAATATAGCATGAACAATCTAAATATTAAAACAAACATTTTAAAGTTAAACAGTTTTTTTGTAATCACATTAAAAAATGAAATTAAGTATCTTAACCACAATGGGTCTAAGTTGAAAAGAGTGAAAAAAATGATCATTTAATATTATTTTAGTAAACCATCGAAAATATGAGAACAGCAATGATTTCTATTTAAATCCTGTTGTCATTTAATGCAATTCAGGATGCAATAAATACCAAAAACAAAATACAAAAATATATTAAAATAATTTATGAAAGTATGTGTTTAGATTTAAATTTTAGATAAAACAGGGAAACTTTTCTCATGACAAGCCTTTAAGAGAAAAATAAAAATAGCATCACAAGCTCTCATTAAAAAAACAACCCTGCTGAAACATGCTGAAAAGTCTCAGAGGACAACAGTTGTGTGAATCATAATAATGTAAAGAAATGTAAAAATGCTGCAAATGAAAAAGATAATTTATCTACCTATAATAAAAATATTTTCAAATTGTGTTGAAATTAAACAAACAGGCAGGAAAACAGACCCCAGCAGAGTATATAGTAAACTTCTGTATCTGCCAGAAAAGTTCACGATCACTTGTTGGTAAAAGAAAAAATTACAACATTTTCATAGCCTGATTAAATTGGCACACTGTGTGGTTGTTTTTGCCATGATGACTTCATCCTTCATCTAGAATAAATTGGTGAAAGTTCAAAGTAATCTGGCACACAACCCTTTTTGGAAGTAAATGTTACATTTGGAAGATTGGTTACAATTAAATGTGAATTTAATTAACTATGAGAATCTAACTTTCAGCAAAATAATTGATCTCTGTGTTGATGCCCCCTTTAAAGTGGAGGCAGATAAACATCAGCTGAATTAACTGCATGATTAAAGTCTAGAGTCATGCCCTATATTCGATGGTCATCACACACACACATACTGTGGTAGGATGGTGAGTTCACTGACCCAGTGGGAAAAACTAACCAAAGTAAAGAAAGTAAACAGAAATCAGTTCTAATCTGGAGAAGTTTTAAAAGGACAGAAAGATGTGTTTCTCTGATGTTGGATTTAAATTTAAATTGCAGTCTGTATTTACACTTATATTTGAAGATATTTCTTTAGGTATCAACCATTATGTCTCATTTGATCTGACATTTGACTCCACTGATCTCAGATTTCTTGCAGTTGCTCCAATTATAGCAATTGAAGGACACTTATTAAGCACATTTGTCCTCCGTGCCCGTCTCTGCCTGCTCCTAACCACCATAAACTCAGAACTTATCTCAAGCATTTACAACTGTCATCATGCTTCGGGAAGCCTGAGGGCTGCCAAGTGCATTAGGTCAACTCTGGAGAAAAGTTCAAATTATGTTCATGTTTTGAAGCTGTATGAATTACTCTCTGCTTTGTCTTAGTGTCATGCTGTTGGGTTTAGAGTGTCAGTTATCTGTTTACTGTTTAATTTCTAGAGTTTGAGTTTGGTTTCTGAGTTATCTCTTTAAAAATGTGTTTTCATGTAATTAATACCCTGTTTCATGTGTAACTGTCTTTCTCTCCTAGTTGTACAGTTAATTCAAATGATCAACATATAGGTTTCTGCTTTCATCAATGGTTGAAAAGTGAAGCTATGGTATTACCATATTTTAACGGGTGCAGCCATGTTCTATTTTTGGAGCCACTGTCTGTCCACTAGAGACATGGCGCTGAAATCAAATAAGGTGTTTTCTAGCATAAAAATACCAATTACAACAAAAAATATTTGAACAATAGATATTTGTAGGCTACATTCAGAATAAGAATGACGCAAATCAACAGATGTTAACACTTGTACAAAATGATCTAAATTGTGTTTTTTTTTTTTTTTTATTAGAAAAAATGTCCCACATGTTTGAGGGGGCAGGACTTAAAATTTATACTGGATCCAGCCACTCAGTTTGTTTCAGCTTCAACTTCCATGTTACAGTTCTGTTTAATTCTGTATATGTTAATGATTCATTAATCAGCCCAAATAATCCTAATCTGTAATCATCTGTCCCACAAAATTGCTCCCCGTTTCTCCCTGTCAGATCCTCCTGGTACCTTCCTTGCATTAAAACTCTGTGTTTCCTGCTCACCACATATGACACCACAGTTAATTGGTGCATATCCTTATGAGATTCCATCCGGGAAAAAAAACATGACAGTATGAAACATTTTCTTTCAAGGAATGAGTAAAGAGGATGATGAAGTAAAACAAACACTTGGTGACTGGTCCTGCCAGTTGTGTCTGGTGTCTAATCTCTTTATTGCAGTCATACACTTTGTAACTGACCTTGACTCGGCTGCTAGATGGTTTATATTTTCCACAGAATTTTCCAATCTGTGACACTTGAAATCTCGCAAACTTCATTGACTTAAAACAATATTCTGTGTTTTCCATGATGACCCAACTTATTTTATGTTCGTAGTGCTTAAATGTCCAACTAAATGGAGCTCATTTATTTTTACTGTTTTGTTTATTTGTGACAGTAATAAAGCCATTTGCTTATCGGTCTCAAACCTCGGTGCCAGGCACGGTGAAGATATGATGAAACGCTGTAAACTATAACAAGCACAGTGACTCAGAATAAACCTTGTTGGTCAGTTAGAAATTTTTCAGAACATTAACATCCACAACTCTAAAACACATCATAAAACTCACTCCAAAAAAGAAATACAAGCAGTTTCTGTTTTCCTCAGTAACTTGTAATTTCTCATTTCTTCTTATAGAATATCTATCAATCCATTTCCTAAACCTGCTTTCTTTTTCTATTTCAGGGTCGCAGGGAGCTGGTGCCGATCTCCAGCAGCATTTGGGTGAGAGGCGGAGGACGCCCTGGACAGGTCTTATACTTAGAATATTTTAGAGTTAAATCATTTGCCAAGTATCCACTACAAAAAAGCATCCAGATAAAAAAAATACAGTAAGACACATGTAGTGCCCATTGGCACTGGTTTTAATAAGAGAAGGGGTTGTTCTAGACGTGAAGGCTAAAATTAAATAAAATTACATAATCACACCCTGGGTGCAGTTGGTAGAGCTGTTGCCTTGTAGCGAGAAGGTCCTGGGTTCAAATCCAGGCAGGGGCCTTTCTGCATTGAGTTTGCATGTTCTCTCTGTGTGTGAGTGGGTTTTCTCTGGGGACTACAGTTTCCTCCCACTGTCCAAAAGCATGCAAGAGGTTAATTGGTGACTCTAAATTGTCCCTAAGTGTGAGTGGTGGTTTGTCTGTATGTGGGCCTGCGATGGACTGGTGACCTGTCCAGAGTGTCCCCTGCCTCACCACCAAAGACTGCTGGAGATAGGCACCAGCTGCCTGTGACCCTGAACAGGAAGAAGCAAGTTCAGAAAATGGATGGATGGAAATACAAGCCATAATTTTTTTCTGGTTAAAAAACTATGAATAGAATATCAGTTTTAGATTAAAAACACAATTTTTAAATCATAAAGCATTACAGAGTTTATTTAGCATACTAAAATGTAATATTTTGCAAGTCTGCAGTAAATTATCCAACTTGGTTAATTTTATGGAAAATTCAAATGTGCTGTCAACAACAGGCTCATTTTTCTGCATTAAGCTTAAAAACTCTGTTACAAAGCTAATTCAGGAAATCTGCAAGGAAAAAACTGGTGCTACAAAGAAAAGTTCACATGAAAACAATAAGTTCGTTTCCATCTTAAAAATGTTTTTTTTCCACTATAGTTTACAAGATATTTAATTTGCATAAAATGTTTCCAGTTCATAAGTTTATACAGAAAGTTTACTTTTTTAAAAGCTTATTTTTGGCATTAGCAAAAACAAATAAAAAAACAAACAAATTAATCTTGTTCATTATAGTTCAGCAAGAAGGTTTTATTTTATTTTATCAAATTTTCTGGCAAGTTGCTTTAAAATACTTTTAAAAAGGAATTTTAAAAAATTTCAATGGATTTTTACTATTGAAATTAAGAATGTAACATCAGCATACAACGCAGCACAGCACAGCCCAGTTCTTTTCTGAACAAATACAACCACACTATATGAATGTCAGTGGAGATAAACATTTTTGAACATTTTTAGGTGCTACACTATCCAAAAGTTCCAATTATCAAATCCATAAGTTTTATACTGATAGTTTCATACATGTTCAACAACCTGTGGATAAATTTATCCTCAGCTAATGAATCAACCATAATTAAATCTACAGCACATACATGTCAGGATTAATTACTAGTTGTGTCTTTTATCTGTCTATATTAGCCCAAATTAACATGTTAACATATTAGCATTAGTTGCTTCCCAAGGGAATCTAGTGCTAATTGTGAGATTTTAAGACAACAAGAGATGATTTCAAATTGATTTATATGTTGTTTTTGTTGTTTTGTTTAAAGTCAGTTTTTGTTTTGGCATGTTAACTCCCGGAAAGGTGGTATATGGCACTTGGAACAGAATAACACAGTACAAAGCCTTCAGCCATCTGGGTGCCAGGCTCGTTAATCCCCCGCGCAAATGCGCTTCGAGGCTCAGGCCGACCAATATCCCTCACCAAACCCACAATTCGAGCAGGACAATAAAATATCATGAGTTCAGCTTACTAATCATGCTCTCCAGCCCCGCTGATTACTGACACTGAGTCTGATAAAAGCATCTCCTACCTGTTTGTAGCTCAATCATCGATTCAGTCCGTGGCAAAGAGTTCACAGTTGCACCGCGGCTCCAAAACTTCTTGCAGCCCCTCTTAAGATCCTCTGTCCTCCTCACACACCATCCTGCACGTCCCACTTATCCAATAAAATAAAAAAGGAATAAAATCCTCCGTGGTGTGTCTTCCGGTTGAAAAAGTGGCCCGAAGCGCTCATCCACTTCAGCAACATGTAGCTGTGTTAGCTAGCAGCTAATGAAAAATGTTTCCACACAGAACTTGCTCGTCACATGGGAAACCCCCTATGACAAGCAAATAAGGCATATAATTACCACATGTCCCCGGGGCTTCCAGCTGCTTGACCTGCAGACTCCACAGTACCAGCCACACTGTGCTGGATTATTTACGGTATTAGGCAACCCAAAATGGTGCCTGGTGCTCTGCCAGCTATTGGCTGGTAGATGTAAACAAAATGCCAACGTCGTGCCCGCCAAAATTAATATTTTACTTCAATGGTAAATGTCCTGTATTTGTATAGCGCTTTTCTAGTCATTCAGACCACTCAAAGCGCTTTCACACTACAAGGTTTTTGCATTCACCCATTCACACAACCCGATATGTAAACCGGGGGGAGAGGGGAGGGGCTAACACTCACACAACCTGATACGCAGATCGCAGGGGGCAACATGGGATTCAGTGTCTTGCCCAAGGACACTTTGACATGTGGCGGTGGAAGCCGGGATCGATCCACCAACCTTCAAATTGGAGGACGACCGCTCTAACCACTGAGCCACAGCCGCCCCATGGAATAATGTTTAAAGGAAATGCTGTATTTTCTTTCTACAACCTTCTGAACACCCCGTGGTGGCATTATTTAGTTAAAAATATTGCTTTTAATGAAAATATTCCATATACCACCTATAACAGTTATGGATGTGTTTTGTTTGCTCCCTAAGGAAATTTAGCATGTTTGCGATTGCTAGCTAGTTAGCATGTTGCTTAGTACTGTTGTTGTAGTACATTGATGTTTTGTTACGAGTTTCCTTAGGCTTAAAATACCATTGTTCCCAAACTGGAATCTTTTAGTTAAAAAATATATACATATATATATATATATATACTTATATATATATATATACTTCTAATAAGGACACAATGTAAAGGGCAATGGCCTCCTTTGTGCTCTGGCCTCTTTCCAGCTCTACAGGTGTGAGCTGGCGGGTGCAGTGACACAACGTAAGGGTGATTACCTTTGCAGTCCTTGGTAGCTTGGTACTGCCTGGGTTAATGACACTGGCTCCAAGATAAGGCCAATCCCTCTTTGATATCCATGTGTTACTCCAGCAGCTACTTCTCATTGAGAAAAGCTTATCTATTTCCCAGGGCTGTTCCAGCAATTACCTGGCAGAGCACATGGTTGTTTTTCACATAGTGTATTGACATTTCAAGGTCCACTAAGAAGGGAGGGTTGGCCTTATAAATACAAGAAGACTAGAGGAATCAGCAGCATTCACAAGCTGCTAAGCCCATCCTGGGAGAGAACACAACTAAAGAGCATCTACATTAAAAAGAAATGGATAACAGGTGTCAATGCTTGTCCAACAGTGACAGACTTTTAAATCCTATCCTCTACAACATCTTGAGCCAAATGGATTGCAGTGGAGCAGGTCAGGACACCTTCAGCCACAGTTCAGCTCCTCATCGATGTAACTGTGAGACGAGGCGACGAGTGTGCATAAAAAGACCATCTGAAGTCTGTAAAGAAGCTTCTGTGGTTTTGGTTAAAACAATTTATTTCATGAAGAACTTACCAGCTTTTAACCAGCTGCCATCCAGTGACCAGTTCACTCTTCTTAAAAGCTGCTGGGTGCCTCTTTTCATCCTGGGTCTGGCCCAGGAGCATGTGAACTTTGAGGTGACAGACATCCCTGCCGACAGCATGCTGAAAAAGATTCTCCTTAACCGCCAGGAGAGCCCTGAAATGGAACGAGAGCAGCCCACAATGGCAGGTGTTAGTAAACTCAAGTCCTGTCTCAAAAAGTTTTGGAGACTGGATCTAAGCCCAAAGGAGTACGCATACCTGAAAGGGACCACAATATTTAATCCAGGTATGTTTCACATGAATGTAAAGAAGTATTTAGTTAAAACAATTATTTGCAATGTAACATTTATGTTTTTGCTGTGGACAGATGTGCCAGATTTAAAGGCGAGCCTGTTTGTAGAAGGCTTGCAGCAAGAAGCTCAGCATGCACTAAGTGAGTTGGTCCAGCTTCTACACCCTGGGCACCAGGAGCGCTTCACTTGGATCCTCCTTACTGCCTCCATGCTCCAGGGCATCACGCCCAGCCTCATTACTGAACTCTTCTTCCGGCCAGTGATAGGCCAGGCTAACCTGCTGGAGCTGCTGGCGGACATGCTCTTCTGCAGATAGTTATAGTGATCCCCACATTGAATTGTCATGACCTCCCATAAAATAAAAACAAAAACATTTGTGATTTACATTCTGATTCACTTACATTCACACTTAAGTTGAAGTCATTTTAGCCCCATTCCAACAGAAGAATTTCAGACAAACTGAACTTTGCTCACAGTACACTTGATCCTGAGTCAAGACTCATTCCTGTTTGTTTTTTTTACTGTTGTAAATAAGTGTCTGTTTTTACAGAAAACTCTGAATAAATATATTTTTGTACATACATCTAAAAGTCTAAATTATGCTTTGAACTCTCACACCCTGAATAGTTCATTCAATAGATCCATCATTGGTGACATGTTGTGCTCAAGTGTTGCTCAACTGAATTTTTCATGAATTCTCATAAAAAACCTGTGTGTCGAAGGAGCTCATGAAGAAAAAAAAACATGTAAACACATTTTAAATTTTTTTTAGATCTGTGTTAATATCCAGCCCTGATCAGATCATTTTAAAATGAATAGAGTTGTCATAACCTGGTGCTGTGTTGCCCTCTAATGGAAAACAGCAGAAATCAAAATTACATTTCCAGATAAGAAAATGTTCTTGAATCTCTGTGTAAAGTCAAACACAAAATCATCATATTTTATGCATGATAAAAAACGTGAATTGGGTGAATGCTAAATTCTAAACAATCCACAATCTACTGTAATCTTTAAAACCCAGGATCTCCTTAGTCATTCTACTCTGTGGCATGTTAGTTGTGAAACTCTTGTGTCTTTACATGACAGCTCGTACAGGTAAAACAGGAATGTGTCGGTGGGGGCAGAGAGCCAGAGGAAATGGGGTTACGCAGGGAAACAGCAACACAAACACTAATCTAACAAACTTTCAAATCTGACACAAATTCCAAAGAAACTCAGAGTCTGCTGCTGTTTTTCTTTTGTCTGTGGGTGAACAGCAATCTTTTAATTTACTTTCAGTGGAAATCAAAGCAACAGACCCTTGTCATAAAGAAACAAAAGTCAAATGCATCGTTGAAGATTGCGAAATAAGATTCAGCCTCATTTGAAATAATCAGGACAGGCTCTTGTAATGAGGCAGGTGATTTGCAATTTGTCTTCTTCCATTTTGCAATAGAAGACAAAGACAAACCCCAGGATTTTATTTCCTTTCTTTCAGAACCAGCCAAACAAGTTCCTCCTTCTGCTGAGGGCGGAAAAAGCATGCCTGCTGCAACGCTGACCTCAAGGAGACGAGCCTGACAACAAACCCAGAATAAAAGAAGAAAAGTAAAACTGGGCCATGGAAAGAAAACTTTACAAGGAAAAAAAACTTCAGAAAAGAAAAGAAAAATACAAAAAATTTATATGCATTTTAATTCTGGCAAAATATGTTGTGACTTGTCGTCCCTCTACTTTTTTGAGGGACGCATAGTTTGTTATAAGAACACCTGAACACAAATCACCATTGTGACTTTTATTTTGTTAAAAATTGGACTGACATATATATATATAAATGGGACCAAACAGCACAAAGTAACAATGATTTGAGCATATTTACAACAAAGTATGGCTTGTAACAATACAGTTTCCAGGTTAAAAAAAAAAAACATCTTGCAGGCAGTCTACAGAAATGGTAGAAGACAATAAACTCTCACACAGAAGAACAACACAGCTTTTAAAAACAAATACAAGAGGACTGTTATGTCCGACCACAAGTCTTGATCCTGGATTTCTGACTGCGGAATTCAGAGAAATATATTTTTTAATAAATTTAAACACTGCATACAAATTCATAAAAACTTAGAACCCTTTTGGGGGAAATAAAAAACTCCTCTGTTGGCCATCAAAAAATAAAACAATCCTGACCAGTCAAAGGAGAACTGTAACCATCTAGTTAAAATGTGCTCCGCTCAGTAACAGCATTAATGACAATAAAGACTGTCAGTTTTTGGCTACATGAATTGTCATTACAGTAATACAGTAACTTTTTTGTTCTCAGATGAGCAGAGGAGCTCCAGAGGAGTGTGTTCCAGTGTCATGGTGGTAAGGAGAGTAGGCTGTAGTTGTGCTGGAATAATCTGTTGAAGACAAAAACAGGTTTTATTCCATTAAATGAACTTAAACATTCTACTTCATGTGCATGACGTGGGCTGGGTTTAACACAGGCTGCTGATGCATTCTCAGACCTTGATGTGAAAGTTGTAGAAACACAATGTGCTGTACCCTTATTCAAAGGTGAGTAACAGGATACCTTTTAAATGCTTCTTTGCAAAAGAATAAGTTGAGGGGAAAAGAAGGAGGATTTTGCACTGTAATCCATTTGTAATCCAAGTTGTTTGCTAATAAATCAGAGAATGTTATCAGGTGTGTATTTAACGTGACTCCATCGGCTGCTTTTAATAGGTGGTGTAGCATGACTGTCTGAGCCAGAGGTGGGTCTGTGATGGGGCAGGAATGCAGAGTTGTTGTTTTTGTTTTTTGCTGTTTATGTTACTGAAAAGTAGGGAGGAGGTGAGAGAGTGCCTCCAGCTGCAGCAAGCACAATGGGTCGCCAAGTTGGTGCCCCACTCGCTGACTCAAGTGGCAGTAGGGTGGTAATTACACCTCAGTGACAATCACATAATGAGCCCAATATCATAATTCCTCCTTAAATGTACACAAACTGGGGTCTGTATACCTGTCATGGAAAATTCCACACATGTACTCACCTTTCCCGCTGTAGTGCCTCATTTTCCGTGCCAGCATGTCCGACGATGTCTGCTCGGACACCTTCACCTCCGGATCTGCAAAAATGTGACAAAAACATAAAAACGGAACACAAGCACACATGACACCTCAAGGGCCCCAATTAATCTGGTCATCTGCTTTAGCAATGTTTTAGTCTACTGCACGTACTTGTGTGAACTTGCCTCAGATAAACTGATTGTTTAACTGATTGTTTAATAGGCTATTGCTTTGTGTATTTGTGCTTACAATGCCGAAGCAAACAAAGACTGCATCATTCCAGCAGATACTGAGTCACTGAGAGGAAGGCAGGTCAGATTTTTGTTATATTTAGCATTCTACAGCCTGAAACTAGTGGAAATGTCTTCCAAGTTGCATCACAACTACATCTACAACATTAATCAAATGTTAACAGAAAAGTGAGTCTTACAGTCGCTGCTCATAAAGGTCATGGTCTCGTTGCCACTGTCAGGGAGGGTCCCATCGCTCCTGCCATTGGGACGGTGTCCCGTCATCTGATGGCTGGTTTTTTTCTTGCCCTTTCGTGTGCTGATGCGGATAACCCCGTGCACCAGCTTGCACTCAGCCTCCTGCTCCTCCAAATTGTAGTTCTGAGCGATGCTATAGATGAGCTCACTGATCTCATTGGTCTTGCGGGAAAAGGATGAGTCAGATGTACACTTGGCCAACTCCTCGATCTGATGCAGGGCATACAGCTCCAGCAGCTTCTTGGTGATGAGAGAGTCGACATCTGTGCTATCGCACGGATCATCCAGATCAAAGTAGTCGTTGGATAACAGGCTGGTGTTGCTGACTGGTCGCTGGCTCTCCCCTTTAGCTGGTGTACGGGTCCGTTTGGAGGCATTGACTGGATAATTTATGATCTCGCCTCTAAAGCGTACATCTGGGTAACGGAAGCTCTCACTTGGGGGTAACTTGGAGGTTTTGGTTGGCTTGCTGTTAGTTTCTTGAGGGATGCCACAGGTTGGGTTGGTCACAGCCAGGCCATGTGGAGGCTCACCCCCTGCTTTGGGTGAGTGATCAGTGGAGCTCTCATTAGCAGACAGACAAGGCTCTCTGCTGCCATAAAATCCACAAGTCAGCACACAGCAGATGAGAGCCTTGCAGCTACTCCAGCCCATTGAGGCGCAGGAGCCACATGTTGGCCTGCTGGCTGGAGCGCTTTCTGCTGACCCTGGAATAAATCCTATAGTCTCTGAGCTCCGAGCAGTACCATTTTGAGCATGTACCCTGCTGCGGCTGTACTTGTTCTCTAAATACCTGGGGTGCTCATTGTGCTGCTCACGTAGATACTCACCGTGATGCACCCTGTATGAGTCTTGTTTGGCTGTGCTCTCCCGGTATATAGTTCGCCTGTACTTATCCTTACTGGAATTGGAGGTGTGGGGTTTGTGGTGGCGGGATGTCTGGGGGGGGGGCGTGCTGTGGCCAGGCATGGCTCAAAATCCTAGAGACCTGGTGAGGAAGAGGAACATTTACCAAGTTGGTCTAAGGCTCTAGTTTTGTTAGTTGTAAATTCAGCGTGTTTCAAAAGAAATTAATATACTGGGCCAATAAACGCTGATATTTCGGATATTTTTTCAAATTCGTGGGGCCCTTCCTCAACAGCGTACATTTAGAACCAAACCTCAGTCACCATCTAACTGCTTTTCATTTGACTAGGAAAACATCCACTTACGGCATAAGAAGAAACAGCGGTGGTTGCGTTGCCTCTCAGGTAACTTACTCAGCGAACAAACCGCGGAAGTCCCTCAGAGACAAAACTCCTGATAGCGCTTCAAACTAAGAAGAAAAAGAAGGACGGGTGTCGAAACTCCACGGATCTGAGTTTTTCTTTAATCAACCTAAACACCAATGAGCTTTTCAAACTTAAAGCCCGGAGTTATAGCGATAATCTCTGCAGAGATCTACATGCCCCGCGCCGCGACCGAGCGACCCAACCCGGTTTATTTCAGCCGTCTCTTTAGGTTAAAACGCAGTGTCTTGTGAGTTTCTCCCAATATTTGGCTATTACCTGCGGCTACAGCTAATCCCAGATCCTTACACCCACCCACAGGTGAGTCATGACGTCATTCAGGGCGGATACGCGCGGCGGAGAGGAAGGGAAATTCTCAAGGAGAAGCATTTATTCAACTTTCATCTGAGCGTGAGTTCATTAGTTGTGATCAGATGTCAAGTGGCTGATGATTTGTATATTTGCATCTAGTTGTGTTGGGAAAATCTTACGCTGGATGATTAAAAATATGGAGCGTCAGTGTTCGAACAATTTAAATCTGTTTTTCTACTGAGTTTCTAATTGCAACAACACGTAGTTTTTGATAAGCCTTTTCCTCTACAGTAGCTATACTAGTATAGCCTACTACGTAACATCTTTTTGCCATCGATATCTCATGTCATCGACAAATAACCTCCATAAAAAGTCGCCTGCTTTCAATTTATAGTTCAGATAGCCAAACTTCATTAGATTTTTGATATATTTTTATTTTATTTCTGCACGTTGCTTTTGTTTTTTGTTGTACAGTGGTTGAAAATTTGGGAAAGAAATCAGTGAGTCCACTCCTTTGCAATCAGCCGGATGTTGACTCGGGTAGAAGTGGAGACGAGAAAGCTTTGGGAAGAGGTTTCATCTTGAATCTGGAATAAAACGAGTTTAGAAAAGTCGGACAACATAAGTGTGTAACATAGACGTTAAAAATACGAGAAATCACCTTCAAGTTAACAATGTACATAATTCGTCATCTCCACAAAATTTTTCCATTACATTCAAATTATTTATATTATTATGCTTATGAGCCACAGTTACGCCCTTCTACTTTCGGTCCATGGGTCCCCGGGACGAAAAAATAATGAATGGAAGTCAATAGAGCGATAAAAGTTATTTTCTGATCCAGATTCAAATGCACCATAGATCGAACATATGATGTCCATGAGTTGTAAAGACAGGTTTTGATGCCGAAAAAGTGATCATTTTCGACACGCCGCAAAAGTTATTTTATATTTTGTGTGAAGACACGTAGTAGACTACAACCACTTGTCTCGTAAAATTGACGTCACCATACCGCTTAGAAGGAGAAGAAGAATCAGAATGTGTTAAGGGTACAATAATATTGTAAATTAACTTAAGCATACATTATAGTTACTCGTTGTTTAATCAGATGCAATCTGTCTGGAGCCAGAAGAACTCTGTACCAAGTGAAGATGAAACACAAGAACATTGCGAACTGCATTACTAAAAAAAATTAATACCTTGAATTATGCAAATAAAACTTGGTGATAAAACTGATTCTTTTGTAATACAGGATCTGTCAGCACCAGGGATTGAACCATAATCCTCTGCATGAAAGGCAAGCACACTTCCACTACTTCAGTGTCGGGCTTGTTAGCCAATCAACCCAGGCTCAATATCACCATGTGTCTGTGTGTCTAATCACATTACGTGTTTTGTTTTATCAATTTATACTAACACACTGCATTTTACATTCATTAATGATAACGGCGTTGCAATATTGGAAATTATAATTAATTAGATTACTCCTTTTAAAGTCCAAACACTGCACAGGATCATCATCAAAAGGACACGTCATGCTCAAAACCCTCTCTGGAACAAACTTACCTGGAAGAGATTAGAGATCAGAGATTAAGTTGCTATGGTTACTAACATCCTTGAAAGATACCTCCGTTTTTGGAACCGAAAATTTAGGTTATCTACAAACTTACCCTCAAACTTATCCAGTTATGTCACATAACCTGCTTTCTGGAACGGACCCCAGATGGGCAAAAAGAACAACAATTTTACTCGACAAAGAATGATTAGAGTATCCTGTTTACTCAGAGAGGGATGGATTTACCTAAAATGATTTTATTCATCATATGTTGGTTTTATTGTAACTGTCACAGCACACTGAGTCTGATCTATATCATAAAAACTCCTAAAATGGCCAAAAATGACAATTATACTTGCCAAAAACTGATGACACCATCCTGTTTACTCATGAGGGGCTAAAAACACCTAAAATGAATTTATCATTTGTTGGTGTTTTTTGTAACCGTCACAGCACACTGAATCTTTTCCATCATCACAGATACCCCAAAAATGGCAAAAAATTATGATTTTAGCTGTCAAAAACTGAATAATGCATCCTATTTTCCTCATGAAAGGTGAAAGTTACATAAAAACAGCTTTTTGATATGATGGATTAATGTTATTGTGCCCATCACAGCACATTGAGTAATTTCTGTTGATATATAAAAGATAAATATTAAAATATGTGCAAAATATATACAGAAAGTATATACAATATAAACTTGTAGGTGATGTGAGTATAAATATGTTCTACAAGATGTAAGCTTTCTATCGTTATAGAGTATTGCTCATTGATTAGAAATAACTGCACAGAGGTTTAATAAAATTGTATTTTACAATACAGTATTTAAATGGTTTAACATAAGACCAAAGTAGTAATAATAGATGCATGTATAAATACACACTCACACTAATATATCAGTCTTGAGGTTGATACCTGAGATGCATCCAGATCAGCTCATTTCAGCTCTAGATGATTTCCTACTTTTTTTTCTGGCTAAATTAAAGATTACATTTTTTTAAAGAACATACAGTTTATTGTTCCCATTTATGTTCTGGGGCATTCTGGGGTTGATGTGAAACATCTGCAGGGGAGCACAAGATATGATAGTATTTAAATATAAATAATACAAACATAGATACATAGATAATAAATAAAGAGAATAAATAGAATTTTAATACATGACATGAAAACAGGGTCTTATGATGATACAGCTACTCATTGAAGATGAACCAGAAAGCTGAAGCTGTATGGAATAATTCCATCTTTCAGTCTGATGATGTGACCAGTTGGATTAAAGTCCTCTGGCTTGAAATGTTCACTGCAAAGAACGAAGAGTCTGAGTCTGTGAAGCCTTCCCTTCTTCGTGCACGTTTGTGCTGCTACGGTTTCTGAGAAGCTAAGAAGCTTGAGCTTCCACGGGTGCCGTAGCTCCCCTCTGAACGAGCAGAGCGCGGCAAGTACAGTTCGGGAGCGAGCTTGTAGCGAGGACGCGCGATTCTTGCCGCGTGAGCGGCGCGGAGAAGTAGGGGAAACATAGACATGTATAATGTCTATGAGGGGAAACACATCCTGACGGTAAAAAAAAAACTGACTGCACGACCATAGACATGTACTGTATATATAATGTCTATGTGCCCGACGGCACAACTGCCGCATTTCCTGCGCCGCGGCAGCCAATGGGGCGTCTACTGATTTATAATGTCTGTGGTTGCGGATCAACGAAGCTCCCTTTCCATCGGTCACGTGATTACTCTTTCTGCTGGGTGTGTGATTTGGAGCGTCGATGGCACACCATAGACATTATAAATCAGTGGCCCACCACTAATCACAAGCGCACTTCATACTTTATACTTAATACTTTTCCTAATTGATGCAGGCGCTCATGGTAACATAAAGGGCAATGCTGACATGCGCACAGCGTTGCACAGCTGCACAGCCAGCAGCAGGTGTGTTTTCAAACATTTTTCATTTTGCCCCATTTTCACTACGAGCACATTTTTAATCACACATTCTTTGAACGTAAACAGCAAGGAGAACCTCATCTGAATAAAAAAAATGCCAGAAACATTCCTTCACAACAGAAGTTACAATAAGACAGAGGACTTTAAAATTAAATTGACTGTTTTATTACGAAGAATGTAAATACATGTCATATTATTCAACATTAAATCATACATATTTTATTAGAGTACACAATAAACTCTACAAAACACAATAAACAGGATTTAAAAAAAATCTTTCTAACTTCTACATATTATCTAATCCTATAATGACTTACTCTAAATATGGACAAACCTCTAAATATTGCGACTTTTTAGGTCAACACATTTTCATGCTACTCAGTTATAATTTATGTCAGTTCCAACCATGCGTCAAGATATTTACAGTCATAAAGGGCCCAAACTCGAAGATTAAATCTAAAAAACATTTTCAATGTAATTTGCTGGAGGGTTTATATTTATATAAACATGTATACTATAGAATTTAGGATAATTTTAATTTAAATGTGTAATTAAAATAGCTGCTTTAAATTATTGGTTAAATGAAATATTTATATAATTAGACCAACTAGCATTATTATTATTTTTATTTTCTTTTTCTGACCGTATCTGGTTTCGGAGAAGATTGGACAGGCAGAAAGATAGAGACATTTAAATTTCAACAATAAGGTACAAGAAGTGGGGAAGTGGGAGGGGAGAAGACAACATAGAGACAGATAGAGAACAAAAACAGACCAAAACTAACACAAAAACAAAACAGTCTAAATACATTTGTCAATATTGATCATAATTACAAATATATTATATATAACGCTAAAAGTTTTTGCACAAAAATATTCAATTATACACAAAGGTTTGTTTCCTTGTGCGTATGTGTTCATGTATGTGTACCTGTGTGTGCATGTGAGTGTGCTTGCGTATGTTTTAGTATGTGTGGTGGCTTTGTAAATACAGATTTCAGTCTCTGTGCACCAGTGTATCTAAGCACATGCCTGTTTGTGTGTCCATGTTTATTACTGCATAGACATATGTGTGTGTCCATGCACTTGTGTTTATGTAGATTTATCACATGGAATGACTGCACAGAAAAGGTACACCCCGCCAGCATGTCCGACACGCACCTGCACCCCAACACTTTTCTTAGCGGTAAATACGAGCGGCGGTCGTGATGGAGCCCTGCAGAGAGGTGGGCCAGGAAGGAGAGCAGGTTAAGGGCTCCTATCCACCCACAGACCAACCCCCAGGGCCACAAGCAGTTAGGGCCATCTGAGAACCTAAATCGCCGGCCAAGACCCCACAGCACCACAACAGCAGTCAGGTCTCTACATGTCCCCCACCAAACTGAGGCAAGCCACACTCATGCCAGAACAGTGAGCAGTACCTCTTAGAGCACCCTTAGACAGTACACTGCAGAGAGGCCATGGGGTTGGTGCCCCCAACAGCCCCTCCCACCCATTCAGCATGACCTGTCAGCGTGTTTGCTTGAATATGTGCATGCTGTGATGGTGGGTAATGATATATGTGACACTAGTTAATTAAAAACGGGGGAGGGCAGTACAGGTGGGGGACATCTTGGGGGTAGTGGATTCTGCTGTCAGCCAGCATTAAGATGTCCCCCACCAACTAACATTATTTGTTACAATTATTAAAAATCCTTGTGTAAACCTCAATTCAATCCATCCATCCATCCATCCATCCATTTTCTAAACTTGCTTCTTCCTTTTCAGGATCACAGGTGGCTGGTGCCGATCTCCAGCGGTCTTTGGCCGAGAGGCGGGGTACACTCTGGACAGGTCGCCAGTCCATCACAGGGCCACAAGTAGACAAACAACCATTCAGTCGCTAATTAAACTCCTTTGTGTAGTTGTTTGAACTTGTATATCACTTTCAGCTGAAATATTTTCAATGCAAAAACAGCTGGATTTATTTGAGTTGAATTTGATTAGTTAATTGATGGAACTGTTTAGGGAAATTGTTGAAATCAGCAAATCAATTGTAGCTTAAGCACAAGTGTCTTTAGAAATAAAATCTTTTAACTGATTGAAACACAAAATTACAAAAAAATACAAAAATACATCAATAATTAACTTTGTCTTGTAAGAGGAGATATTTGCAGATAGTTCATCTTCCAGCTGTTTAAAAAATTGACCTAAAATTCAGATTCTGCGGGAGAATAACATTTCATGTTGCAGTTTTTTAGTTAAGATATTTAACTAATTATTTGATGGTATCACAACTTCACAAAAGGTTTGACAAACTGACAGAGATTTAAAACTATCGATATAACCAGACAGAAATAAAACAATTTAAACAGATAACAAACGCCCCTTGTGGTTGGCCCTATGTCAAATATGAAGAAATAACAAAAAAAAAAAAAATTCCAGGTGTTCACACCTGTTGGTCCAAATAGTTCTTACTTTGATGCATGTGAAAATATTAATTTATATTCTTAAAAAAACACCATGACTGTGAGCCGATGAGTGGGCAGAACATTTGGCCCCATGACTATGGTGCATCTCTAGTGCAGAATACCATGCAGCACCAGGATATTTTGGCTTTACTTTTGTAGAACAGAAGTAGACAAAAACACATTGTTTATCTTTACATACTGTATGTTGATGATAAAATCTTATATCACAGTATACACACAAAAAAGCTCACAGATAATGTTCCAGTGCCTCAAAAACACAAAGGCACTTTTGACAAGAGATTTAGAGGTTGTAACCATGCAATATTTACAGGAAGTGTTACGACATATACATCTATCTGATATATTGTGAAAAAATTATAGCTAGAGATCATGAGTTAACAGGTAGGAGAGATTATCACCTTTTCTGCTTTTGTTTCTGTGGGTTTTTGAACAATCCTTGTGTCATTTGGCAGCTGCTGTGACACAGCTGGTCCCACGTTCCCTTCTGACCTGCTGCCTTCTGCTGTGATCCGCCCCATCCGAGGGTCTGAATCCATTTCATACCTGTAGTGGTACCCCTCCAGAATGTCCCGGCATGCATCTCTTGTGTCTATGATCCATTTCTTCATACCATTGCGATTCAGATAAAGCACAAAGAGAAAAATCATGCCAACAAAGCCCAGTACCAGACCAAGGAAGACATATGATGTATGCAAAGTGAGGTGAGCCACCTCTGCATGAATGGGGGCAACACATCCAATGGCCTGGATGGTGAGTCCCTGCAGACAAAAGTCAGTTAATCCTGGAGGTGAAGCACATTTGATGATATCCACATCCACATGGGCTCTTGATTCATTCAGCCAAGTTACAAAATCTCGAATTTCACAAGAGCAGGTGTATGGGTTATAACCAAGAAGGACTCTAATGTTCCCAAGTCTCTCAAGTTCTTGTAGAGCATCAGTCCCAAATGTCCCAAAGGCATTGTGTGTCAGGTCCAGGACCTCCAAATAATCCATACCAGAAAAGGTCCCACTGTAAACTGTCACCAAAGAGTTGTTAGAGAGGAGGAGCTGCTGAAGACTAGGAACATGGGAAAACATCCCAGGTGGCAGCAGGGTGAGGCGGTTTCCAGAAAGGTCAAGGCGGAGGAGCCCCCAGAGGCCACCCCAGCGCAGGGCAGTGGCGAGGTCTGTTAGGGCGGTGAAGTTGTACAGTGAGCGGCTTAGGTTGAGCTCTTGAAGAGGACTTCCAGGTATGCTTAGTGCCTCAGGATGGATGAGGGCCAACTGGTTTCCACTGAGGTCCAGGAGGCGCAGGTTTATGAGGGTGGAGAAGGCATGGGCTGCAAACTCTGTGATCCTGAGAAGACGACTGACACTGTTAACACCCGTTCCTACACACCGCACACCATTTTTATTATGTGGAAATGCATTTGATAGTAGGCTGAACAATACATTGACAACTTGTTTTGAAGATTAAGTAAAGGACCATAATCCATCCATCAATTTTCTATAGCTGCTTGTTCAGGGTTATGGGGAGCTGGTGTTTATCTTTAGCAGTTACTAGGGAAGGGTTGGGGGTTACACCCAGGTCAGTCCATCAACAGGCCCCTGAAGACAAAGAACCATTCACACTCACACTTGGGGCTAATTTAGAGTTGCCAGTTAACATGACATGCATGTTTTTGATTTTTATGGGGAAACCGGAGTCCATGGAGAAAACCCACATGTGCACAGAACATGCAAATTTCACACAAAAATTTTTCAGCTGGGAAACAAACCCAGGACATTCTAGCTGCATCGCAATGGTACTAACAACTGCGCCACAGTAATCCATGGCAAGCTCTAATATTCAAAGGGCAATACATTCACATTCACCCATTGTATACTGTTAATTTATTTGGCAAGTTGGCCAGACTCTTTCTGCACTTGATGCCCAAACCTGATTCAGACGTTAGTGTCTGACATGATAAAAGCTCACTCACTTTGTTTGAAACATTGTGATTAATTTAACTTTACTGATATAACAATAAAGTTACAGTCACATGATTTTCCAATGTTGAGCAGCACAAATCTAATGCATCTCAAAAACAGAAGCTTTCTTTTACTGACATAGCTGTTATTTATTTCACATTTACACATGAACAAAGTTGGTCATGCTCAACAGACACAAGAGAAACATCAAAAATGAAATTCTCACCTGTTATTGCTTAAAATTACATTAGTGACATTCTCAAGCTCTGTAAACGAACTGACTCCAATCTGGTAAATACTATTCCCAGTGATGATGACAGTCTTGGCACATCCTGGAATGTTTTGTGGCACTCTGAGCAGAGATTTAGACACACATTTCACCGTGTGGGTGACAACAAAACACTCACAGTTGACGGGACATTCCAAACACTGGTAGGGTGCACAAAGAAGAAGTCCAAAAAGCAGATGGACTGCAAAAACACACATCTTTAATCTAATTTGAAAGTAAATTTGCAAGAAAAAAAATGAGAGCAGAGACCTTTTCCTTTCCGTAACAAATGAATTGCTACTTGTTTCTGTCTCAGACACTCCTCATTTGCTTCATGGTGGAAATAAGGATTCCCATAAACTGATCAATGTTCATATCACATGATAAAAAAAGGTATGCGGGTCCCTTAAAGGTACAGAGGACAATAAGGGTATCCCTAGCATGCACCAGTCTGCCAGATGGGAAGGGCTGGTAATCCTTAACTCACAAACACACAATTTAAAATGATAATACAGACAAGTACTTTTCTCCTCAGCTTTAAAAACTATATAAAATGTACATTTCAGAGTGATGTTTTATAGTTGGAATGCATTCAATATATGGAAATAAACAATGACTAAAAAAAACTTAGGTTGCAAAAGGATTTTCCAACATGTAGGTTCTTTCATCCTTCTGTCTTTGGTATTTGCGCATATCTCTCATAGACATAAGTGAAGAGGACTTCCTTTATCAAAATTTTGGATCTAATTTGTACTAAAAAATCGTCCCTTTAAGGGATAATACAAAGTGGAATTTTATCTTTTAAATTCCTAATTTAAGAAACGAAAACACAAAGCCCATCATGTGAAAAGGTGGAAAAAAATTCTCAGTTTTGCAGTGCACCACACTAAAATAATACAGCAAAATAAAAAAAAAACATCCACTGTTTAAACATAAATTCTTATTTAAAAACAAAATAAAGCAAGTTCATTGTCCCTCCCACAGATTCCAGCACATGTTCAAATCCTTCATCTGTTATCTTTTGTCCCAAAATATATTCAGTCAAAACACACTATTCACGACAATGTGTAAAGTATAACCAGAGCCATCGCTTTGTGCTGCTTACGATATAACTAAAGGTTGAGAGTCAGGACGAAGGTGACGACGCCGCAGAGCATGACAAAGGGCAGCCAAGTCTTGAGGACCGCAGTCCAGCTGAGGGACAGAAAAGAGGAGTTATTAGAGGAGTTACAGGTGTATGAAACAGGTACAGTCTAGAAAACCAAAGACTGGAGAAGGTGCACTGGCATATCAATCACAGGTTTTTTTTTTAACTCCTTGAGGGCCACATAAATTTTTCTTCCCTAACTCCTCCTTAAGTACAGTCCTGCTGGCTGTCCCATCCACCCAGCCAATGCAGGGAGCTCCCAGCTGAGAGATGACCTCCAGTGGTGGTGCAGACAGGAGTGCTGTTGTCAGTGATGAATCACACGACTGCCCTTGGGTTTTAAAGGCTTCTGTTTTGTGGGGGTGTGTACAAAGACACTGCACAAACTATGGCTGCATTGTTCTCTATGTGGGTCAGTTGAGAATAATGAGAGAGAAAGATCAGCGGTGGGGTGGCATATGTGGAAGAGAGAGCAGTGGTGTGGGTAGTGGGGTGATCTGTAAGTGTGAAGATACACTAAATCTTACAAGTAAAATGAAATAGCTAGAACTTGCTGAAAGCCAACGGGAGCTGACCAAAGTGCTCAGAGGAAAGTAGTAAAAAACCTACAAAATAAAAGCTTTTAGCTAAAAACAAAACAATCACACAAAAAAATACCAACAAGTGTGTTTGGAAGAGAAAAGCTGTATTATAGCTCTCTGCAGAACAAATTTTCTTTTTTATCTTTTGTTTTTATTGGCTATTTTACAGTTTGATGAC
Organism: Pachypanchax playfairii; assembly: GCA_006937955.1. Classification (NCBI taxonomy): domain Eukaryota; kingdom Metazoa; phylum Chordata; class Actinopteri; order Cyprinodontiformes; family Aplocheilidae; genus Pachypanchax; species Pachypanchax playfairii. Next base: position 1,808,215 of record SSNP01000109.1, read on the forward strand.
AGAAGGAACAGTAGCATGGTTGCATCACTTTATGCAGGGATGTATTTGGGAACTGAGAAGAAGAGCTGTTTTTGTGGGTAAAGTGCAAATGTTATGATATTGTGCTTCCTTTGTTACACTTAAAATCAGACCTGGGCCCTCATTTATCAATCGTTCTTACGCACAGACCTGTGCATATTTCGTGCGTTGGAACAATTCTATGCATTGTGGGGTATTTATCAATTTGTACTAGTGCGTAAAAATGTTCATATATAAGTATATCTCTAGTCATACTCACGCACAGCATCCAGTGATAGAACATGGAACCGAAATTCTTAAGATCTCAGCCATCCATCATCATGTTCCTCATCCACAAAATCTCTGAACCAATTAGTATTTGAATGTTAATAAACAGCTTTGTCGCATAATTGGTGTTGAAAGTTATAAGACACGTGAGCTCATAGGATGGTTGATCTTGTATTATTGAAGGATAATGCGCCCCATGACCATGCGGATATGCTGGGTGAGCGTACAAAGTGGCTTCTGAACAGATACTGCTTTCAGAAGAAACAGCACATTAATTGATCACAAAAAGGCCTGTTTCAAATTGTAACTAGGAAGCAGCAACTTATTTGAAGGAGTCATTGATCTCGGCAAACAGTTTGTTCATTATAATTAACTGCTCCTTCATTTCCTTAAAAGCCTTTGTTGCGTCCTCTTGATTTTTCAGGACTGCTTCAGTCAGAACCTTTGGCTCCTTACACACCGATGATTCTTGCACCAGCTGGTGGACCCATATGGCTGTTGATCCTCCAGTGTGATAACAGGATGTGGCACAGCTTATGTTTTGAAATAAAGTGTGTAGGCCTATCATTAACCTGTCTTCAATCACCTAATTGTTTTATTTTATTGTCTAGATGTGTAATTACAATCGAAGGATTTGCTGTTGGAAAGTTGTGTCACATATCTGATGAAAATATATCTAAGTAATAACGGTACTGACGTGGATTTTCGGACATGATATGCTAACAGTTTTATCACTTATTCTGTCTTATACACCTCCTTTGTTTCCTGTGCTTCATTCTCCTCAAAATAAGTGTTTGTTGGAGTTTTAAAATCATTTCTAATATCAAAATAATGCAAACAGCAACCGGCACTGCCATTTTGGTTGTCATGGAGAAAGAACGCTGTGGCACGTAGTGCTCGCTGTCCCAATACTGCTAATATGTGTGCACTTGTTCTTGTTCACTACGCACTTCGAACCTTTATGTGCACTTCTTCTAAGTGCACTTTGTGGAAGACTGTAGGGTGCAGTGCGGGTATTGGGAGTGGGCCATAGAATATAGGCCAGTGTCTATGAATGTTTGATAAATGAGGGCCCTTGACTGCAAAGAGTCAGAATAATGACCAGAACCAGGGAGCAAGGGTCAGAACCAGAATCAGATATTATAAACTACATCAGTGCTTCTCAGTTATTTTCTTTTGAAAAAAAGTGTTATTGCACATCCACTACAGTAGATGGCATTGGTGCTCTCGGAATGTGCACAGGAAGCATCAGTGCACAAGGCTGCCAACTTAGCCCCACTAATTGAGAAAGCCTGGACTACATTAAGAACTCAGATCTGGGAATGATGTGTTCCAATTGCATGTTGGAAAAATTTTTCCCAATAGAGGAAACTCAGTACTGAAATACTGTTTCATGTAAGTGAATATAAAAAGTTTATCACAGCAGCTAGTTTTAATGAGTGAAGCAGGCTCATTTCTCAAACATTCGTAGAAACTGTCCTATATTCTATCCTACAAATGATATTTAGAATGTTTGTACGAACAGTCAAAAGTCTGATTTATGAACTGTGCGGTGGCCACTCGTATGCACATCATGTGTTGATAAATCACACTTGTGCATACTCAGTTTCACATGCCCGATCACAGTCATTTACATACACAAACAGCCTCAATTAGCCATATTTGGTAACAGCACTTCCTTTAAAGCTCTTGCAGGAAATCCCTAAAAAATTGGCCAAGAGAGCAAAATAAAAAACAAATAAAGAACTTTCTGTGACCGCGAGATTGAGGCAGTGGTTGCAGAAGTGGAACAGAACCAACAATTGCTGTTTGGTTTTCTCAGCTCGGTCATAACAATAAAAGAAAAACTACTGCTTGGGAGAGAGTTGCAGATGTGGTTAATGCGCTCGGCAAAGAGGAGAGATCCCCTTCAGAAATAAAAAAGAAAAGGTTTGATACAAAAATACACACAAAAAACTGTGTAGCAGAGCACATAAGGGCCAGAGCCACATCGGGAGGTGGACAGAATACCACAGAGCTGCCCAGATTTGACACACATGTTACCAGCATAATTGTAGCTGTTGCTCTGACTGGTGTTACTGTACACGGGGTCAGTGAAAACATAGCTTCACCAACAGAACACGCAGGACCATCCAGTGTCCACAATGAAGATAAGTCAACCTTTTTTTTTTCAAATTAAAGTGAAACACATCTTTCTTAACCAGATAAAACAAGAAGCCACTTTTTATTTTATAAAAAGGAAAATTGGTTCGCTCTTTATATATAAATAAAGGAAACAATTAGGCGCTTGGAGACAGGTAAATAATAGGCCTATACACTTATTTCAAAACAGAAGCTCATCCTATCACAATGGAGGATCAACAGCCTGGTCAATAAGCCGGTGCAAAAGTCATTGGTGTGTAACGGCCCCTAAGGAAGTGAAGGAGCAGTTAATTATAATGAACAAACTGTTTGTTGAGACCAACGACTCCCTCAAACAAGTTGCTGCTTGTGCTTCACACATAATGAATAAATAACATAGTTACGATTTGAAACAGGCGTTTTTGTGATCAATTAATGTGCTGTTTATTTGGAAAGCAGTATCTGCAGGAGCCGCTCTGTGCTCGCACCCAGCATCTGCACGGTCATGGAAGACACGCTCCCTCCAGGGTGCATGCGCTACCAAATCCGCCAATAATACCAGATCAGCCATCCTATGATCTTAAACACCTCTAGGTCACAGCTGTCTTTATAACATTGACCACCAATTATGTGACAAAGCTGCTTATTAACAAGCATAATAATAATTGGTTCAGAGAAAATTTGTGGATTAGGAAGACGTGTGGGTGACTGAGACCTTCAGAATTTCGGTTCCATGTTCTACCACTAGATGCTGTGGATACGCACAACTAGAGCTGTAATTATAGTTAAGAACATTGCTACGCACAATTACAAACTGATAAATACCACACAATGCGTAGAATTGTTCCAACGCATGAAATACGCACAGATCTGTGTGCAAGAACGATTGATAAATGAGGGCCCTGGTTGGTCAGGAACCCCTGACTTTACAAGTTGGAATTCCAATTTTGGAGGGCATTCCAGCTGAATTTTCTGACTTGTAACATGAAGTTCTGACAACTTGAATACATCATCATCATTAATAAGGAGTTTCATGACTCCACAAAAACGGGTTCAAGTAAATTAGATCTAACTAACCTTTCAAATTCTCAAAAAATTTCAAATGGCAATCTTCTTAAGTCCTGTTGGAGCTTTTCGTTAAAAATTAATTATTCTAGGACAAGCAGCTAAATGTGTGTGAATAGTTTACCTGACATGCTTTCCATGGATGAAAGACAGTATGCACAAATTCACCATGTTCCAAGAGGTGCTGTTGTTGTATTGCATGAGGTTTAGGGCCATGGCAACGTGGGAATGGCAGTTATCGAAGCACAGATTGTGCTTTAATGAAAGAGGAAAACATAATTACATAAAAACTAATGAAGCAAAATGCACTACTCACAAAAAGTTAGGAATATTTGGCTTTTGGATGACATCTATGGAAAATGTACAAAGTTCACACTACAGTGATATTATATCATGAAAGTAGGGCATTTAAATAGAAGGATGGTGATTACCTTATCTCAAACAATTTATTGAATTAAAAATCAACAACAATAGTTTATATAGCAAAAATACATTTCATCCATCCATCTTCTTCCACTTTATTCGGGATCGGGTTGTGGAGGCAATAGTCTGAGCAGGGAAGCTCAGACTTCCCTGTCCACACACTCCTCCTCCAGCTCCTTAGGGAGGACCCTACAACAGTCCCAAACAGCGACTGCAGATTCTGCACCGATCTGTCTGTCCCTCACACTTGAACAAAACCTCAAGATACTTGAACTCCTCCACTTGGGGCAAGGACTTTCCACTCACCACACTGAAAAAAGTGACTTTTTGGTGCAGTAAACTCTATGACAGTAACTGTCAGAATTTCTACATTGTATTTTAAAGAGGCCATTTCACACAAATTTCATGACTTTGTGGTTATTTCTAAAGTATTAACCTGTAATATGAAACACTTTATATCTAAAAAAACGTTACAGACCTTTCAAGTCAACTAAAGTTAACTTTATTTATATAGCATTTTACAACACAAAACAAAAACCTGCCCAAAGTGCTTTCCCATGACGACAAAATATACAAATAAAATTAAAATTCACAGGTAAAAGCAAACCCCACCATTCACAAAATATGTCACATAAGATACAGTATCAACAGCCGAACAAAACTAGAGGCCGATATATCGGTCGGCTGATATATTGGATCGATATATTCATTTTTATCTTCATCGGCCGAATTTTTTAAAAAGAAGTCGATAAAAAAAAAAAAAAATCAGGCATCTGTGTGGCCACCTGCCACCACTAATAGACTGACGAAAGGACCCCCACACGTTGTCAGCTAGTCCACTCAACAACGCTGTGCTCCAGATCTCCTCATGTTGAACTAAACAGTACCAAATTCCACGGTACCCACGAGGATTGATTCACGGAATATTAAACGGTGCCTCGTTTCGCTACCAGCACGGCAGACGGGTGAGAGCGAGAGAAAAAGAGAGCGAGCATGCATAATCACGTCAGTCCATGCGAGCGTGTTGTAACTTCCTCTGTCACGCTGCTGCGTAGCTGCTGCGTTTATAACTTGTAAACACAGCAGCTACAGCATGACACAGGAAGTGCTCTTAAGTTTGGCTCCTCTTCTCTAAAGACGTCGGAGTTTACGCCTGCTGACACAAGGTTTAACGCCAGTGGCGAGACCCGTCTCATCTCAGTAAGCACCTTTCCCCAAGTTTGTAACGTCAATGTAAGTGCTTGTTTTCAAATCGATCGGTAGTTAAAGTTAGCTGCAGCTACTCCAGATACTTCAGATATCGGCCATCTGCAATTTTTTTTTTTAATCGGTATCGGCATCGGCCTTAAAAAAAATCATATCGGTGGGCCTCTAAACAAAACATTAAAAAAATCTACCCTTTGGAGTATCCTTCCCTCATGTGGAATTGAACACCAGGTCAAACAAATAGGTTTTTAGCCGAGATTTAAAAATGGACAACGAAGGAGCATGCCTGACCTGTAATGGTAAAAGATTCCATAGCCTGGGACCCGCCACTGAAAAGGCTCTGTCGCCCCTAAACGTCCGTTTTGTCCTTGGTACAACAAGGAAAAGCTGATCAGCTGACCTCATGGACAAGCAGGACAATAAACATTCAGTAGTTCAGACAGATACAGTGGGGCAAAAAAGTATTTAGTCAGCCACCAATTGTGTAAGTTCTCCCACTTAAAAAGATCAGAGAGGCCTGTAATTTTCATCATAGGTATACCTCAACTATGAGAGACAAAATGAGGAAAAAAAATCCAGAAAATCACATTGTCTGATTTTTAAAGACTTTATTTGCAAATTATGGTGGAAAATAAGTATTTGGTCACCTACAAACAAGTAAGATTTCTGGCTTTCACAGACCTGTAACTTCTTTAAGAGGCTCCTCGGTCCTCCACTCGTTACCTGTATTAATGGCACCTGTGTGAACTCGTTATCAGTATAAAAGACACCTGTCCACAACCTCAAACAGTCACGCTCCAAACTCCACTATGGCCAAGACCAAAGAGCTGTCAAAGGACACCAGAAACAAAATTGTAGACCTTCACCAGGCTGGGAAGACTGAATCTGCAATAGGTAAGCAGCTTGGTGTGAAGAAATCAACTGTGGGAGCAATTATTAGAAAATGGAAGACATACAAGACCACTGATAATCTCCCTCGATCTGGGGCTCCACGCAAGATCTCACCCCGTGGGGTCAAAATGATCACAAGAACGGTGAGCAAAAATCCCAGAACCACACGGAGGGACCTAGTGAATGACCTGCAGAGAGCTGGGACCAAAGTAACAAAGGCTACCATCAGTAACACACTACGCCGCCAGGGACTCAAATCCTGCAGTGCCAGACGTGTCCCCCTGCTGAAGCCAGGACACGTCCAGGCCCGTCTGCGGTTTGCTAGAGAGCATTTGGATGATCCAGAAGAGGATTGGGAGAACATCATATGGTCAGATGAAACCAAAATAGAACTTTTTGGTAGAAACTCAACTTGTCGTGTTTGGAGGGGAAAGAATGCTGAGTTGGATCCAAAGAACACCATACCTACTGTAAAGCATGGGGGTGGAAACATCATGCTTTGGGGCTGTTTTTCTGCAAGGGGACCAGGACGACTGATCCGTGTAAAGGAAAGAATGAATGGGGCCATGTATCGTAAGATTTTGAGTGAAAACCTCCTTCCATCAGCAAGGGCATTGAAAATGAGACGTGGCTGGGTCTTTCAGCATGACAATGATCCCAAACACACCGCCCGGGCAACGAAGGAGTGGCTTCGTAAGAAGCATTTCAAGGTCCTGGAGTGGCCTAGCCAGTCTCCAGATCTCAACCCCATAGAAAATCTCTGGAGGGAGTTGAAAGTCCGTGTTGCCCAGTGTCAGCCCCAAAACATCACTGCTCTAGAGGAGATCTGCATGGAGGAATGGGCCAAAATACCAGCAACAGTGTGTGAAAACCTTGTGAAGACTTACAGAAAACATTTGACCTCTGTCATTGCCAACAAAGGCTATATAACAAAGTATTGAGATTAACTTTTGTTATTGACCAAATACTTATTTTCCACCATAATTTGCAAATAAATTCTTTAAAAATCAGACAATGTGATTTTTTGGATATTTTTTTTCCTCATTTTGTCTCTCATAGTTGAGGTATACCTATGATGAAAATTACAGGCCTCTCTGATCTTTTTAAGTGGGAGAACTTACACAATTGGTGGCTGACTAAATACTTTTTTGCCCCACTGTATGATTGGGCTAGGCCATGCAAAGATTTAAATACAAATAAAAGTACCTTAAAATGAATTCTAAAATGAACAAGCAACAAGTGCAATGAAATCAAAGACCATGTGATGTGCTGTTGCTTTCTAGTGCCTGTTAAAAGACGTGCTGCTGCATTTTGCACTAGCTGCAGGCAAGCAATGTTTGATTGAGAAAGTCCAAGGTACAGTGAATTGCAGTAGTCCAAGCGTGATGTCATGAACGCATGGATAACAGTTTTAAATCCTGTTTTGACAGCCTATGCTTTAATGTGGCAATCCTCCTCAAGTGGTAAAAGCCTGACTTCACTACCGCACTAGTCTGCCTATCAAATGTTAGGCCGCTGTCCACTTTTACCCCTAAATCAGTAACTGCTGAGTTCAGGTGCGAGGCGAGTGGACCAAGGTCAGCTAAGCATGGCCCACTCAGAGTTCTTGGACCAAACACCATAACCTCTGTTTTCTCATCATTAAAAAGAAGATCATTGGAGGACATCCAATCTCTGACCTCTACCAGACATTCCAGGAGCCGATCCAGGTGACAAGACTGGCCCTGTTTAAAGGGAATATAGACCTGGGTATAGTCCGCGTAGCAATGGAATGAACATCCGTTTTTTCTAAATATCCAGCCAAGCGGAAGCAAGTATAAAGAAAAAAAAAGTGGACCTAAAACTGAACCCTGTGGAACCCCCCATAAAAGTGGGGAAAGACGTGATGTGAAACCTTGCAGGGCTACATAAAATGACCTGTCAGTGAGGTAGGACCTAAACCAATCCAACGTAGACTCTTGCACCCCCACAAGCTTTTCCAAACGCGATAAAAGGATGGTATGATCCACTGTGTCAAATGCAGCAGTCAGGTCCAGGATTAGATTCAGGATTAGGTCCAAGATTACATAATCCCCTGAATCAGTGGTTAAGAAAATATAATTAAAAACTCGAAGTAAAGCTGATTCAGTGCTGTGTGCCGACTTAAAACCAGACTGAAACTTCTCAAATAGGTAATTTGTCCTTAAAAAATAAGTTAGTTGCATAAAAACTACCTTCTCTAAAAGCTTTGAAATAAAAAGGAAGTCTTGAAATAGGTATATAATTACTAAGCTCAGAAGGATCCAAACTAGGCTTTTTAATCAAAGGATGGACAGCAGCCTTTTTCAGTTCCTTTGGGACCACCCCCGTTAAAAGGCTACAATTTATTATGTGGAGAACTGGTGGACCCCCAGTTAAAAAGACCTCTTTAAAAAATCTTAGGGGTAACACATCTGCAGGTGAATCCGAGAGCTTAAACGTCCTCACAATGCACCTCAAATAATTAAGGGTCAGGGGTTCAAATTGACTAAACGTTTTACCACCAAAAGTTGAGGTACATACTGATTGGCAGGATGTTATCTGGGCCCTGATCCCAGCTACCTTAGCAACAAAAAAGGACAGAAACAATTCACAGGTATCAACAGAAGGCTCAAAACCTGTACATTGTGGAACATTTAACACACGATCAATAACATTAAAAAGCACACAATCTGTCTGTTGTGAAGATTCTTCTGACTCTAGGCTGCAACTCATTAATGAAAAATGAAATGAAAATGAAATGAAAATGAAATGAAAATGAAAATGAAAATGAAAATGAAAATGAAAATGAAAATGAAATGAAATGAAAATGAAATGAAATGAAAAATACTTTATTTATCCCAAAGAAAATTCAACATTGTAGTAGTTTTTTTTTTGTCCAACAATAAAAACAATAATAAGACAATGATATAATAATAACAATCAAGGTCTGTTCTTGTTGTGGAGGCTAATGGCTGCAGGCAGGAATGATCTTTTGTATCTTTCGGTCTTGCATCGGACCTGAAGAAGCCTCTCACTGAACACACTCTGTTGTTTGATCACTGTGTCATGCAGAGGGTGAGAAGAGTCCTCCATCATCTTCATCAGCTTGTCCAGCATTCTTTTTTGTACAATCAGCTCCAGCGGCTCCAGAGATACTCCCAGCACAGATCCAGCTTTCCTGATCAGTTTGTTGATTCTCTTCAAGTCTCTGGTTCTGATGCTGCTGCCCCAGCAGATGGCTTCAAAGCTGATTGCACTTCCCACAACAGACCTATAGAAGATTTGCAACATCTTGGTGCAGACATTAAAAGATGTCAGCTTCCTTAAGAAGTAGAGTCTGCTCTGACCTTTCTTGTAGATGTATTCTGTGTTGCATTCCACTCTAGTCTGTTGTCCAGCTGAACTCCAAGGTACTTGTATTTCTCCACCACCTCTACCTCCTCTCCTAGGATGGAAATACTGCTGTGTTGATTCTTTCTCCTCCTGAAGTCAACAATCATCTCCTTAGTTTTGCTGGTATTTAAAACGAGATGATTGTTACCGCACCATTTCACAAACTGGCTGACCAGTTCTCTATACTCAGCTTCTTGTCCCTCACTGATGCACCCAACAACTGCAGAGTCATCAGAGTATTTCTGCAGATGACAGGACTCAGAGTTGTACTGGAAGTCAGAGGTGTACATCGTGAAGAGAAATGGTGAGAGTACAGTTCCTTGTGGCACTCCAGTGCTGCTGACCTCCATCCCAGACACACAACCCCCCAGTCTCACAAACTGTGGTCTGTTTGTGAGGTAGTCATAAATCCAGGAGGTTGTGGAGGAATTCACCTGGAATTTATGGAGCTTCTCACATAACAAAGCAGGCTGAATTGTGTTAAAAGCACTTGAGAAGTCACCTGCTGGAGGCAGGGGGGGGAACTGAACCTGTTAAAGAACATGTTCAGTTCATTAGCTCTGTCCAGACCTCCATCAGTCTGGTCCCCCTTTACCTTGAAGCCGGTGATCTTCTTCATTCCAGACCACACATCCCTCACGTTGTTCTGCTGGAGTTGACTCTCTAGCTTCTTCCTGTAGTCCTCCTTGCACTTCCTGGTTTGTGCTTTAAGTTGTTTTTGTGTTGTCTTTAATAACTCCCTGTCACCATCCCTGAAGGCTTTCTTTTTGATGTTCAGCAGCTTTTTCAGGTCTCTGGTGATCCAGGGTTTGTTATTGGAGAAGCACCTCACAGTTCTTGTTGGTACGATGCTGTCCACACAGAAGTTTATATATTCTGTCACACACTCAGTCATGGTGCTGATGTTGTCTCCATAAGGTTCACAGAGGACATTCCAGTCCGTAGCCTCGAAGCAACTTTTCAGAGCACCTTCAGCATCATTAGACCAGGTTTTAATGGTTTTTGTGATCACTGGTTGCTGCTGAACGATGGGCTTGTAGGTGGAGGTGAGAATTAATGTTCATTATGCAAATTTGCTGGACTCAGATTGGCTAACAAACTAGCCTATGAGAGCATAACTTCTTGCTCCCCGAGATGCATTTCAGGTTCATCCTGAAATGCACTATAGCTAAAGCTGAATTTCCCCAACTTTTTGTGAGTATATTAATGTATATGATCGTTTGTGTATAATAATGAATTAAAAAAGCAAGTAAAATACAGTCATACCGGCCTGCATTTGTATTCCTCAGATGCATCATGCACTGCTTGGTCCCACGTGGCTGCATCACTACCACACACTTTATTCAAATCAAGTTTCCAATACCTGCAAAAAGTTACCAGCTGATCAGTGTAAGCCTCTATAATGAAACACAGGCCAAATTTGAATCATTAAACTTACTTTGTGGGTCGACCAAACCCCATGTTGTCCTCCTGGGAGGAGAGAGTAAAGGTAAAATTTCACACAAACCCTGATTGAGAAAACTAAAACTGAGGGATGCATGATAACTATCGACCCTGATAGTTATCAGGCCAACTATTAGAAAAAATTACGTCATTCACATATAAGCCTGATCACGAAGTTTTCACCGATAAATGGAACCGATGATAAAATAATAACGAATATGGCACCGCTGTTCTTAGCCGGGGAGTTTTTCAAACCTGCCAACCTGTACACATTTTTCGTAGCAACTCTGCAATGTGACATCCACGTAGCATCTAAAAGGCTGTCATGATGTGGAGTGAGATATATGAGTGCAAAATGTCTATATTTTATTTTTTTAAAGATTTGTAATCAAAAATCTAGGTTTTATAGATTTTATAACCAGTTTCCAGACAGTGAATGGGGAAATTACTGCATTCAAAAAAGGGTGCACCAAACAATTGGTACTCAAAATATTTTGACAAGTTTGGCAGGTATGGAATAACAACGAGGAACTAAGAAGGTGTCTGGGCTAATGCATACAGGAGGCATTTGTGAAAGTCAAAATGTTTGATTGAGACGATCCAAGGGCTGAAGAAATTTCTAAGAAAATTATTGAATTTATAGAGTTTGACAACCAGTTTTTATCTATAGCTGAAGACCCGGGATTTCTCCAACTAATTCACCATATGAAGCCGCTATTTTGTTATCGGTTACAAAAAGCAGGAAGTTATTGATTATCGGTAGTAAAAATCTGTTATCGTGCATCCCTATTTAAAACTGAAAATATTTTAAATGTTTTGTTATTATGTTGAGTTTTTATAATAGTTGTGGTTGTTCCCATTAGTTTGGTCTAGCAACACAATAAACACTTGCATAATTTCAAATGCAATATCAAATAAATATGTTGGTCAAACAAACAGAAATATGCTGTGACTTTATGGCAAGCCATTTTATCCCATGATGTCAAACAAGATCTTTAGTATTAGATATTCCTAAAGGTACAGTATGTAAGAATTTTACAGTGAATTACTCACACAACAGTCTAATGTCCCACCGATGTTGAAAATATAGTCACATTGTAACAGATCTCAATCTCTGGGTGGTTGCTAGTTTCAGTCATTTTAAAAAAGCTAGCCCAGACCGGAATCATCGTTTACACGTCCAGACTTCCTGGTTCCATAACAAATCAAATGTGAGCCCACAAAATTTCCAGGTTTTCTGCACGAGCAGCTGTAATTCCACGAGCAGCAGCAAAAAGTAATAAACCACCAGGCGCAGCGCCAGGCGGTAGCAACCCCAAGATTTGGCTAAGCAACTGCTCAGCAACCCCAACAATGCTTTAACAATTATTATATAAATTGATAAATTAATCAAGGGTTGACAACTGCCCCATATTAGCCGGGACATCCTGTATATTCATCTAATTGTGCTTGCCCTGTACCGGAAGTCTCTTATCTGTTATAATGAGTGCTGCTTGATGTGTTTCCAAATGTTTCCACTGCTGCTACACTCCTACCACTAGGTGGCAGTAAGACTTGATAGAGGACAGATTTCATGTGCCAGTTAAACTACATCAAATCAAAATTGTGCGTGAAGTCTGTTTCAGGAGTGAACTTGGGAGCTGTTTTGGAAATGCAGATGAACCTGTAAAAAAGAAAAGACTGTGGCTACAATAAACAGTGGGAGACCAAGGTAAAGTCTGTTATCGGTGACGAAGCTTTCCGCAGTTCATGTCGCCAAGAATTCACTATTGGCCATAAAGGTGAGACCTGATCGGTCAGGAGCGAAAAAAGTCTATGGAAAAATTACACATGGTGACTCATGATATCTAATGCCTCTTTTCATTTGCAATCGGCTGGTAAACGGCTATTAATGTTCAACTGATAATTTATTTTGAGGTTTATTCATGTGTGAAGAAACACAACTATGTTTAAGTGTTTAAATGTATAAATAATTTTGAATATTTGTAACTGTCTAACCAGTATTGTATTCATGTGTCCATGTGAGCTGCATATTTAGATATAAAAAAAACTGTTCAGTTATTTTTACCTCTGCCAGGGGCAGCTGAGGAGGATGTATTTTTACCAGGGTTTGTTTGTTTGTTTGTTAACAAGATAACTCAAAAACTTCTGGACAGATTTTGATGAAATTTTTAGGATTGGTTGGAAATGGTACAAGGACAAATGGATTAGATTTTGGTGGTGATCCAGGTCACTGCTGGAGTTTTGTGCTCTCAGAGGTCTTCTCTAGTTTGTTGTATTACCATTTTTCCAAATGCCAAAAATGTCCTTTTTTGGCTGAGAAAAAGTTGGCAACCCTTGCTGATGCCCTAAACCTAAAACTCGCTGGTCCAGAGGAGACTATCATGTCACTTGATCTGATCTCATTCATCTAGTTGTGCTGCAGTGAGATTTGTGTTGCTAGCAGAGCGCTATTCCAAACCTGCCTGGTGAGCAGGAGATCACTGATGCTGTTGCCATGAACAACAACAACAGACACATTATTCTGCCCTGACATCAATTAGTAAGTATGCTCCACCCTCCCTGACCATAGTGCACGTGTGTTTTTTTTGGGATATCAAATTACAGAGTTAATTTAGTTCAAAAGATGTTTTTGCAGTCCCAAGTCTAAATCGGCTCATTTAAAACATTACAAAAGATTAGTGATGTGCGATACCACTAATTTTCTTCCCAATCCAATACCAAGTAAATTTCAGACTAGTATCAGCAATACTGATCCGATACAGATACTTTGCTAAAAAATGTTTTGTTTGGAAAATTCCATTTTAAAATTAATGTATTTAAGGTGGCTGTTCTCACTTGACAACTACAAATAAATACCTAAATACCAGGGGTCTCATTTATAAAACTTTGCATAGAATCCTTACTAAAACCATACTTAAGCTCAGCAAAAAAAAATCTACTTACGCCAAGTAAGTTTGGGACCTATAAAGCATGGCGTACACATAGCTGCACGCAATCTCCGCCTTATAAATCACATTTTCTGTTTCTGGATCACATCCCGCCCTCAACACGCTCACTTTCTGCCGTAAATGGTCAATGCAAAGGGCCTTGTGCATATACACCGGCTCGTTACAGCATTCCACCAATAAGATGGCGACCGCAGATCAAGGAAGAACAAGGAAGTGCAACTTCACCGAAGCAGAAATAGAGGTTCTTGTGGGTGAGGTGGAAAAATGAAAGGAGGTGCTTTTTGGAGGTCACAGCAATGGCATAACAAATAAGAGAAAATCCACGGAGTGGCACAGCGTTGCTGAAGCTGTCAATGCTGTGAGTTCTTCAGAGAAATCTGTAGCAGATATATAAAAAAAAGGTCAGATCTAAAGATGGAGGCAAAAAAAGATGGCTTGCCACCGCCAGAGTATGTCTGTCATTGGAGGACCCCCTGGCACCTCTGATCCCCCACAGCTTGCTGTTAGGATCTCAGCAGTACTCGAACCGGCAAGTGTGCAGGGCATCGTGTCGGAGAAGGAGGGAGACAGTGACCATGCAGAGGAGACTGATCCTTTTATTAATACAGATCAAATGTGTCTGTAATTAAAATATAAAACAAAACCAAATCTCATTGTTTTCCCCCAGTGACTCTGGACGAAGCGTCCAACGAGGCATCCCGGGCCTGCGACCGAGGATGTGGCTGCAGGGTCGGCCTGTCCCACCAGTGCGCCTCGGGCACATGGCGCAACTGGAGGTGGCCGAGTGCTAACTTACGCTGTCATGCAGGCACAGAGGAACATGATTAGTGTGGTGAACAAAGTGCGAGAAGAACTGCACAAAATATGTGATGTCCTGACTGAAATTTCAGGCATACTTAAAGAATTAAAAATTGTAGAAAAATAAAAAATCATGCCTTCTGTGTTGGTCCGATAAACGCCGCATGACATTTTGTCTTAATCTGGCCCCCTATGGAATTAAATTTCAGTCAAAAAGACTAAGCGGGATTTTCTGCAGCGCGCACGCGTATTTAACCGTGCGCGCACGTCCCTGCGCATGCAATCCACAGCACGCGCGTGAATTCACCCCACACACCCGCGTATGATTTATTACACGGGTATTCAGGAACCGCGCGTGTTGATCTCCAAACAGGCGCTTGTACATGAAGCTCTCATACGAGCGTGAAGGCAAACCAGGAGAGGCTGCGCGTGCGAAAGGAAAGTAATTATGACTGTTTGGAGGAGGAGACTAAGGCCCGGTGTGATCCTCATGTGATTGGTCATTTTATATCAGTCACTGCCCACCGAAAGAACAAGCAGCAGCTTCCTGCTAGTGGTGGAAGAAGAACCAGACATAGAACCAACTGCAGCCGCACATTTTTTTTAATCAAAATTTCTGTACAATACAAAGCAACAACAAAACATTATTGTAAAATCTGAAGCTCAAGCTCCCGTTGCAACTGTCGAGATGAGAGGGAGAACCGTCACTCCAGGGTGGATGACAGGACCCTATGCACGTCCCTCTCCCCAGCTAGAGTGCCTCCAAACAGGCTAAAACCACTCTTACAGGATGTTATTACTGAAATACTCAGACCAGCCATTCTGGCACCAACAACCATGCCACGTTCAAAGTCACTCAAATCACCTTTCTTCCCCATACTGATGCTCGGTTTGAACTGCAGGAGATTGTCTTGACCATGTGTACATGCCTAAATGCACTGAGTTGCCGCTATGTGATTGGCTGATTAGAAATTAAGTGTTAACGAGCAGTTGGACAGGTGTACCTAATAAAGTGGCCGGTGAGTGTATATACTGGTCTTGAAGCTGGCGTGGGTGGGGGGCGGCTTTCTAGAGAGACACCCAGTTCCTCCATGGCAACGATCAAGGTGTTTGGTGGAGGCTTGCTTGTGGTGCTACAAGATGTTGTTTTGTGTTGCTGCTTTTTCTTTGTTTTTTGTTTGGCTTTTACTTGCAAGATGCCCAGCATTGGACAGCACTTTTTTTTTCTCACATGGAAGATCTGTTTTGCTGCAATTCGCAGTCTCAACCTGATGAAGCTGCTGTTTTTTTGTTTGCACATCATGACATGCAGGTAGCATGCTTTGTAACAGTCTTGCTTCTCTCTCTAGAGTGTCAATGGCATTTGGGAGCTCCATGAAAGATGCACTAGACCTTGCTCTCCTCAACTTTCTGGACCAGACTGAAGGCTTCATGTGAGGGTCAACACAACACTCCTGGTTTGAATTCCTTCAGTGTCAACAGGGTACTGTGCTCTCCTTCCAGACTATCATCATTTTGTGTTATTGAAGTAGAGCATTCATCACAGATGTTGGAATGTTTTATGACTTTGTTTACTATGTATCCTGTAAGGTGGTACAGAATACAGGTTTCACTGTTGGTGAGATCAGGAGTAGCTGTGTTTTTAATTAGCTGGTTCACACTCAGGCCAGGACTGGGACATGTCTCCTTAATGTCCAGGAACTCTGCCAGAAGCCTGCCATCATCCTCCTGATAGCTTCCTGATTTGTTGAGATTCAGCTTATTGGTGCATATGTCATAACTAAACAGAATGTTGGTAAAAATACTTTATTAAAAATGCTACTATACATGTTGTACAAGTTTGGTTATTTATCTTTTCACAATTAACACACATTTTTTTTATCTACTGTGTTTGAGCATACAGTTTTATTGAAATTTTCTTTTTAATCAATGACAGAAGCCTGATAAACTGGGTCATAGATACATGTACTGTGTTCACATAAAAATATAAATAATTGTAAAATGTATTTTACTGAACATAACATGTCATCATTCTAAGCATAAACAGCTACATATTTTCTTCAAGGTAAGCTGGAGCAGAGATGTTGCAGTATCATTCTAGCTTTCAGAAAACCACTTTAAATTGGGTATTATAACTCGAGATTAGGGCTTCTTGTAGGACATAAAGTTATTAAATATGCTTATATTAAGCAGTGTGTTGCATTACTACATCAAATATATTGTTATAATATATTACAGTAATATATGTGGTCTAAATGTATTCAACAATGTGTTAGGACTCTCGTATTCCTCTAAAATGTAGAGTAGTGACGAGTGACTGTCTTCCTCGAAATGCTCGGATAAAATGAAAAATAAAATAGGTTACTCTGTGAAGGAATTAGGACACATTATTATTCAATAATTACCAAAAATTGCCAGGGGAAATGTGAAAATATTCAATTTTTGTGATCTGTCCCGCCATACGCTGTTCAAACTGACTTACGACGCTGGGACATTTGGAACTATTGAGGTTGAGAGCTCCATGAAGCATGTGACCGCAATTTGGCGAATTCAAAGCGTGTCGTAACTCTCCTTAAACAACTCTGCTTTTAACTAATCAGCCGAGCTGCACGTGATGGGGCGTTCAAACGCACTTAGGAAAAATCTATGCTGAACAAATAGGCCTTCAGACATTCCCCAAAATTGAACAAATACATGAAAAAACAAAATGAGAATAAACATCAGAACTGGCAACTTGACTGAAAAATCAGGGAGGGGAGGGAGCGAGTGGCTGAGAGCAGACATTTTTTTTCCTACATGAACTGCAGGATTTGAATTTGACAACAAGGTCTAATTCTTACATACTGTAGCTTTAATTCTCTATAGTCAAAATGACGCATTCCAGTTATGAAGAAAGTCATTTATTTTATCCACAATTAAATTAAAAAACATCCGTTTTTTATAAGTCAGGCCTGTGGAACGTAACATGCGCAAAAGGAATCGGTAGCACATTTCAACAAAACACCAGTTCGAGCAATGACCCTTTGAGACACGGCTGCGGAAAGGTTAAATAGTTTTCATATTTGAATTTTTCGTTTTCATTACAAGTACAAATGTTAAAAATTAACATTTTTCATTTTAATTTTGACAGGATTATGATTTTTATTTAAAGTACTAAGAAACTTCGTTGTGGTTTATTTAAATGTTACAAAGGCTTCCCATAACATTAGACCAGCACAACCCATGAGCACAACTCACCGACACAAAATAAGATCCTGCGAAGTCCCTTATGACTCCAGTTGAGGTGCAGATGCCCATGTGACCAATAAACGGGAGCACCCACCTGCAGGATGAAAGCACGAACCAGTTTGTTTTATTGTGCAAAAAATACACGCTGTACATTTAAAGCAACAGTGCAAGTTAAATATAAAAATGACAACTGGCTAATGTGATTTCTGAGATATTTGCTAATGCTTGTGCTAAAGCTCTTAAATGCTACAAAGAGCTAGCTAGCAAGCACGAACAGTGTATTAGCTCCTTACGATAAAATTGGAATGGGTGTCCAGACAATGCAGTACGGGTAGCGGCAGCCTTTTCTCTCGTTTTTCATATAATCCCCGTGGTAGTTCATCATTAGATCTGTTTCATCCACCTCAGCCATATCAGCCTGTAATCACATAACAGTGACGTACAGGCAGCGTAAGAGTAAGGCGATTCCAACAGACTGAGAGGTCCGTGAACGCAACTGTATTTGATTTTTGACTTTTGAGGCAGTGGTAGATATCTATGGGCAGCAGCAGGATTCAGCAGCGCATTTCATTTCTATCAAATAATAAAATACCTTGCGTTATACGTGTCCAACAAAATGCCTCAAGATCCAGTCTTAATTCATGCAGATTTTACCGCCAGAATGTTGAAACAGTCAAAAAAGGAAAGTAATTAAAATTAGGCTACATCATAAATAGGTTTCTTCTAAGACAAAAACAAACCAAACCTTGTACACTTCATTGTGTTGGGGAAAAAGAAATATTCTTATGACATTATTTATGCCAGCTGAGAAAGCTGCATTCAATTAAAGCTTTTTTTTTTATTACAGGTAATTTTAAAGGCCTAACATGTAAAGTGCAGTTCATTAATATTAGTTTTACAAACAGACATATTAGTTTTTTTCTTTCGTTTCTAACCTTTGATAAAATGTCCATGGTGTCTCACACAAACATACAGTGCAGACCTTGATCCACTTACTCATTTTATGTCTGTAGGCCTACCGCTTTAATCCCATTCAATGTTTGCAGGGATTCATTTCTAGCCATCTCCAGGAATCACTGGGTGAGAGGCTGGTTACACTTTGAACAGGTCACCAGTACAGTACAGAAACACAGGACAATCATACAAGCAAACTCAAACCTAAAGGCAGTTTAGAATCTCAAATTTTCTAACATGGATGTTTTTGATATATGCGAGGAAACCAGAAAAAAACTATAAATGCATGCGCCAGAGATCGGCTCCAGCTGAGATTCAAATTTTCTTCCAGTGAGGCTGCCATGCCATGCACTGCCTTTAATGAATTTCCCACTAACTCTTTATCTCTCAGTCAGCAATGTAAATGTAAATGTCCTGTATTGGTATAGCGCTTTTCTAGTCATTCAGACCACTCAAAGCATTTTCACACTACAAGTTACATTTATCCATTCACACAACCCAATATGTAGATCGGGGGGGGAGAAGGGAGGGGCTAACATTCATACAACACGATATGCAGATTGGGGGGCTACATGGGGTTCAGTGTCTTGCCCAAGGACCCTATGACAGGAGGCAGTCGAAGCCGGGATCGATCCAACAGCCTTCAAATTGGAGGAAGACCGCTCCAACCACTACTGTGAGCACTAGTCTTTAAAGCTGGCTAACCTCCTTTCTCCAGTATATAGGGCATCAGATGTTCCCCTAGCTACTGACCCTCACAGCTGCTGTGACAGTCAGCAAAAGCACAAAAAAGAGCAACCACTGATAAACGAGCCAATTGTAGCTTCAGCACCGCTACATCTTCCTAACCTACATAATGTTGTGTTCCTCACTAATGTTCCACTTAAGTAAATGTTTAAATGAAAAGGCGCAGTAATGAAAAAAGACTAGACCAACAAGAAGGCATTTAATTAAAAGTTTTATTCTTTATTTTGTTTGCATCAAGGGCTATTATAGGATTCTTTAAAGAAAAAAACAGTTTAGAATGAATCAGGTCAAACACATGGAAGCTTTGTGATTTAAGTAGCTAAGAACCAATTAATGAAGGATTATAAAAACAAGACAAAAATCAATGAACTCTTCTTTGAGAGTTGGAGTTTTCTCTATATTTTCCCCCACAGTATTGTTCAGAGAAGAATTAATGCTGGAGCTGTGCAGCCATAACTCTACGAACTTCCAAATACTGCACTCACAGATATTATGTT
The DNA here is from genome assembly GCA_006937955.1 of Pachypanchax playfairii. Classification (NCBI taxonomy): domain Eukaryota; kingdom Metazoa; phylum Chordata; class Actinopteri; order Cyprinodontiformes; family Aplocheilidae; genus Pachypanchax; species Pachypanchax playfairii. Next base: position 1,828,217 of record SSNP01000109.1, read on the forward strand.
CCATAAATTAACATCTGCGTCTCACTTTTATCCAACAAAAAGTTTACAATTACAAATGCAAAAAACATGCAAATGATGGAATTATGAGACAAAATAATATGGTATGAAGTTATTTCAGTTACAAATAATTTATTCTTGATATTTTGTTGACTTCCAAATTAAAAGTTTAAGTGGTTAAAACTGAAAACAGTCAAAACTGTGGGACTGAAACATTGTAACTAAACATTAACCCTTGCCCTTAAATTGTAGATGGCGACCTTTGGCAGAAGAAACCCCTGTCTTTTTGTTTGTTTTTTTTCTATTCCTGACAGTTTTAAATTAAACAAAAGCTTAGAAATACATAATTTCCACTTAACGAAACACGATAAGTCTTCAGCTTCCAGTGACAAACTGAAAACATGGCGGAGTCAACTTATATTTCCAACAAACTGGCATTTCAGTCCTTAATAAATGCAGCAAAGCATCAAGTTCTGGTCGGTGAGCTCAGAAATCTGTGACTGCGTGGCCACGCTGACCTGAAAATAGGTTTTCTGACTCTTCAGTGACAGCAACAACAAAAAAAATCATAGCAGTTTAAGCGCTATACTCCTTCTTTGTAAGAAACTGGGGAGTGACGTGGAAGGTGCTTTCCACCCACCACTGCAGGATGGAGGAATGGGCCGAGGTGATTCGATAAGGGTGAAAAGGGCATCGTCTTTACAGTCCTTACAATTCCTCCCCTTGAAAATTCTCCAGCAATTTTCAACACGTGGGGGTGATGCGTAGTTCATAGATGTGATGCAACATTCACTCAATGTTCTATCAGAGAAAAGGAGGGGAGTGATGCCGTTTCAAACAGGAGCTGGGAGACAGACTGGCTAAATCCATTCTACAGAACGGATGAGTGTTTGTTTAGCTTGGCCTGCACTGCACCTGTCCCTCTGAGCTGTCTTCATCGTCGGAACCATCCGGGCCGACTCCTCGCAGGCCTGTTATGCGATAACCCATGTTTAGCAGCATTACTTCCAGTGGATCAGCATTCATGCGCCGCTGGTTTGCCTGAGCAGCTCCCTCCATGTCCTCCACGACACGCCCGTTCTCACCATCATTCTAGCATAAAAAAACAAACAAACATTAAAATGTAGTTCATATAACAATTACGGTGAAACCTCGGAATAGTGGACACCGATGGGACCAGACGTTTTGTTCGTTACAGTGGCGTGTCCACCCCAGAGGGGCCTGTCATCTAGGAATGTCCGTAAACTATTGTCACAGACATTTCCTCGGTATATCAGCTTATTTTATGGACTAGAGCAGGGATTCCCTAAGTGTGGTGCGCGCGAGCTGCCACTAGGGGGTGCGCGAGGTAAAAAATGTGATTGTGGAAAAATGTAATGGTAATAATTATGTAAGTGTCATAGAAATAGTAATTTTTGTTCCAAAAGTTAAAATATATAAATATTTGTTTGCTTGTAAATTATTGTATTTTTGTATTGAAAGGCTGTGTTTTATTTTGTTATGTTTTATTTTGTACGGGTGATGTTTGCTGCACCCAATTACCGCGAGATTTGACTGTAATGTGAGATAAGACTTGCATGTGAAGAAATGGGCAGACCACTTTTGTTTGGGCCATCTGCAGCATCCCCACTGCTAATTGTTCAAGAATGTGCAAGACTAATGGTATTCATCTAGAATCTCCGAAGTGGCACGCGGCCACGAGGTATTTCCCTTTATTTTGTTTGTTTTGTTTCTTTTTTGTTCTAACTTTCAAGAGTGAAGTGTTTCAAGTTACTATTTTTCTATCTGTAGTTTTCACGGCGTTTAATAAACAAGACTGAGCGCCTGTCGTCAGGAAGCCGAGCCAGTGTGGTCATTTTGGAGTTACAGTGAAAACTCTTCCAGCCTGCGCCGGTGAGAAGCTAATTAAAGTGCAACTAACCCCCAAATCAACTTTTTTTTGCTGATAAACTGTCTAAACGGGTGTCTAGTAGTCTTAAATACATGTCCCAGTCATTATTTTGATATTTTAGTGCATATTTGTTAAAATCGTAACTTTAAGCCAAAAAACGTCTGTGTGGCTCCCTCCTAAGGTTAAACAGTGTACTGCATTCGAATTTCGCGTCCAATTTTCTGATTGGCTCTGAGGTTCTTAAGATTTTGTGATGTGGCAGCTCTGCCGCTGCCGAGTATAAAAACGGCTCAGCCGTAGACACGCCTCATATCGAGCTGGAGTTGGAATAGAGAGCACTGCGAACGTCTTCGATTTTCAGGTTAGCGTTATTAACTTAGATTTTAGTTCCAATATTTAGTGTAGAAAATTATATGCCGGAGTTTGCAGACAACATTTTACCCGCGATTCCTTCACCAACTTGCTGGAGCATGAACGTGGCTTTGTGAAGAAGCTGGTTTTGAAGAGGGAGGCCGTCCCGTTGCTCTTACACGGCAGAGCTAAAGGACACCGACACTGCTGCCCCGCCAACAAGAGGATTTAAGGCGCCAGTCTGAGGTGAGTGAGCAAAATAAGGAGCTAAAAACTGCTAAGAATTACGTTTTACCAAGGTTGATACAGCAGTGATAATAGCAGTGTTTGTGGTTTATACCTGCAGTGTGAGACACTCGTATATTACTGTGTTCTGTCAGCTTTGAATAGTATCTAGTATTTCAGTCATGCAAATGCTAAATTACAATATGAACGAGTCTGGGCGTTATGACACTGAGCTGCAAAGGTACAGGCATGGTATATCCACTATCCACTTTGTGTTGATATTTTATAATGGGGAGCTGGTTTCAGGCCCGGAGTGGCTAATCGGGAGGACCGGGACAATTCCTGGTGGTCCGGTGATCGCTCCCTCCCTCCCTTTTTCTTTTTTTTTTTTTTGCAGGCCGGTGTTTAGTCATGTTTCTGTATTGATCACGTAACCTACGCTGCTACCTGGTCCTGGGCCGTCTCCACTGTCGGCTCTGTTTTTTTTTATTTTATTTTCAGTCGCACCTGACGTAACACGTCAGTGAGCTCGGCCAGCTGTGTTTACAGACGTAGAGTAGAAAGGTGGTGTGGAGAAGGCTGGATTTATAGAGAAAAGTTCTGGAAACACAGCTAAACGTGCAAAATATTGGCAGCTTTTCCATTAAAACAAGCTGCTGTTACAAACAGCAGGCTTGAGTCAGAAGCAAGATCCACCAAGCACCAGCCATGAACCCACAATTGGGCAGATAGTATTACCCACTGACTGAATATTAATATAATAAAGTCTGGAGGCCTGCTAAGTATCCTCAGATGCTGGACAATTCAGCACTACATTTGTGAAACTGAATTGATCAGAATTGTTTGTAAAAAGGGAGCTTGTACTGAGTTATGACCTAAAAATATGATTGAGTGCCAGAAGCAGAGCCAGGAAGTGATGA